>VZSF01000232.1:689959-769060 GCA_013398295.1 Chionis minor
GCCATCTTGCTCCCCCCCGCGGGGCACAGGTATGCCTCCCTCAAGACGTGGGACCCCGGCTGCTCTGTCCCTTCTTGTCACAGCCCCGCAAGGAGCAATGCAGCTCCGCTGCCTGCCCCTCTGGCCCAGGCAGGGTCAGGCCGGTCTGTCCCGTCCGTCNNCCCCCCCCACCACCCCGGTCCGTACAAGAGACAAAGAAACCTGGGTGTCACCCTCTCCCTTCACCAGGAAGATAAGCACGCCCTGGCTTTGTCACTCCACAATCACAGAAGACAATGAATGGTTTGTTTTTTTTTTTAACCATTCTTGCAGATCAAAAGGAAACATGTCTGACTCCATTTTGACAGAGAGGCTGTTGCCCGGAGGTTTGACTTCCCTCCGTGGAGCAATTTCCTCCATCAGCATCTGTAGCAGAAGCGAGCCGGCACGCCTCGCCCTGCGGGTGCTGTAGGACGCCTCTCTGCCGTTTGGAGCCGGTGGCTGGCATGGCTTCCCTGTGGCTGAGTGGTTTTGTCAGGCATAGGCTTGTGCCAAACTGGAGCGGTATGTGGGCCTGGGCTTTCGCCAGCCCTGCTGCACTTTTGGTAGTCTCAGTGAAAACTTGTGTTTTCAGACCTCCGTGGTTCTGAAGGCATTGAGGTAGCGACCCTGCACAGCTCAGAGGGATGTTTCCCACAACCTCACGGTGGAGGGATGGGTGTGTGTTTGCCATTTCCTTCCCTGGCTTTGGTTGGATTACTCCGCTGAGCAGACCTAGCAGCTGGCTGCTGCTGAAGGAGTTCCCTCCTTTCACCTGTGCTAGCTGTGGCATTTGTCAGACACCTCACCCTCACAAACATGGTAGATGCTACTTCCACCCTCCAAGAGAAATGTTCCTGCATGAGTTAGTTGAGCAGGCTTACCAAAGAGTCCAGCAAATGTTGCAGCCAAGTCTGGAGTAGGTCTGCTACGCAAGTGGGGTATGGCAGAGGACTAAACAACCTGCCCTGTGGCAGCAAGCCCACTATTCGTCTCCCTGGTACTGTCAAGCTGTTCCTGAACAGTTCCTCCTTAGCGAGGAGTGGCAACCACGTGATGATGTGTACCTCCACCTGAATCTCTGGAAGTCAATCATTCATCATTCCGAGGAATATAAGTACTATTGGTGTAAAGGTGTCTCCTATGGATTTTGCACCCACGTCTGGATGTAAAAATGTGTGTGCAACTCCCATGGATTTTGAGGATGGCACCGAGAACAGGCACAAGTCATCTGGTTAGTATGTTGCAAAAAATGTTTGCCAAATGGTAAGATTCTCCAAGGAAAGTAGGAAGAAAAATTCATACACATGCAGTTGATTTGCCATCATGCAGAAGGAGCCAGTTTGCCCCAGCTGGCAGGCGAGCTCTCACCCAGCTGCTCCCTCAGCCCCCATCCACAGCAAGATGGTGGACAGAATAGGAAGAGGAGGAATGAGGATGCTCCTGCATAGAGGTGAAGTTGAGGACATCACTTACCAACTACCATTGTAGGCAAAACAGACTCACCTTGGGGAAATTAACTCGATTTATTGCCAATTTATATATATATAAATATAATTACTAATTTGGGTATTGGGAAACAAAACAACAAACATTAAAACACATGGGAAAACTCCTTTCCTCCCCTGTTTCCCAGGCTCACTTAATTCCTTCTCTCCAGATGCCTGTTCTGCCAGCTTCTTACCACTGCAGGTCACACTCAGTTCCTTCAACGGCAAAAAGAGTGGGGCAAGGTGGGGTGGTGTTACAGCCAGTACGTAGCAGTTTCTCTCTGTTACTCCTTTTCATCTCACGTTTTTCATCTGCTTTGGCACAGGTCCTCATGAGCTGCGGGGAGCATCTGGTCTGCCATGGAGCACCTCGTCCTCCTCCTCTTCCTTCTCTGTCAGAGCCAGCTGGAATTGGCTGTGTCTGGCACAGTGGCCTTTTCTCACAGAGGCCACCCCTGCAGCCCCCCACTGCCAACACTTTGACATCTGTGCCCAGTACGGTACTCAGAGTTGTGGAATCACAGAATAAGTTAAAAAGGACCTTTGGAGGTCATCTGGGGCTATCTTCCTCCTCCCCCTCCTGACAAAAAGGCCAGTTTTGCAGGTCAGTCAGGCTGCTCCCAGCATTGCCCAGACAAAGTTTTGATGTCTCTGAATGTAGTTATTCTGCATTCTCTCTAGACAACTTACCCCAGTATTTAAGCGTTGTTGCTGAGAAGATTTTTTTCCTTATATTTAAAATTTCCCCCAAGAACAGTCCAGATCTCTTTATTCTGTAACTACCAATAGGTAGTACAAGGCAGCAACTTGATTCCTCCATGGCTGCCTTTCCAGTTTAAAGAAATCCAGCTATCTTGTAGAGGACAGAAGCATTAAGGTTGGTGCTGAGAGAGATTAGTTGTTTAGCTTAAATAAGTAAGTTTTAATTAGAATAATTCACTTAGGGTTATAAGATGGGGTGATTTCTGTGGTTTCCCTAGCTTTACTTGGCTTGAGTAGCTAGATTTGCTGAAGCCTTAAGGTCACAATAGAGTTAATTTTCTTAGTAATTTCCCTAGCAGCTGGTACAGCACTCTGTTTAGTCTTTTAGTGTGAGGAAAATGTCGATAAGACACTGGTGCTTTGGTAGTGTTTTTCCCTAAGTCTGGGAATTTTCGCCTCCCGATGTTCTGCCAGCAGTGAAGGTGCACATGAAACATAAACCAGAAGATAAGGAGGCTACAACCGCCAGCAGAGACTGACGCACATCAACAAGATAAGAGCAGACAAAGGCCTGCCTGGACACAGAAAAAGAGTCCAGTGAAGTGTTAGAAGACCGCAGATCAAAAATCACCATGGGACTGAAAGATGTGTGAAGAGGGCGTGAAGGGCGGGTGTGTAGATCCCAAGGGTGTAATTGCCCAGGGATTTCTTTGTTTGAGGTCCCTCCCTTTTCGGAGGCACCTAGCCCGGGCTGACCTTCTGTACCTTTCAACTAAATTACTTATTTTAATAAAATCTGACATTTGAGACTCTGCTGCACGAAACCTGAGCTCGAGCCTGAAGAAAGAGGAGTGTGGCCAACAGTAAGTGTGTGTGGGTGTGTGTGAAGAGTCGAAAGAAGCACCCATCAGCTCACTGTGGTCACCCACTGTGAAGAGACTCTGGTCCTGTCAGTTAAAGACTCCGGTGGTGTGTGCTGGACCCCTTGAATGATGTGTGAATGCTCACGCTGCAGCTGTCCTCTCCTTTAACGGTTGGTATTAATGGGGACTGAATGGGTGTGCTGGCACCAGAAGGAAAGGCAGAAAAAATGTCTATAAAATGGCGTGTGTTGGTGGCGCCTAGATTAGCAAGTCATTGAGATCTCGGTATATCTTCAGGCAACTTTTGCAGACACAATGACTGACAGAAATGGGAAGGTGGAGAGACTAATTAGCTACCAAAAGCTTTTAGGAACTGACAGGCGGTGTGGGGGGGTGGGGGAGTGGTGTTGCTACTGGGTCTGGTACTATTTAACATCTTTGTTGGTGACATGGATGTTGGGACTGAGTGCACCCTCAGCAAATCTGCCGACAACACCAAGCTGTGTGGGGCAGTCAACACGCTGGAGGGAAGGGATGCCATCCAGAGGGATCTGGACAGGCTTGCGAAGTGGGCCCATGCAAAACTCATGAAGTTCAACAAGGCCAAGTGCAAGGTCCTTCACATGTGTCACGGCTATCCCATGCAAAAATACAGGCTGGGCAGAGAATGGGACAAGAACAGCCCTGAGGAAGGTTGTTCATTGATGAGAAGCTCAAAATGAGCTGCCAATGTGCACTTGCAGCCCAGAATGCCAACCCCATCCTGGGATGCATCAAGAGAAGCGTGGCCAGCAGGTGGAGGGAGGTGATTCTCCCCCTCTATTCTGCTTTGGTGAGACCCCAGCTGGAGTAACTGTGTCCAGCTCTGGAGTCCCCAACATAAAAAGGACATGGAACTGTTGGAGCGGGTCTAGAGGAGGACCACAAAGATGACCAGAGGGCTGGAGCACCTCTCCTATAGAAGACAGGCTGAGAGAGTTGGGATTATTCAGCCTGGAGAAGAGAAGGCTCCAGGGAGACATTAGAGCAGCCTTGCAGTACCTAAAGGGGGCCTACAGGAGAGCTGGAGAGGGACTGTTTACAAGGGCATGTAGTGATAGGACGAGGGGTAATGGCTTCAAACTGGAAGAGGGTAGATTTAGATTAGATCTCAGGAAGAAACTTTTCACTGTGAGGGTGGTGAGGCACTGGAACAGGTTGCCCCAGGAAGTTGTGGAGGCCCCATTCTGGGAAGTGTTCAAGGCCAGGTGGGATAAGGCTTTGAGCAACCAGGTCTAGTGGGTGGTATCCCTGCCCATGGCAGGGGCGTTGGAACTAGATAATCGTTAAGGCCCTTCCAACCCAAACTGTTCTAGGATTCTATGATTTTATAAAACCTCCACCAACCATATGGAAAAACAAAAACCCACGCTACCAGAACATCTTGACACAAAGTTATGAACCCAGGCATGCTGAGGAGCACTTGGTAGCTGTCATCACTCATCTTAAGTGTGATTGCAAGGAAGCCTGACAAGACCACTGGGACCAAGTGTAAGCAAATAAACCGGTTTTTCTCTGAAACGAAATCACCTTCTTCTCCCAGAGAGTATTCCATTGTCGCTACAATATTGCCACATTGTTTTCCACGTTTTCTATCTTTTCTCACACCTTACCAGATTCAAGCCCAAAATCATCTTGGTGGCCCTCCACTGGGCTTGCTGTAGTTTGCAAATACCTTTCTAGAACTGGGGAGCCCAAAGCAGGACACAGTACTTTGGAGTGGTGTAGTTTGGCACATGCTGAATAGAGGGAAATAACAGTTTGCTTGAACCTGCTGGCTGTGCTTCTGGCTAATGAAGCTAATTAGTTGGCCTTGATTTCTGCAAAGGTGCACTGCTGAGCCACGTTTAACTTCTTGCCTACCAGGAGTGGCAGGTCCTCTTTTTGGAAAGCTGCTTTCTAGTTGATGCCCTAAGCTGTACAGATTCGCGGTGGTATTCTGCTCCAGGTACAGGATTTCACATTTGGTTTTGTTGAACTTTATGAGGTTTCTGTTGACCTATTTTTCCAGTTTGTTGAGACTGCTGCTGCGTGGCGGCCCAGCCATCGAACACGTTGACCTCTCCTGCTCCAGTTTTCTGTCCACAACGTGCGCACTCCCTTCACCAGCTGCAGAGTGTTTTACAGAAGGTTGTTCATGCAACATCCTCACTGCCTGCTGAAGGAAACACATCTAGTCACCACTGTCCTCTAAAATAATAGCAGGAATGACCTTGGGGGAAATTTTTGTACGTGTACAAATGTGTGTGTGTGGACACACACACACACACACCCCCCCACCACATAAAGTCTGCAGAAAGTGGTGGTTTGCAGTTATGCTGCATTTTAGGAATCCATTTCAAGGACCCCCTGCTTCAGGAACAGAAGAATGCTGCTTTTCAAAACGGGTAGTTCCTGCCTAGCCTTAAAACAGAGAAATATAAAAAAATAAGGAAAGAAGAGGTCTCACTCTTATCTCGCAGGAGGCTGTCTGCAAACAACTCTTCCTGCTGAAAAAAAGGACTAACCCCTTCATATAACACATAACTTCCCCTTCCCCCATCCCAGCCATTGCCTCCAGCCCTCATGCCAGCAGAAATGACTTGCATTCTCACATTTTTCAATAGAGGTGAAAGTGTCCCCTCATATTCACACTGTATTTGTAACTATCAAATGTTGGCAGACCTGGCGCTGGCTCTGGGAGGCCACTCTGACAAAGGGCAAGTCTCTGCTTTACCTGCCTGCTGCCCTCCCTTGTTCTCTCACCCCCTTTTCCTCAGAAAAGGCAGGTCAGACCATCTCTGAAATTCTCTAGGGGAAGAGTTTGGATTTTCGTTTGTAGCTACAGGGATGAGAGAAAGAAAAAAGTAAGTAGAAACCTTCAGGAATACAGGCAACCGGAAAACCATTTTACCTTGCCACTGAATACAGATTATTTTGTAAGGGGCATATTGCACCCATCCTCTTTGAAACAGGTCTTGAAAAAATTCCTGATAATACATTATGCCTCATTTAGGATAAGCAGCAGTAGTCCCGATTTTGGCTGTTCTCATTTGTCTCCCTCTCCTGGTCAATGGCGGTTATTTTTTTCCAGATTTTGTGGGCTTTGGGGTAGAGAAGTCTTTGTTTGGCTTTTGTCCATACACAAAGAACTCAAAGTGAGCAAAATGGATTTTATATATATATATATATATATACTTGTTCCAGTGCATTGAAGGGTTAAATAAATATTTACCTATTTAAAAATTCACCTCTTAAGTCTTGAAATGAAAACATAAATCATGCTGTATCTCTGAAAATGGGCCAGGGGAAATCCTGCTAAGGGGAGTGCACACTTTCAGTCAAGTTCGGCACGCTGGAAAGGTGCCAGGAATAGTGGAGCCGAGAGGTGTCTGTGTTTCTGAAGAGGTGGTGACAGGGAGAAGAGCTGGAGTCAGTCAGGTTAAGGGAATTCGACAGTTTTGGTATAATAAATTGAATTCTTTTGGCTTTTAAAGGCTTGCTATTGACATAAGACACTCCAGGCTGCCAATTTTTACCTTTTGACTTAATGAGTCATATAAATAAAATGTAAGTAAAAAAAAAAAGAGACAGAATTAATTTACTGCTGTGTATAATGAAGAGCCTGGGAACAGAGTGAGGGGTACTCAGATAATATATAATCTTCCTGTTCTGGTTCTGGCAGTACCCATTACTCCCTGAATGCAGTATCTATCCAAGGGCTGTCCAACAAACCCAGTTTTGGTAACTCACCTTAGTTGTGTTCCTTGCCTACCACACAGTGCCAAGCCTGTTTCTTCTGCATCCTTATAGCTTCCTCTCAGAAACTTTAGCCAGTGTTTCAATTTCCTTCCATTTCTGGGTTTGGAATCCAACTCATCCCCTATCCATGGAAACTGCTATATAAGTTCAGACTTCCATGGCCCTCTCTCTGGACCCTGGAGGCTTCATCCTCAGCACTCTGAGAGTCTAGTCAGGAATTTTCCATGGACAGGACAGCTAATTGTGTGTAGTTACGTAGTTTTTGTGGATAAAATGTGTTATTTAGACTAGGACAAACCAACATTCCAAATTCATTTCATTTATGAGATACAGAAGAATGTGAGTATCCTGTAGCCCAAAAGATTCCAAGTAGTTAAATATCCAAGTAATTACATATCCTGGTGTGTCACTAAGCTGTATTCACTTGTGCAGCAGCTATGTTGTCTTCCTGCCACCACCCGACCATCTCCTTTTCCCCATTTTTAAAAAATGGAAACTAAATACAGGCTTGTTTCAGAATAGTTTTCTAGTCTTAAGGAGAAATTTGTGCTTCAACTGCAAATCTGCTCTACTTTTAAAAAATTATTTTTTTTTAACATTTTAGCAGTTAATATCGATGCATTCAAGAGAGAAGAGGGCAGAACTGTAAAGATGAGTAAGGAACACCAGAGTCTGAGTTCTGAGAAAGTAGCCATCTGGATTATTTTATTATTCAGAAGGCAAAGGAAAAAAAACAGATTCAACATTAAAAAGCTTTGAAAAATCACTTCACAGAATATAGAGTGTAGAAGAAACATAATAAAAATTCAAACAATTCTGTTCCTACATTTCAGTTTAACAAGCAAAATAAGCATTCAGCAGCTGTATTTTTTATGAAGAGTATGCCAGCACTTACTCTGAGTGCAGAATACATATTCTCAGAAGACTCAAGTGTATTGGTAAATTAGTTAGTGTCCTTTAAGAAAGTTTGTGAAATAATTTTTTTATTGTCCTGGATTATCTTGTGATAACTCTTCAAAATTTTCAGCTCATTAAACGCACTCAGATCTCCTACTCTGACATAACTGGTAGATTTTTTTAACATGTGTTGTTTTTTCCATAACTTGTCATAATTGAATGCTTTCCCTTTAGCAAACAAATGTTCTACTACAGAAATTTTAAAGAAAAAAAAAATGTGCCTGAAAGCGGCCTCCCTCTTTTGTTCACAGTGGTTTAGGCTGTTATTACACTGCTATTTTAATCTGGCAGAAGTACGGACTGCTGTTGAAAGGAGCGAGCTGGTTTTCCTTCTCCGGCTGTCTCCTGCCACTTCTTCCCACCACTTCCCTGTGCCACTTATGTGCCCGTGGCTGTGTGATGAGCTGCTTCAGGCAATCACAGTGGGTGAAAGCTAATTTTTCTTTTGCTAGCCTAGTTTTCCTCTCTGCGAGGAGTACAAGCAGTAATGCTAGCCCAAGGGCAGTAACAGGAAAAATGTCTGGAGCCAGGCAGGGAGGTGAGCAGAATTATTCTTCAATAGTCGTTTAACAGTCAGTTTACGCTAAGCGGGAATTACAAAAGTTATTACATGCTAGCCTTGGACCTACTGTTGCTGTTTTGAACAAAGTATTTATAACTTGATAGAAAACTGATATTCAGCAGTATTAATTAGTCTGATTTTTGAACAATTCGCTTTGAATCATAGAATCATAGAATGGTTTGGGTTGGAAGGGACCTTAAATATCATCTAGTTCCCACCTCTCTGCCCCGGGCAGGAACACCTCCCACTAGACCTGGTTGCGCAAAGCCTCATCCCACCTGGCCTTGAACACTTCCCGGAATGGGGCCTCCACAACTTCCTGGGGCAACCTGTTCCAGTATCCCACCACCCTCACAGTGAAAAGTTTCTTCCTGAGATCTATTATAAATTTATCCTCTTCCAGTTTAAACCATTACCCCTCGTCCTATCACTACATGCCCTTGTAAAAAGTCCCTCTCCGGCTCTCCTGTAGGGCCCGTTTAAGTACCTGAAGGCTGCTATAAGGTCTCCCTGGAGCCTTCTCTTCTCCAGGCTGAATAATCCCAACTCTCTCAGCCTGTCTTCTACAGGAGAGGTGCTCCAGCCCTCTGATCATCTTCGTGGCCCTGTATTTGTGTGTGGGATTGCCCTGACCCACGTGCAGGGCCTTGCACTTGGCCTTGTTGAACTTCATGAGATAGGCACGGGACCACCTCGCAAGCCTGTCCAGGTCCCTCCGGATGGCATCCCTTCCCTCCAGCATGTCGATTACTCCACACAGCTTGGTATTGTTGGCAAACTTGCTGAGGGTGCACTCAGTCCCAACATCCATGTCACCAAGAAAGATGTTAAACAGCACCGGTCCCGATACTAACCCCTGAAGAACACCACTTGTCACTGGTCTCCACCTGGACATCAAGCCGTTGACTGCAACTCTTGAAGTGTGGCCATCCAGCCAGTTACTTACCCCTGAGTCATCCATCTGTCAAATCCACGTCTCTCCAATTTAGAGACAAGGATGTTGTGCAGGACAGTGTCAGACGCTTTGCACAAGTCAAGGTAGGTGATGTCAGTTATGTCATGATTTGCCCTTAGTGAAGCCATGTTGGCTGTCGCCAATCACCTCCTTATTTTTCATATGCTTTAGCCTAGTTTCCAGGTGGATCTATTCCATGATCTTGCTGGGCACAGAGGTGAGACTGACTGGCCTGCAGATCCCCAGGTCTTCCTTCTTTTCCTTTTGCACCCACACACCTTTAGTTTTACAGGAAAAGACCAGTTACCGGAGAACCACACTTTCATTTTGGATAAATTCAGTAATTGTTACAGCTTCTGGGTATATAATCTTGGCAAGCCTCTAAGGATCCAATGGAAACCAGTTAAACTGTGCTTGCAGGCTTCAGAAGTGTCTTGATTTGTTTGGGATCCGTAAGACCTAAAGCTTTGGCTGCTGACTGAGAGAGCTGGCCACAGCTATAGATCAAAGTTGTTTCAGCAGAATCTACAGGAGATTCTTGTGGCCAACTATACCTCTGCCACTTTGGCCCGTAATCGTTCCATTTATTTGCCAAAGGTTTAATTAATATGTGTATAACAAATGTACAATTAAGTGAATGAGAAACTAAGAAATGTATTAGTACATTAAAAAATAATAGAATTGAAATCAATACTTAAATCAGAAAGACTGCTAGTTCAGACAGCACGTATGAATTCATGTCAAAATTTGTTTTCATACAGATATGTGAATTTGCCTTTGTTCTTTATCCCTATGATTTATTTCACCTAGGTTTGAGAATTCACTGGCATCTGCCATGATTGTAGAAATTGGCACGGGATTTGAAGTAGAACAGGTGTTTGAATCCCTATAAGAAAGCCTGATAATACTCCTGGAAGCTTAGATGTAGAGGGTAGCCAGAAGTTGGTATGGGATCTTTCTGCATCATCTCTCTTTAAATTTCTAAGAGCCATACTGTCATCCTCAAACACATTGAAATACTGTAAAATCCCCAAGGTGGCCAGTGTCATTTCAGCTGAAAAATATATGCAGAAGCAGGTATAGTGCTGCAGAAGCATTTTGGTAGCATGATATTTCAAGTGAAAGAAGCATCAAATATTATTCACAAATGTAACTTTGTCACAAAAATGTGGATAAAAAAATGTAGGGGTGAGTACTGAAAAAACCAGGTGGTCTAATTTACTGTTTTTCTTCTGATAAACTTACTCAAGAAAACGTTCAGTTATATTCAGGAGGCTTGAGGACGGAGAAGTGCGGGCAACCTGGAAGTGGAATAGATTAATCAGGTGGTGCAAAATAATCTGCAAGGGAGCTAAGAGTTGAGAGGGGCTGGGGAGTTGAGATGCAGGAGGGATGAGCAGTTGAATGAGCAGGAGGTAAGGAATTAGAAAAATAGAGTTTGAAATATTCTCTTGGCAGGTGATGAAGCCTGCAGATCTCTGACAAAGGATGCTTGCTGAGAGCTGAATGCGCTTGCTGAGAGCTGAATGCGCTTGCTAGTTGTTGGCAGTACAAGAATGCTTCCTGGCATGCTCCCATACAGCCGCTTACATAGGAGGAGTAATGTTGGTCCTGTATTTTTCTATGGTATAGCTTGACTCTCTGCTTTCAGAAAAGAGCACAGTTTCTAAATCTGGAGAGAATGGGAATTTTTCTGTTTAAACCAAAATAAGATCTTGGAAAGTTGTTCTGCTCTCCTATCCTAAAACTGATGTATTACATATCACTTCCTTTTCTTGAGCTTAATGAAAATATCATAAGCTATTTTGCTGGCTTGTTGTTTTACGTTCACAGTCAAGCTCCTGTGAAATCAGACTTTATGTTTCACTTGTTTTTCGGGGAATTAGATTAAGGGCTTTGCGCGAGTCAGACAAATACATGCCATGTGTTGACTTTTTGTGCTCCACGACATTTTTTTTCATGTTAATTTCCAACATGGTTACAGAAATAAGATTGATGTTCTGCAGTGACAGCTAGGGAGACAGCAGTATCCCAAAGTCTAATACTAGGTTAATCAAGACATGGAATCATTACACATGCAGTTCTAGTGTAGCCAGTGCAGCCCGTAGTTGGCATCTGCAATAGTTGGGTTAAGTTACCCAGAACTGGACCAGCAAAATAAACCAGAAAGAAGAATAGCTGCTGTTGTGTGATTTCAAAGCTTGTAAGCAGGACGGATGGAGATAAAGAAGCTGAGGAAAGTGTCTTTGTAAGGATTTAGAAAAGAGGCAGGAAAAACAAGTGCTGAAGTAGGGGAAGGCATTAGAAGACTCAAAAGAACTGGGCAAAAATAAAAAGTGACAAGAAGAAAGGACCTGTGAACACTGAATGTAAAGGAGCTGCATTTGCATGGATCTCTGCAGTATGCCATCTCCAGATCCCCAAGGCTGCTGGGATATCTTATAGCTAGGATTAGTGAGGTCTTGTTAACAGAACTATGTGTCATTGCTTGGTTTTCTATAGTTGTATCCTGTGTATCTAGTGAGGCTTGTCTGTTAGATGATGGAGTGTCTTTGACTCAAGTGCTGGCTGCTTTGCTGACCCCTGCCGTGAGTTATTGCTTCGGTAACCGCAAGAGCGCAGGCTGTGCTCTCTGCGTCTTTCCAAGCATCTTGGTGAGCAGGGAGAGGTGGGAAGACATCCAACAGAGTCTGCACCCAGGCTTGCAAGGTCACCTGGCATCTTCAGTCTGAGAGTCAAGGGAGCACCTTAAGGGCACTTTACTGATGTTCTTGTGTGCAAGGCCGTAAATCATTTGCCCACCAGATTGATTTATGTTGCAGATTGTGGGAGCCACTCGTCTTCTGATCCACAGGTTTGGTGTTCATCTTTCTGTGTTGGAAATTGACTACCAAAACAGGATAAAGGTTGTTGATCATTTTCTTTGTTACTTATCACCAACGAAAGTGACAAACTGACTGTGTGGTCAAAACAAGAACCAGGGGTTACCTGAGTCACTGTGGGATGACATTGCATTTTCGGTGGACTCCAAGTTGATTTTTTTTATTACTTCCGTATTCATAATGAATGTAAACTTGTACACCACAAGTTTTGCACCACAAGCTTATCTTTAGTGCAGACTTACAATTAACTTCTCTGAAATCATGTTGGTTTTGAATCCAAACCATGGCAAATAACATTTGCTTCAGCTTTCTCTCTAAAAAAACTTGAAGAAAGAGGATTAAATGGAAATTAATTTCTTTCTTCCTGGAAGTTTGTATGTCATGACACTAAAGGCAGCTTGGGAACACATTCAAGAAGAAACACTAAATAGCCAGATGAAGAAAACCATCACCATCATCTGCATAACAGGAATTATCTGAAAATGGTGAAATGGGAATATCTGGACATAATACTGGCTTTAGGAACTTGTTTAGTTGCTTCAGACAAGGCCCTCATTTGCTTTTCTTCACTTTGTAAGGCTAGAAATAGGGTAAAAGATGGACTGTAGTGATCTAATCTGAAATAGGCAGAAATCATTGTGTCATGGCATCTCCATGATTTGCTGCCATTTGTAGTGAGACAAAGCAGTGTGTGCAGCTCTTGTAGCGGTTGATGAAGTGCTTCTCCTCTGCTGAAGAGTATCCAATGTCCTCACTTGATCAAAGCTAAATGTAGATGTCTTTATTGATAAGTCTTCTCACACTGAAGGAGTCAGGCACCAATCCTGGCTCTTACTCCAGACAGGTCCAGTTCAGTACAGACAACTTTTGCTTTGGTACCTGCAGTCCTCCTCACTGTTACTTAGAAACCAATGTTTTCCTTTTCAATATGGTTCAACATAGAATCATAGGATCATCTAGGTTGGAAGGGACCTTTAAGACCATCGAGTCCAACCACCAACCTAGCACTGCCAAAACAACCACTAAACCTGTCCCTAAGCTACCCATCTTTTACACGCTTCCAAGGATGGTGATTCCGCCACTTCCCTGGGCAGCCTGTTCCGATGTTTAATAACCCTTTCAGTGAAGAAATTTTTCCTACTATACAATCTAAACCTCCCCTGGCGTAACTTGAGGCCATTTCCTCTTGTCTTACTGCTTGTTACATGGGGGAAGAGACCAACCCCCACCTTTCTACGTCCTCCTTTCAGGTAGTTGTAGAGAGCGAGAAGGTCTCACCTCAGTCTCCTTTTCTCCAAACTAAACAACCCCAGTTCCCTCAGCTGCGCCTCATAAGACTTGTTCTCTAGACCACTCACCAGCTTTGTTGCCTTTCTCTGGACACGCTCCAGAATTTCAATGTGTTTCTTGTAGTGAGGGGCCCAAAACTGAACACAGTATTTGAGGTGGGGCCTCACCAGTGCCGAGTACAGGAGAACGATTACTTCCCTAGTCCTGCTGGCCACACTATTCCTGATACAAGCCAGGATGCTGTTGGCCTTCTCGGCCACCTGGGCACACTGCTGGCTCATATTCAGCCAGCTGTCGACCAGCACCCCCAGCTCCTTTTCCACCGGGCAGCTTTCCAGCCACTGTTCCCCAAGCCCGTAGCGCTGCCTGGGGTTGTTGTGACCCAAGTGCAGGACACGGCACTTGGCCTTGTTGAACCTCATACCACTGGCCTCGGCCCATCGATCCAGCCTGTCCAGATCCCTGACAACATGCTGCATTACATTTTCTGTAGTGGGTGTCCGTATGAGTAGAGTTATTTGATAATTCTGAATAGCTTAAATTTCTCATAAATTTCCACAGTGTGTCATGAGGGTAGCTGGAAATGTACTTGCTTTGAAAGACTGCATGTTACTTGCAGCATCTTGTAGAGAGATGTGGGGTTCCATTAGCATTTCTTAATGATTTATTGTTGCCCAAGGCCACGTGAAGGTTTTTTTGCAGGGAGTGCTGAAATTGTTAGGAGTTGGCTGCTTCTGAAGGGGGCATCTCTTCCAGGTGAAGTCGTGCTTGCCATCTGTTGCATCTGCTTGTCAGATATCTCTGACATCTGTACACAAGAAGATATCCATAGCTGCAGTTGGTATAGAAGACCATCCGGTCCACCTTGCAGTTTGGAAGGAGGTAATTCTCTGTGATTTTATTTGATGAATTATGTATTTATATTTACCATCTGTTTACTTGAATTCAGGCAGCTGCTTTTTCTCTCTGAAGAGAAGAGTTCACTTTGTGAAGGGGCCCCTTATACCGCGTTCTGTGAAGATGGGTGGGAGACCCACACACTGCGGGCTATTTTTTAGGCTGCCCTCCATGACAATGCTTTTATTGACTTATTTCTTCCTCATGAGTTTTATTCTTATGATCCTGCTTCAGAAAACAGAGAGCAAAAGTCGGGATTAGCGATTGCTATGAGATATTTTGAGTAGCTCCTTGCCCTCAAAACATGATCTTTTTAGCTCTTCTTAACTGTTGTGGCCTGGGAATGCTTCCCACCTCCGAGGGTTCAGCTACACACCTTAGTTGCGTAAGGCCCGTATTAAGGGACATGGTAGCACTTCATCCCTCCACAAGTTTCCTACTTGTGATGCAGGTCCATAGGTTAAGTGGTTAAGTGCAGCTGTTGTTTGTCCTCTCCTGCCTCTAGGCTCTTTCTGAGTTCAGCAGGTCCCTCCTGGTCTGCATCACTGGAGTCTATGGGATAGGGAAACTGTCCTACCCAGGTGGCAGGCAGTGGGAGCCTGAGGCAGTGGCTTCACTTTCAGCCTGTAGCAGCTCAGCTTTGTAGTCAAAGCTTTGGCTGGGAGAGGGAGGAAGGGTTAAATTTGGTAATTTCCAGTCCTCCCAGGATCCTCTCCTGGGAAGGGGTGGACGGTGAGGCAAGCTGCCCCCTTGCTGATCTCTGTGTTAAAACACTCCCTGAAGCAATAGAGCTTTTACCATCCTTTTTCCTTTGGTTTTCTTGGACTAGGTTTTCACTGCAGCCTCCCAGGGCATCAGTCTCGGCAAATGTGTCCAGTTCTGGGCTCCCCAGTTTAAGAAGGACAGGGAACTGTTGGAGAGGGTACAGCAAAGGGCCACAAAAATGATCGGGGGCTGGAACATCTTTCTTATGAGGAAAGGCTGAGGGACTTGGGTCTTTTTAGTCTGGAGAAGAGAAGAATGAGCGGGGATCTCATCAATGTTTACAAATACCTAAAGGGAGGGTGCCAGGAGGAGGGGGCCAGTCTTTTTTTCAGTGGTGCCCAGTGATAGAACAAGGGGCAGTGGGTATAAAATGGAATATAGGAAGTTCCATCTGAACATGAGGAGGAACTTCTTGACTTTAAGTGTTGCAGAGCACTGGAACAGGTTGCCCAGAGATGTGGTGGAGTCTCCGACTCTGGAGACATTCCAAACCCTCCTGGACACCATCCTGTGCAACCTGCTGTAGGTGGACCTGCTCTGGCAGGGGGGATGGACTAGATGATCTCCAGAGGTCCCTTCAGATCCCTGTGATTCTGTGAAATGTCTCACCAAGGGAAGCAGAGCTGGTGGGACAACTGCCCAGAAATATCGTATAACTAGAGCCTAGACTGTTAGTGTGCTGGCTAAACTACTGTTAGGGATTTCCCTGGGACGTCTGTGGGAGTCACCTGTGCTGCAGGACAAACAGATAAAATGGATGGAGACTCCAGGAGTGGGAAAAGCCCTGTCTGTGGGACATGGTGTGAAGGGAAGTGCATTGGTTGGGGGTAAGGGAATGTGAGTGCAGGTGGGAGAAGTATAGCAACAGAATAGGGGGCGGAGGGAGCTGGCTAAAGTCTGAGGATATGCACATGGCAGGAGATTGGGCTATAAATTAAAAAGAAAATGAGTGGAAGGGAACAGTAGGATGGCAAAATGGAAAAAGAAAGAGGAGCAGGTGGCAATTGAAAAAAATAGAACAGAAAACTCCCTAATCCTCAAGACAGGAGAACAGGCAGAGTTCTGCCTAGAGCAGCCAGGAGGAAGCCCATATTTTTCTGTGTGAATTTAAGGTTTGGTGTGAAGGTGTATTCCCTCCTTAAACCTAAAAAATGAAAAACTTTTCTTAAAACTGTGAGAGTTTGAAAACATTCTATAATTTTGAAGACTGTCTCTCTTGGTGGGAGGGATGCGATATAAGAATTTCACATCCTGTTTTTGATCTTATGAAAATGAAAAGATTTAGATGGAGAAAGAAGTGAGTTGTTTTTGAGAGATCTGCGGCCGGGATTGGACTAACAACCATTGATTGGATTAACAACTGAGAGGCAGTAGACAAGTGGGAACAGGAAAAAAACCCAGCAAGATTTAGCATAACAACACACTGGAGTGGAAATTATGTCCTTGTAGTATAAAGAAACATCATTTAAAAATGCAGAATTCTCTTCTTATGGCCAACAGCTGTAAGTTGGCCAACAAGTTGGCCAACAAGTGCAACAAGTCGAAGGAGGTAAATTTGCTGGAGGATACCTGGCTGTTATTGTGCAAATCGCTGAATCTGCAAGTGCCTCCTATGCCCTCACCATCCTTTTTCGAAGCATCGTAGCAGGTGTGTTTTTCAGGCTGTAGCCTTGCCTGCTAATGCAGTTTTTGTTGGCTTAGGTCACCTGAGGTGAATTATGCCCTTTTGAAAATACTTGAGTTTAAACACTGCTTATTTGAATAATTGCAGAAATAATTGCTGGAGGACTTTGAAGGCTGAAAACTTCTCCACCTGCAAGAAAAAGACAAGGCCTGTGTGCTCCTGAGAATTTTGACCATCTACATCTGCATTTAAGTTAGCTTCACAATTAACACCCTCCTTTCCTGTATTGCAAATGAAGAAGGGATACCGTGTGGGATTTTGGCAATTTTGAGTATATTTTCTCCTGTTGCGTAGTGGGACTGGGATGCTCTGAGGCAAGGTGTAAGCTTTTAAAGGACATTGCCTAATGATGTTGTATATTCCTCTGTTTACAAGACTGTGCTGCTGATGCATAGCAGTATGAAAAGAAGTGAAAGGAAAAACATGTTACTCTCCACATAAGTGCTTGTGAAATGACTAAATTAAGTAAATAAAATATAGATTTTTTAAAGCTAGATGTGAATGCAACATCTCTCTGTTTCAGGAGACTGTAGAACTGCCCTCAGTCATTTTTTAAAGCAAGCTCAGTTGTTTCTGCTTAACATTTCAAAATAATATTCACTCTTGAATTAGCAATTACAATGGATGTCTCTAGAAACATTGTTTCTATGACTAATTTATCTGATAGATAATGTTTTGCACTGTGTTTCAAGTTAATTAAACTATGTTCAACTTCCAGCTTTCAGAATAGCTTTAACTGTTTTTCTGTGAGACCAAAGGACACTTCACTAAGAAAAAAAAATCTCACCACATAAGCACTTCTCAGTTGCTGTGAAGCAGATTCTTATCTTTCTATAGCTGCAAAATGTATTTGTATAGACAAAGAAATTATATTTGTAAAAAATAAAGTGAAGAAAGAAAAAGTTGCTATGTATAATAAAAATTAAAAAATATACTTTGTTAACTAGTATTTAGTCTTTTAAAAAAAATTTATAAACAGCATATTATAATTTAATGAACATGTGCCTAACAAACATTTGAACTTTGAATAGCAATAATAATGCCACTCTTTGAAGGACAGGGTTATGCGTACATGTGAGCAAAGGTCTGGTGTTTTCTAATGTTTGAATAGTGAAAGCGTTCAAGCGTGATTACCTCATTATTTTGAAGTATTATTAAAATATTAGTGGGGCACTAACATTATGGGGTATTATATTTACCTTTTTGGTAAAAAAAAAAAGTAAAATTATATTTCATTCTTTTTCCAGGAGTAGAGGGAAGACGACATTTTCTCATACAAAAAATAAAATTCTAACAAATATACAGTATTTAATGCTTTTTTTAAAATTAGCTTTTATTTATTAAGTTATTGAAAGACTACTTATTTTTCTGTGCCATGTTAGCTTTTCTTCCCTTCTGTTTGAAGAATGTTTGAAGAATGCCAGTATTCAGTTCAATTCTAAGTTTTATAAAAGCAATGAAGACTATTCTGATAAAGTGGAAAAACTTTTTTTATTATTAAGCATCAGCTCTCCATGCAAGTTATATTTTTGTATTGTAGAAGGAGCAAATCTGTGTTTTCACCAGCATTAGGGTAGAGTGCCTCTCCACTGCTAATATGTGAGAAAATATTTAAATAAAGGTTAATGTTATCTCTTTATTACTATATGAATAAAACCAGGTATTTTCAGAGCAATTCAAACTGTTTTATCAAAAACCAGTAGAGAAACCTGTTCTCTCTCTCTCTTAATAAATTGAAAGTAAAGGTTTTTATCATCTGACCAAGGTTCACAAACATTTGAGCTTTTCTGCACAGTTGTTCAGACAATTAAAATACTCTTTTAGACTCTCTTAAAAACTCTCTTCAGTATTTTGGCTATGTGGCCACTCCACATTGTCAAAAGCCTTTTCGTCATTTAAAAGGCTCTCCTACTTCCAGGAGAACGGACATACAGAAGAGACAATCAACAGTTCCTTTGTTGTTCTGGAGTCAGCGTGGCATGCGTTCTGGGTTATCAAGTTAGGGTGTTAAAACAGCTTTAATGCCATTGATTAAGAAAAGTCAGGTCTGTATACCATCATTCTTGGGATATGTATTTATAATTTCAGCTAGAAACACTCTCAGGTGTTGAGAATACCATTATAAAGTGTGCAGAGTGTCTTGGAATTAGGACAATGTCATAGTAGTCTAAAACGAATCCAGCACTGCTTGTTTTGTTATTAGTAAAGTTTGTGTCTTATGTGGAGAAAACAGCTAATTCAAAAGTTCTAATCACACATCATGAGTGATTAGGATTTCAGAATTTCAGGAAATTTGCATGAGCCTATCAATCTTTTTTTTTTTTCCCCCCCCTCTTTTTCCCCAGAGATAATTGCACATGATACTTCAAGAAAAAATTCCTTCTAATTAGTTTATAATTCCAACTATAGCAATCAGGTAAGTGCAGGGTTAGCATTTTACAGATGGTCGAAAATCAAAACCCAAACAAAATCCAGAAAGGCATTCCTTAGCCCCAACATTTAAGCAATCACACTTGGGATTTGTTGAGCAAGTAATTTTGAAAAACAGTAAACATAATTTTCTAATCGAAGATTAGGAAACTGTTCGCAAAACAAAAGACAGAGACACATGCAAAACAGCATAGCTGTAAAATTTCTTGTTCAATTTGTCTGCTGCTGACCTGAATGTGATGTGGAATATGATGCAAAATATGAACCTTCATCTCTTAGCTTTTTTTTTGCTGAAGTTGTGGGAAATACAGGCTTGAAAAGTGGGCACCGACTTACTATATTTATTATGTTCTTTAAATTTACTTAGCCTGCATTGAGATGCCTCACAAAGGCTGCTTACTTTCTGCCTCTTGATCAATCTCTGAGATTTATCTCCAAAGATCAATGAATGAGTCTTGCTTCAAAAAGAAGGTATGTAATAGTGTGTGGAATACACAGCATAATCTTTATTTGATGTACTTAGATGATTTGTGAAGACGATTTGATGTAGTTAGATGGTGTTGATAAAAACAATCCAATCATTCTGTTAAAACACTGTGGCATGGGTGTATGATAACGCTCTTCATACAAAAGAAAAGCAGCCTGTAGCATTTCTGAACACGCAAAGGAGGACAGAGATACTTGGAATGAAGATTTTCATACCATGAGATGGTAAGTCTGCTATGAGATTGTGAGTCTCAGTGGGTTGGTGAGTCTGCTAAAATTTACATCATCACCAGCATAGAGTTGTGAATTGATGTTACTTGAAAGCACCTCGCTTAAAGTCCTCAGATATTAATTAAGGGTGATGTTTCTTGTGATAGTTGGAGCTGATCAAATAGCTTGCAGCTATTGAGAGGGGCAGTCCTGCTTGCCTTTCCCCTGCTCCTGTGTGTGCTTCCATCCCCTTGGCTCTTGGATGACTTGTAGTGAGCTGGACGCTTGCGGAAATAGCGGAAAACCATTGTTGCTGGACTGTTTGGTTTGCTTTCTGCTCCTGAGCAAGCTGCGCTGACTGACCAAAGGGCCGGATGGGTGCTGTAGGGGGTGGAGGGCGGGGGGTGGGTGGGAAGGAGCGGAGCTCCCCTTTGGAGGCAGCAAGCTCTGAGACTGGCTGAGGTGTCTCATGAAGTCCCAACCTGAGAGGTGCAGAGGAAGAGCGCCCCTTTCTGCCCTGCACCCTAGGCTCCTGGTCCCCGAGCTCTCCCTCTAGCCCCACGTGCGTATAGACCTGACTGGGACTGCTGGGACCACTGGCTCCATGGATCAGGGGCACAAACGGCATGTCCCAGGGTACTTCCCAGCCTCTGTGACTGGCTGCCTGTGTTACGCTTCAGTGATGGAGTCAAAGACAATATACCCAGCTTATGAGGCCACAGCATTAGCTGGGTGACTGGAAGTCCCTCAAAGCTGTTTCTTTAACTAAATTTCTAGCACTGGTCATGAATACATTGGCTGCCACAAAGTGGTCTTCACAATAACGTTTGACAGTGGACCTCATTGTGACCTCAGTCACCCAGGAAACACATATGTGTTTATGTAGTAGGGTGAAAGTTGTGAAAATGGGTTTCGTTTTCTTCTAGTCTAGCTCTCGTGTTTTAAATGTTTGACTATCATCGTAGATCTTTCAGATTGAACCTCAGATCATCTTGCAAGGCACAGCCCAACCCAATGTTTACATTTAAAGGTGGGCTGAAGCCCTACTGAAATAAAAAAGACTAGCTTGCATTGTGCAACTGTTTTCCTGGATCTGAGTAGGATCCAGATGGGTAGATTTTAAAAAATGCCGGACACACATTTTTTTTGGTAAAATAGGGTGGGTTTTTTTTTGTTTTTTGTTTTGTTTTTTGTTACTGTATATCTTCATGTTCTCACAAGTCATATGTATGAGGGTGGCTTATATGTAGAATGATTTTCCTGTGTTATCTTTGCACTCCTTCTGCTCTCGTTTTCATTGATTTAGTGGGTTTTCATTCTGCGTGTCCTAATCTACATTGTAAATTTCTTTGGCGGGGAGGGCGTTTTAATATATGCTTTTGCAGCAACACTACAATAAGGTATAGTTCTGATTGGAACATTGGGGGCCTACCGTAAGGCAAACAATTACTAATCTTAATTATACATGTAACAGTAATGTGCCTGGCAGTTCCAGCCTTTGAGAGCTGGCCAGTGTTCCAGTAAGAAGAGCAGTTACTCCCTCTTTCCTAATACTTCTTTTTTGCCAGTCCACATTTATACCACACATAAACAAGATCTGCAAACCGACGGCAATTCAGGGAATATTTAATCAGAACATTTTTTGAAGTTGTGGTTTTACCACCAACCAATGTATTTAACAAGTCTGGTCCAGTACAGAAAAGGGAGCGAGGCTGAGCGGTGAGATGGTTTACCAATGCTGCCATCTCTTGATCTTGTTTGGTATTGCCACCCTTAAAAATTCATGGCAGATTCGGAGGGACTCTTAAAAGCAAAACCAAGACCTCTCCAAATCCTGGAGTTAGTTAATTATTTTTTTTATTTTATTTTATTTTTTTATTTACTAAAGCCTCTCAACTTTTATGTGGATAAACTCCTTAAACACATAGCTGCATTTACCTCAGGCAAGGCTACTTTCGGGCTTTTGCATTTTTAATAACTTACTTGACTGGATCACGCAAACTTGGAGGTTATTCTGAATTGCTGTCCTTTAAATTAAAAATGAACACGGAGAAACAGAGAGATGAAAGGAATGAAAATAACAGATCTACCCAGTAGTACTATATGCTTCATGAGCTCTTAAAAGATCTCTTTTATGACTGGAAGCTGTGATGGGTGTAGAGACTACAAAATCTTTCTTTCCAAGTTCACGGAAGCTGAAAACCCACTTTCTCTTCCTAAGCAATGATTGCTTTAGGGTTTCTATAAATTAGGGTCTTAGCTTAGTTTCAAGTGGGAAATCCAAAATGTTGATTGCAAATGATAATTCTGTGTGGAGATTTTAGCAGTGGTTTTTTTTTTTTTCCTTTGGACAGAAAGTTTGTTACTAAAAGCTACCTGAAAGAATTAATGGAAAAGGGTGGATTCCAACAGGTTTATATTTTCCTGAAGCTTTACAAAAAGGTCAGTCTCTTTTTTTTTTTCCTTTCCAATGTATCAGTGTTTTAAAATATGGAAGTTTAAGATTTTGAGTTAAAATGACAATTGTTTTTAAGGTAGTGTGCTTGAAAAACACTGAAATCTGAAGGTCTCATTTTGAAACGATTGAGATAGAATATTTCTGTAGAACCTCACTGAAATTATTTCTGAAGTTTAAAAAATTACAACTTAGTTTTAGTTATGTTTTGATCTATCTTGAAAATTAGTATGGTTAGATGTTATTCTGAATGGAAGATTCTCAATGTTTCTCAACAGATCTGTTGAGAAATCTCTGCAGCGAGACGAAAACGAACTTTGTCCTTGTTTCTAAATATACTCCCTCCTGGACAGATTGAAACAAGCTGGTGTGATTATAGTCCCTGTCTTGGCAACTGCGTTTGGTACATAAAAACAATTATGCCAGTCTAGCTGTTTCCACAAATGCTTTAAAAAATCCTTTTAAAACAGCACAATTAGTGTGAAGAAAATGCAAGTTTTCATTTGGACTCCTGCTGGTTTTCCTCTCATCCTTACAATATGAGGTGGTACATTTCCAATGAGGATGCTGTTTTCATGAACACCGGTCTGAGATTTCCGATACTGCTCAGAAGTTATGTGCTGTAGAATACTGATCTGGACTGGAACAGAGCTGACAACTCAGAAATAATTGGATCTGTAATGCAGTTTCATGTCTGTCCCCTTAGAAAACCCCACTGTAACGTCATGCTGTAACTTTGCTACTCCGGCATTTTAGTCATGGGGGAAGACAACTATTTTTATTTTAACATTTGTTTTTTCATTACTGTTTTTCTTTGACTCTTTCCGCTTGTGCTGTTCTCTGCTAGGTAATTTATGGCCTAATATCAGAGCCCTAGACAACTGTGCTGGTTGCCAGAGGCTTGGCAATCAGATCGGAGAAGTGTTTTAAAGATGCTTTTCGTTTGAAATTGCTTTTCTGTTCTTCCCCAAATGAAATCCTGCTGCTGCACACATTTATTTTAGAATGGGAGGAGCAGCAGTGGAGGATAGATGGTGTGTGTTTATGAAGACACCTGAAAAACAAAGGTTTTAAGAAGCTGAAGCTTGCTGGGGAAATGAGACGTGGGCCGCTTGCGTCTGGGGAAGAGGTGGAGTTTTCAAAGACTGGGATGGGTAATAAATACTTCTGAGGCCATGGCTAACATTTCACAGAATCACAGAATCACAGAATGTTAAGTGTTGGAAGGGACCTCTGGAGATCACCTAGTCCATCCCCCCTGCCAGAGCAGGTCCACCTACAGCAGGTTGCACAGGATGGTGTCCAGGTGGGTTTTGAATGTTTCCAGAGTCGGAGACTCCACCACCTCTCTGGGCAGCCTGTTCCAGTGCCCTGTCACCCTGAAAGGAAAGAAGTTCCTCCTCATGTTCAGATGGAACTTCCTATATTCGAGTTTATACCCATTGCCCCTTGTCCTATCACTGGGCACCACTGAAAAAAGACTGGCCCCCTCCTCCTGGCACCCTCCCTTTAGGTATTTGTAAACATTGATGAGATCCCCGCTCATTCTTCTCTTCTCCAGACTAAAAAGACCCAATTCCCTCAGCCTTTCCTTGTAAGAAAGATGCTCCATTTGCACTGGTACAGGCTAAAGTAGTGGTCAACAGATGACTCCCACCCCGATTCTTGGAAAGCACGTGCTGAGCTAGCCCTGGGTGTCCTGTTGTCCTGAGATCTGCCGCAGAGTAGCATCCCGTGTCTTTCTGTGGTCCTACGCTGATCTCCAGCTGTGTGCCGCTGCCCCGGTGTGTGTTGTTAGTGCTTCCGACTCGGCAGATCCCAGCGGCCTCGTGGCTTCTGCATCACCATGCTTTGGGAGCAGGGTAATGGTGGTATTGATTAAGGGCTCTATCAGAAATGCAACACTTTTTCTTTGACTGGTTTGTTTGGAAGAGAGCAAGGAGAGTAAAGGAAAAGGACGGAGGGGGGTGGTGTGAAACAGCAATTAGAGCCAAGGCTGCTTTGGTTTCATGAGATTATACGGTTAATAAAATGGATGAGCTTTCTAGGGAGCTCTAGAGGGAATCCCGGTAGCTTTTTATTCTTTTTTTGCTTGCTGCTGCCTTCAAACAGCAGCTCCCAGGTGCTCTCCCTTATTTCTTTTTGTTTTAGGATGGCTCTTCGCTGAAGCTCCCATCCAGGTCCTCAGCTGATCTTTGCAGGTATCTCTGCAGAATTTACCAATCAAACTAGTTTTTCCTTTCTCACCTGGTTGCATTATCGACTTTCAATCTTTCTGCTGCTTTTATACCGACGAGGGGCATGCAGTGTTTGCAACCAGCTATGTGAACTGACAGTGACCTCTCCGCAGCAGCATTTCATCTGGCTCCTCTTACCCATTAGCTATTCTCTTTGTAAAAAGCAACTGTGTTTCAGCTCTGTGTCTTGTAATTGTCTTCCCTTTTCTAGAAGGGCCAGTTCAACTCCCATGCCCATCCCCAAACCCCGTCTCTCCCTCTGCAGGATTTGATTCAACTGCCCTTCTAGTCCCTGTGCTTCCTCCCCCTCCACAGGCATTCTGTCTCCTCTGCACTGAGATTCTTAGCAAGCACATGTACATACAAAGCACACACAAATCCTGGTTTTACTTTTTAAACACCTGTTTCTCCTGCTATTCTTCATTCTGTGTGCCTCAACCTTTTCCCACTTTGGAAAATACCTGGTCCCGTCTGAAGAGTGCCGTGTGATTTCCCCCTCCAGTGTTCAGAGCATACCTTTTGCTGACTTTTGACCTGGGCCCTCATCCCAGAAAAAGTGAGAAATTCTTGCATCGCTTTTTGGAGCCCTCCAGAAACTGAATTTCAGCTTCCCATAAAAGAAGAGTTTCTTTCTATTTCTGGGGTTATGGTTGGGGTAGCGGTTGGTCACTTTTTAAACTGTAAGTATCTGCACAGTCTTCTTTAATGTATCTTCTTCCTTTTTCTCTTTTCTTTAATGTATCTTCTTCCTTTTTCTCTTTTCTGTCTGAAGTAAATCTGGGTATTCTTTGTGAGGTCTTTGTTTCAGTCACATAGTTTCTTGGTTTTAATGGAAATTTTGATGGTGGCCATGCTACTGACTAGTACTGCTTTTTGCATCCCCCCTTAGAGTCTCCTTAGTTTTGACCAACATGTTACCACAGCCTTAGCAGGGTACAACTGCCTTTTGCACAGGACACAAATGTAGTCCTTGGGCTTAAAAAAAAAAAAAAAAAAGGGAATGCTGGATAAAGCCAATATTAATAGGATTGAATAAGGCCTTGAATTAAATAAAGCAAACATGTAACATTAAACTAAAAAGAAAAAAAAAAGGAAAAAAAAGGAAAAGGTACATATTTTAAACATCCTCAGCCCAAGCTGGAATTTCGACACAAGAGCATTAAGTGGTGCTATGTCTGGGCTGATAAGTCCTGCTGACATAGCTGTGTTACGTCAGGTTGTGCAAAATTTCCCTCATTTCCACATAGGAAACCTCCACGACAGCAGAGATGGGGCTAGATGAAGGGGAAGAAACTGCCATCAGTGCAGCGAGTGTTCACTGTGCATATGATCCCCAATACAGCCAGAGCCATAATGAGCTCCAAACTAGATAGGAACTCATTTAGGGAACTAGAAAGTTTAGCAGGCTACGGGCAGCATCACGGCTCTGGCAAACTAAAGGTAACTCCACTGAGAGTTAAGGAAAGAGGTAGATTATCAGCCTATCAACAGAAAAAAGAATCTACTGGAAAAACAAAGTGTAGTTTTTGTTTTAAAATGTCATTGACTCAGCTTCCCGCAACCTTGACATGATGCAAGGCAGGAAAGGGGATGACCCTAGTAGCATGGCTTTGGGGGAAGAGTGACACTTTAATACCAAGCTCATTCAGGGCAAACCACAGACAAGTCAGCTCTCAAACTGCACTGAGAGCTGGGACAGTCTCTGCAGCAGCGAGCAAAGAGAGCGACGCGAAGACCTCTTTCCTCAGGAAATCACAGGGTATGTGTACATGGCATATTACGGGCCAGCATGAGCTTGTGACTACCAGAAATGTGTTGCGTAAACATACCCCTAGCAAGCTGGTCCCAAAACATGTACATATTTAGTATGGCAGAATGTTTGCTTATTTTTTTTGGAATCAATGTTGCCAGCCCAAGCATATAAAAACCGTGTGCCAAGCCTCCCCTCCAAAATAAGATTGCCTTTAAAATAACAAGATTAAGCCACCACCACCACATGAATTCAATAAACTTTGGATTCCTTTTATTTGCTGTCTGGTGTTGGCACATTCATTGTTCGCTTGCAAGTTTGCCACATTGTCATGAAAGCTAGAAATGTGCTTTAAAAAAAAAAAAAAAAGGAGAAATCTCAGACCCTCGGGTAGTTACCTGATTACAGCCTCTGCAGTACTCACAAAGCCATCGGGTATCACAAGAGTTGTGCTGGGTGTGACCACTCAGGGTTGTGCAACTGGGGGGATTCACACCCGCGTGCTGTGAGGATTGTGGATTTTGAATGCTAGGGTGGGACATGTCCACGTGAGTTGAGTAAAAGATACACCTTAAGTGAGCTTAGAAGATGTGCAAGATGTTTAAGGACGTGCACAGGCTTTCTCTTCTGGGTCCAGGTAAGGTAGTTTAAGATGTTCCTGGCCGCAGTTGTTCAGCTTCCCCCAGCGCTGGAGGCTTCTGCGTCCCCAGCCGAGCTGGTGCGATGTGAAGGGTGCAATGCCGGATCGCCCTCCCCAGCTGTTTAAGCTCAGCTAATGGGCTCTGAACCACAGCGGATGAGGAACGCTTGCACCTTCTGCCCTTGTGGGAGTGAGGATCCTACTGACAAGGAGCAAGGAGATTGGGGGTGACATGCATGTGAGGAATGCTAATGTCTTAAATCACTTCCAGTTCTCTGTAGAATAAATGCGGGTCTAACCCAAGGCAAGGCTGGAAAGGTGCTGTTAATGCAGTTTGATATTACAGACACTGAAAGTCCCTGCCTCTTAGGTGTTTTCTGCTTTCTCAAGAGAGATTGCACCAACCCGTAGCGCAGGAAGGAGCGTGTGTGAGAAGCAGAGGATCAGGTGTCACCTCGCTGAAATTTGTGTGCCCTTCAGTATGAGGCTGAGCTGCTGGAACTGTTTTGGGTTTTATCTCGGCATTGGGAAGGAGGCTGATTTCCAGCTGGGTAGTGATATGTCATCTTCTGCTCCATCACTGCTCTGTGTTTCTCCTTAATTAGATACAGACAGAGCTGTCTCATACAGGGGTCCCTGTTTGGATGCTGCTGCTGCTTTGATTTTGATGCCTTGTGTTTGGAATCGGCTCCTAATCCTCATCAGAAAGCAAACAAACCCCAAGAGCTGGAGTGCAGTTGATGTATTAAGATAGGCTGTCTGGGTGCTTGCTCCCTTTCTGATATTTATGCAAGGCTCTCTCTTATCCTGGGGATATTATTACCCAACAAAAGTATATAATGCAGTCGGTGTTAGATCATCCATTTTATGTTCATTATAATTTTAAATAATGCTTGCCTGACCTCATGTGCTGGGAATGATGACAGCTGTGTGCATGCATGTGTGGGGTGATGCACTCCTCCATTCCAGCTGTCCTGCTCCTGCCCTTCCATCAGTGAGCCAGCAAAATGGCTGTTGTGTTGGTCTCCCTGCCACTCTCCAGGGGTTCTCAAATAAAGTCCCTGGCTGAGATGGAAAGAAGGAAAATGTGCTCTTCTCTGGTCCTGTACGATAAAACTCAGGGGGCTACAGGAGAGATATCAAGAAGTCTAAAAGCTGGTGAAAACAGCTAGGTAGGAAACAAATCACTGGGGCAAGGAAAACATCACTTTCAGTACGACTAAGTTTTATAAACTCAAAATCTTTGTACGCATCCATTACAATGTGGTAGAAAACTACACACTACACGGGGTTCACACAAGACTGTCATGTGAGATGAAGACTGCTCAAACCTTTTATCCTAGCAAGGAAACATGAAAAGTGTTCCCGGGGCATGTGTTTCTGCCAGTCCCACCCAACTTTTCCTTGCCATCTTCACTGTTGGGAAGGTGTGTCCTGGAAAACATAATAGTCTGAAATGAATATTTTTCCCTTTGACTTCTTATTTGCAGTCAGATAAAGATTTTGTTTCTCAATAACATTACTGTTCAGCATTCAGGCATGTCCTGAGGAGGAACTGGTAATATTTTTGTGATGCCTCGGATGTGACTGTGAGAGTTCCCTAATCTGCAGCAGTGCAAAATTGCTTGTACGTGATGGGGAGGAGGGCTGATTTTTCAGGGTGGCGGATGAGGAGTGCTCTTCTGTTCCATCCCACTGGCACCACCCTGATGAACCCATCAGAGCACTGAAGTTGTGTCCAATGAATGCTAAGCACATCGTGCAAATAAGCACAATAATAATAATGTTGAAGATGGGAAATGAATAATTTCTCTAAATGAAGCTTGGGCAGGAATTCAGATAGAAAGTATGTAATTAAACCAAGCTGGAACTTGATCAAAATACTGAAATGGTACTAGGAAAAAAAGAGAAAAGTTATTTAATGACTATTAGCAGGAAGAACCTTGGCTTTTTATTTCATCCAGAAAGAATTCATCCAGAATCCTGCCAGCAGCAGGAAAAGTTTGATTCCCAAGAGAATGTCAGTCCTTCTCCCATATGAATTTCCCATGGAGAATTGCTGTCTTGGGCTGCCAGGACAATACCCATCAGTTCTGGAAGTGAGGAAGAGATTTGGGTGGACAGAGACTTCTGGGCTTGAGCCTGGTCAAACCATGGGAGAAGTGGTGGCTGAGCTGAGCACAGCCAGTGTTGGTCCTAGCTGAGGACGCAGGGAGTGGAGATGTTTGGAGGCAGGTTTTAATGCCTGGTCCCACTGGAGTGGATGAAATGACTGCTTGCATAGTCCTCCTTCCATCTGAACTCCAACCAGACTGGCTGGGCCTTTGCTTAACTTGGACTTTCCACTCCAATCATCAGTCACAGTCCTATGACAATCTTAGGAAGAAATACGAGCAGCAAGGATCTTCACCCCAACACCAGAGCACATTTGCTATGATGTGACAAAGACTCAAAACTGCTGCTAGCTTTACTGGCTAGTGATTGCCCCCTCTTCTGCTCCCATGGATAGAGGACATAATAAATTATCCAGAGAACACCTCTCTTAACGGGGCAGGGGCTGAACTTTGGTTGTGTATTTGTGGAGCTCAGTGCACAATTAACCTGGCACAATTCACGGTGGCATAGTTCACTGTAAATCCTTACACAATAAATGGATTGTAATCACTACATTTCAGTGACTACTGAAAGGCAATTTGAAGACTAAATAAAGCAGGATGTTGAGATTTCAGATTGTAGGTCCTTTGAAAGGATTTGAGGCGAGAGGAGAATACCTGCAGTGCTCGGCAATGGTTGTGATGTGGCCGTGTGTGCTGGCAGGGAATGCTCGAGTAGTACATGACTGCACGGGCACGCAGGGAGAGCCTTCATTCCTGTGCTGGAGGCAAAGGAGGTGGGAATGCATTGCCTGTCACATCATGGGTCTGCGCTCAGTAGTGGGGAGTGACAACCACACACCGCGGTGTTTTTTTTTTTTTTTATAATTCCCGTAAAAGGCATACATTGCTTAAAGCATGGTTTTATTCCGCAGCACGAGTGCCGTCTTGCTGCTCATTTGACCCTACTAAATCCAGAGTGTGATTTAGCTGTGCTCGTGCCTGCGAGGAACGGTTTTACAGCCACAGCCATGTTGGTGTCTGTGAGACTCAGCAGGCGAGGAAGAGTTTGCAGAGGAAGGCATCGCTGGATGCCACAAAGCCAGCTCCTCAGTGGTGGTAAGGTCAGTAATCTTACAGGAGCTCCTAGCGGTTGGCACTCTGCCTCTGGCTCCCAGGTGGTGACATGGCGTGGTCCAACGCTGCGCGGCTGCCTACGCCTGCTGCTGTGCTCAGTCGGAGAGAAATTAAGCCAGCAGGAGCAGAGCTGCTCAGCCTGGGACAACTGAGGAAATGGCAGCTCAACACAAGGCAACTACCTGGGGGTTCCAGGATGGGCGCGGAGGGAGTTTTCTGTGGTGGCTTTCACAAGCTGATGTATGGTTTAGGCCCCGTGAATGCGTGAGCGCTGGGCTGTGACCTTCCCCTGAGTAACTGGCAGGAGGTCTATAGTACAAGCCGTGCTCGGCTCCCCGCCGTGCCTTCCTGATGTGGGCTGCGCTGGGGACTCTGCGTGCTTAAGGTGTTATGAATTGGATCCAAACATGATTTAAGATAATTTTCTGCTAATTCGCAGCCAGGCGATGGAATAGATCTCTCTTCTGAGAATCAAAAGTATTAATATCTCCCTTAGATGCAGTTTGGAAGCAAATGAATACCCCCATTTTTTGGTGAATTTTGAGAGCGTTATTTTACTGTGTGGAGATGAACTCTGTTAGCGGAACACATGAATTAAAACAAAAGCAGCTTATCTGCATTGTGATTAACCATTCCTGAGATGAGAAAGCTCATCTAGTTGTGAATATATGGCTACAAAGATTATAAACAGCGCAATGGGGCTTAATCTTTGGTTTTTTATGTTTCAACAAAATGGCTTTCATACAGAAACATTTTCTTCTTACCTACAGCTGAAATTTGTCACCATGGTAACCTTCTGGATTTGGAGGGGTGGGGTGCTCTAGGCAAATCTGTGGCCGCAGCCTCAGAAATCGTTATCCAAATTGGGTTTCATTTCTCCTCTCTTTTTTTAACACCTATGAGGTTCCTACACACGGGGCAGCTGCTCATGTAACCAGATCAGAGGGAGGCCATACGGATTTAAACTCTTTTTTACTTTCCTTGAAAAGAGCAGTGTTTGGGGCCATTTCCTCCCTTATTCAACTGGCTCCATCCTTCTGTGGCTGCAGCTCCAAGCCAGCTCAGCTCTCCGGGAGCTGCTGGACCACGGTCTGCTCCAGTGCCTGCAGCGTTGCCCGCTGTTGCTGGGGAAACGCAGAAATCCTGAGCTGGGGTCCCAGCAGCTCAGCACTGGAGAATGCGCTGCTCATTTACTGGCTTCAGTATACACACAGTTCTATTTGGTTTTGTTTGATGTACATATCTGAGAATGACTTGGGACCTTAAACAGGTTGTGGGTTTGGTTTCGGGGTTTTTTTTGAAGAGAAAAAAAACTGACAGAAATGTGCATTAAGACTTCTGAAAATAAAATTATTAAAGCCTTAGAGAACCCTCCCCCACAATATTGTGTCAATGCAATATTATTTTAAGGACATGTCACCATCTTGATCATTTAAGTTCTGATTTTTATTTCCCATTTTATATGTCAAGCTGCTTCCCACTGCTTGCCCATGTTCTCTTTCTAGCTTTTAGATTGCAGGAAAAAAGGAGTAGTTTATGATTAAAGCTCTGGACAAAGGCTGCGTAGCCTAAAGTTGCTATTAGTGAACTACTGGCTCTGCCATTAACTCCTGAGATAACCATGGTGGAGTCATTGCATGTGTTTCTGCTTGAGGTGTCTGTAGTCTGTAGACAGCACACAGTCTTTCTTCTCATCCTTTTGCTTTTTGTGTGGGCATACACTGTGGCAAGCGCTGGACTCAGGGATGTTCTTAATCTGTGCAGTAGTGCCTCGATTTTATCTGAAGCTTCCTGGTGCAGCTAATAAATAAATAGTAAATAAAAACTATTCAAGGGAGGGCAACAACAGAGTGTGAGTGGTGACCCTACCTGTCTGTTTGCTTTTTGAGAAGCTCCTGGGCCACCACAGGAGCTATCAGTAAACAAACCCTATGAATACACCCAATTCTATCTTCCACCTGTGACTGACATTTATGCCTTTTTTTCTTTTCCCTGTAGGGTGGGGGCAATTGAAAACACTTCTTCATATTAAGGCAGGGTGTGATTTCAAGTGCTGCCTGGCCTGGGCCAGCTCCGACTTCTGTGCCTGTCTTTGCTCCTTGGTAGCTGTCTGCTGATCTGAAGTACTTCACCCTTAACAAAGAAGAGCAAAACCACCTTGGATTCATCCTGGGGAAAGAGCTTGTGCATCAATAGTTACTCCAAGTGGCTGACCTGTGCTACATTCTCACTCATAAGTAGATCTTTTTTTTAGAAAACAACCGAGCATCTGGTTTATACTCCCTGCTAAGGCCCCATCAGCTCTTGGTTAGTGAATATTTGAATATGCTGGAAATACGTCTGAACCTGGCTTTCTAATAGGGGTAAAGCCCTGAGGGGGAACTTGCATACACCAGCAATTCCTTCCTCAATGGTTCTTAGCTTGTGTTTTGCCCTATGACCTGCCTGACACAGATGAAATAGCTGTTGAAGAGACCTATTGATGAAGGTAATTTGGCTCCTTCTGAGCTGGCAAGGAGCGTTCAGTGAGCAGTGGGGCTACTGCAAGACCACCCCAAATGCAGCAGTGAGGGTATAACATTAGGTGGCACATGTAGTGTTTTCTACTGCCAGCTCCTACCTTCTCTTCTCAAGGGTAAAACATTTCTCTTAAAGAGCTTGGCAAAAAGTTTAAAGGCCTCAGAGCCATTGGCAGGCAGAGGGAAGTCTCCTTCAGGGCACTTTGGGCACTAGGTCCACTTCTTGGCACCTAGCACATGAGGCTGAGGTGGCTGTAAACATGCAGCCACCCACCACACTGCTGTGCCAGTAGGGCCTGGGGGCAGAAAGCAGCATTTTGGGGACTTTACAAGGGAGAAGTATGTGGAGCATGAAATAGCTGCGTTCACAGGTTGCCATCCGCCATCTCGCTTCCTTTACACCATCTTATCCTCTCTTTGTCAAGGGCAACACAGCATGAAAGGGGGGAAAGACACGGTGTGCTGAGGCTGCAGTAAGCTCTCTGGTGTCTCCTACCCCCTCTCCCCTCTTCTGCTCTACGCTTCCCTCCTTTCATCTTGTTTTGAGTGGAGTGCTGGATCACCAACAAACTATTATTAGGAAACGGACCTTGCCATTCAGATGCTTACAGACACATCTCCCAGATTGCCAATATCCCTTGCATCTGCAGAACTGGGTAGGAAAATCTGTAAGAATGTATTTTTCCCCCTGAGAGATTTTTGGAGACACCTTCCTATCAGGTCTATTACATAAACCACAAAATGGCTCCCTCCGAAGGGAGCATCTCCCAATCAACTCCCCCAAAATTAAGGGAATGAAAAGCAATGATTTCCAAAGTTATCTGAACTTTTTTTCAAGTCACTTAAATTGTTTGCAGGCTCAGAGTGGCATGGGGGATGAGCGGAGGTTGTGCTGGGTGCCTGTTGCGTCCAAATAAATTGATCCTCTCCCCAGAGCCCCATCTCTTGTGTGCAGCCAAATCGTGTGTTTGCAGGAGACAGTATGCTTGTGTTTCTCCCACGACCCTGCTGGCTCATTAGTGTTATTTCTGGAGGTCTTGTTTCCACAGTAACAAGCAATTACCATTGTTCCTTGGACTGCCAAAGTTACCACCAGCAACGCAGAGGAAGATGCGTTATTCTCTATATTGGGATAAAATGCCTTCATATGTCTTGCTATTCACTGAATGCCAATCCTGACGCAGGTCCTGTGCAAATAGCACACTCCACCCCCTGCCAATGCTGCTTTTGCTGGTATTAAGACATGCCAAATTCTGAAACGATCCAAAATGATCTCCTCGGGTCTGTGGCTACACTGGCAACGACAGGGTCAGGATTTTAGCAGCAGGATGACTGTACCAATGGTAGCTCTGGTAGGAATATAAATAGAATAGCTTGGAGGCAGTTCTTTTTGCAATTGTGCTTAGCCTTATTCTAAGTAATGCTGGCTAGTGACGTCAATAAAATATACTCTCTGTCTTTACCCTATAGCTTCTATCAGTACAGTGGTGGAGCTCCCACAGAGGAGTCTAGTGGTCTTGTGCTAGCAGGATGCTGAAGTGTCTGTGTTCCACAATGCCTTCATCATCCCCCAGGGCCGATGTCTGTACATCTGCTCCATCCATCAGTGTCATCTTCTTTCCCTTTTACCTGTACATTGCAAACAGACAGGTTCAGCTTGAATAGGATTTAAACCCCATAGAACATATCCTGAATTTCACATGGGTATCAAAAGATTAGGCAGCTGGGAAGCTGAAGGAAGATGGGCTTTTGTAGGTGAGAGAAGTGGGGCAGTGGGTTGCTGGGGCAGTGGGATGGACATTGGGGCAGTTGGATTAGGTTTCATGACTTGGAGAGTTTTTATGGCTTTCAGAGACTCCAGTTTCCAAGTGTGACTTCATATTCTAAAAAGTGCTGGGACCGCATTGTAAGCTCTGAGCTCCTCTCAACAGAGTTTTCTGTACGCGTGTATGTATGTGTGTATGTATGGATCTATGTACATGCACCCACTTGCCCAAGTGACTAATAACAGGTGTTGGAGGGAGAACATGGCCTCTAGCCTCCATAAACCAAAGCACAAGGGAGTGCAAGGAGTCTTGCTCCAAGGTAGCAGAGGCAAAGAGATCAAGAGAGGCATTTTTACACTGGGAAGGAACAGCCTTTTGTGAAAGGTCTTGGCAACACCTGCACTAGACGTTTTTAAAACCTGGACGTAGCAGAGAAGGTAGAGAACCGTTTCATATCAGGCCAGTATATGAGGGTGACAGTGAGCAGAAAGGGTGCTGCTTTGACAGCTACCAAGCTCATACTGCTTTAGCTGCCCTTGAGGAAATAAAAAAACAACAGCAAACACACTGTCTTTTCTTCTGATGATGGAAGGGATAGGCAGAAACAATTGGTGATAGGGTCCTTGGTTCTTTTCTTTCTGCCTAAAATCCCACCGAGTCTGTGAAATGAAGGCGGAGGAAGGAGTGAAAAACACGAGTGGAAAGAAAGCACTTGTGTATCACGTATCTCTCCTAGAGGCCTGGCCTAATTTTTAAGTGTCTCTCAGTTTGTAAGGACTGAAGTTACAGAAATTCTTTCAGTTTTCTTGGAGGCTGACCATGGAGTTTAGACAGTACCACAGAGAAAGGTTAAGATGATGTTCTTGGGTGTGGGAGAGCAGTCCTACCTAACCCAACAAGTTTCTCTTCTTCTCTTTTGTGTTGCATCCTCCTAAAGCCTTGGATTTTAGCATGGTTTGTATGATAGGGGAGAGGGGGGAAAAAAAGATAATCATATTCTCCACACGTAAAACAGAATCTTGTGTTTGAGTTCTAGGTGAGGGAAAACGAGGCTTGGGTGGTTCATAACGAGCCGAGACTCATTTTTGTATCGTAAGGAAAATATTCCCGTCTAGGAAAATAAACCAAGCCTTTGCTCTTCATCTTCAGGGAACCCAGGGGCATCCCACATTCTGAGCCGGGGTGGTGGGCCGAGCTTGCCAGCAGACACTAGGTGGAGGCCTTGGGCTGCAGTTTCACCGCAGTCAATGAAGGCAGAAAGAGCAGAGGACTCGCGCTTTCAGCAGGGAGATAGATCTTTTTCTTTCCTTGCTGCTCTCACATGCTGGAAAAGAAAGTCCAAGCTCTCCGGGTGTGGAACAGGATGAGCGGAGGAATGGAGGAGAAGCGTCTGCCCCATCCCAGGTCCTCCCCGCAACAGGATTTTGTGAGCAGGGCTGCAGTGGGAGCGTTGAAGCCGTCCTAGCTCTTGGGTGTGGTTGGGTTGCAAGATGGATTTAATTTATCCTGATTTATTTTATCCTCACGTATATATCCTGATGGGGATAATTTTGAGATCCCCATGAATGTATGTAAAAAGTATTAAATTGAAATGAAAGTGAGGACTGATGAGCTGTTTTATCCAGCGACAAACGCTGGTAGAACTAGCTAAGATGAAGTGTGTGCTGTATTTATGATGATTGCTTTCGACAAGGCCTCCAATCTTAAAACTATTCCAAATAGGGATATTTAGAGTCAGTACAAAGAATGAATCGCGGGTTAAGTGAGAGCCAGATGAAACTTGAAATGTTCATTTTGAGAGAAATCTTGAAGTTTATGATTTCAAAGCTTCTTGCTGCTCTTCGTGGTAAAAATACTATTGTCAGTGTACTCCTAAGAACTGAGAATTAGATACTGTTAGAAAAATAACTGATGTTTTGTTTTGAAAATTAGTTAAATTTTGTTACAGTTTCACAGGTCAGTTGTAATGCAGTTAGGTAATGCCAAATCATGTCTCATATGAGGGCATATTGTGCAGTCCTACCAGTAACATAGCATATCATGACTATCCTAATTAAATATTCTGTTATATAATTTATTCCAGGTGATATTTTATTTCCAAACCAAGTGATTTTTCTACCAAGTAATGAGTTTTCTGTCAAAAGTGGTACCAACTTTATTAGTCTGTGCTGAATGAAACAATTTAAATTTTTACACTCTGAAGAAGAAATGTGCTGGGTACTAGTTAGGGACCAATTGTTTTTAATATCCTAGAAACCTGATTCCAGGCTAATGGCAGGATATTGAACACATCAGTGTCTCTCATTATTAACTGAAGAACGTAAAAACAATACAAGCAGTAGAATATGATAAGAAAATATAAGGTTGCTTTCAAAAGTAGTGTTTCAATTTGAAAGAAAATCTGGCATTTTTTCCCCTAAGGCAAACTTTTCAATACAGAAAATTTTGTCTGAGCCTTCTTTTCTGTAGGGATTTTTCATTTGTACTTAAGATTTTATGAAAAATGTTGATTTTATCAAAATAGTATTTTTTAGTTGAAGACTGTTTCGATTAAGATTTTCTCACTAGTGTGAGCTGTCATGACACTCTCCTCCTCCACCCTCTGAGCTGTGGTAAAAGGGTGAGTGAAATTATTGATTTATCTTTCCTTATTTTTTTTTTTTTTTAGTGCAATGACTTCGAGAACTCCATGGCTGTTCTGCAGACAGATGCACAATTGTGAAGCATCAATATGGACTGCAAATCTCTGCTGTCAGTCAGCTCCTCTTCCCCTCTGCAATAACGTAATCCCTATCTCCACAATGCCTGCGCAGATACACATTTGCAAAGATGTTTTTCTGGAGATAGCGTGCATAGCAAGCCCTCCTTTACTTGTTCTCATCTCGAGCAACATTATATGGAGTTTCAGTTCACAGTTCACTGTGTTCCCCCTCCTACCACTGAAATGCAGCCAACTCTGAGCTGCGGCTATTAAACCTCACACAAGCAACGCCACAAAACAGATTATGGAAAGCAAAGGAATTCAGAGAAAAGCAACAAACTGAGTGAGGACTGCAAGGGTTTTCTAGGAAGCGATACCAAAGGATCATAGGGAATGAGCAGTGGTTAATGGTGATGCGGAATAACTGTCACCTCGATATTCAGGTGATACCAGCACACAAGGAAGCGCTTTTGAGGGTGGCACAAAGAGATGTCACTAGGAGTAGTCAGGTTTTAGCCAGGGAGATGAGCAGGTCAGCTTCCCTAACCACTGAGTTTTGTCAGAGTCTCAAGGAAAGGGCAGCAGGCATCATTGCTTGGGGGTTTTAAAACTGGTCAAGGTTTCAAGACAGGACAAGGCAGTACTAGGACAGGTGAATAAAACAGGATGGAGCAAATAGCCATATCTTTCCCCGCTTTGTATACGTCTGATAAAACAGTTGGGAGAAAGATAGCAAGGTCTGAAGGAGCCTCATGTGCAAAGTTAGAAAAGACTGTGAACTGGCATGACAATAACCAGGACACGGCAAGGGAAAAGCTTTCAAAGACAGTGCTCTTCTTTGACAACATGATGACCTTAGGGTAGGAAAGGAGGAAAAAGTGGAAGATGCACAACAAATCAGAGGAAAGGAGAAATGTGTGTGAATGTATATAGCTGTTCATGTGAGTGTGTGGCACGACAGGAATCTCATTCAGATTGGAAAAATCACTGTGGGTGCACCTCAGTTTGCACAGACTAGTGGCTGAAAGAGGGCACCCTGGCACAAAACCTGCCCGTGAATTCTGGCTGCTTTAAGTAAAGTGATGAGGGGGGAAGGTTGCCAGACACTGTCACTGAACATTCAATGGACAAACAAGAAGCAACTGCAAAAGTCTGTTCACAACTCAAGTTGCATAGCAACAATAAATTGTCAGATTGCTGTTATAGCAGTCCCTTACACTATCCCCACTATTAGAGCCCTTTTTAGGAATCATGCACTATGATGTTACTAGCTCACTCCCAAGCTGGTTGTTTGACCTTTGTCTCTTGCTGAATGATGCCACGTAATTTGCTGCAAAGGTGTCTCGAAGTAGTACACCAGGCAGAGAAGTCCTTGAAGATCCATCAATATAGGCCTTAGGAAGAAAAAGGTATACTTGTGCAGGATGGGGCAGAAGAGACAGGTCAGGGACCAGCAATATCCTCAAAAAAGTCTAGCGTCTGGCAAACTTAGCAGGATGTATGTTACTCACTTCTCTGAACTGAGTCTTCGCTGATCCAATTGAAAGGCTATTTTGAGGGGTGAGCCACAGTTGCTCCCAAGACATGTGTTTCAAAATCTTCCAGTGCATGCCTGTGCCTGGTGGTTGGATCACTCCTATGGCCATTGCTGCTGTAAAATCCTAACTTCCAGCCAGCTGTTTCCTGCTTTTCAGCATAAGCACCTTGCGAGCTGTCTCCTGGTGGAGATGCTGAAGCACAAAAGCGGTCATAGCATCCTCATCCTGTGATGTTTCAGACACTGCCAGTATCTGAAACAATACCTAGAAGTCTGCTTGTCTTGCAGGATGTTGCTAGTGTTCTGCATAATTTCTTCCCTGGATGTCTTGTATAATACAACATCCTCCTGCCTGTTTCATTCTGATGCTGCTTCTTTCACTGGCACAAGATCCTGAAATGCCCCTGCCATCTCTTTGCAGCCAAGGCAACCAGAGTCACTGGCTACCAAAGCATAGCTGGAATTTTAAGGACGTGAATAAACTGAATGAACTCCTTTACTACAAACATCAGTGTGATGTGGACTTAGGATGGCAGGTAGAGTGGAAATTAGCTTACAGGCCTTTTGCATTGGCTGATGGGGAAGGGAGCTTGCTTAGGTAAGTAATTCTCAGTGAGATGTCTCCTTTCTGAAGAATGCCTGGTTGAACACTCCACCAGTCTTTTCAGGATCACCACTACAAATTATGGGCAAGTAAACAGACATCAGAAGGACAAGATAGACTGCCTGTCCCCCTCTGTATAGAGTAATTCTGCTTCATTAAAACAACTGGTGAGGAAACAAACAACCTCAAGATTCAATTCCTCTATGTTTCTGTGCCCAGAACCCAAAGCACACAAATGGCATAACACCTGGACTAGAAGTTACATGTCACTCTTGCATGATACTAAGCTTAGACAAAGTCCAACACAGATGATGATAAACGTCTGTGCAAGACATGCTAAAAGAGATCTGATGTCCATGGAGGTCTTCTTGACAAAAGAACATCTTTCTACTGTAACATAGTTCAGCAGCCCCTAGAAAGAAGGAGCAAAAGGTGCTCAACTGTCTTTCTCCTTTCTTCCCTTGAATATCTCCCATGAACAAGATCTGCCAGATGGGACAATCCAAAGAGCTTATTTCTCTCTCCAGGAGAGAGTCTGCTTCTCCCTGTCTGTGTTTTGGATTGCTCTTGCTTTCCCCTGAGGCTGAAGGATTTGAGGTCATTAAACACATCAGATTTTGGAGCGGTCTCTGGTACCCATCACCTTTGTAGCCCAGATCTCCTGAGGACCACTATCGGAAGGGATTTATCCAAGAGCTTTGCAGAATAAATAGACTTTGATGTCTTGTAGCTGCTCTACACGTGTTTGTTGACAGCCCTGGGACGTCTGTGAATGAGTCAGTCCTGAATTTCAGGCTGTGTCACCTGAACTGAAGAGTTTTGTATTGCCTTGCTGCCATGGGCTATCTGGAGGTACAGATACAAGAGGTTGTTCCATGGGGCTGGTTCTCATTTGCGAATTGTTATGGCTTTTTCTTTTTAGCTTGATCTTCTAGTTTATGTTGGAGACAGAGCTAAGGATCCCTATTGCAGAGTGGAGGATTCTTTTGTCAGACCTTACACTATGGTCAGACCTCTTTAAGATTTCTCTCCAGGTATCTCTATCAGTCTCAGTCTGTATGTCTTAGTAAGCACCGTCTTTGCAGTGTCTCAGCTTTATTTGACAGTCTGAGTTTCCTATGACCTTTTGAGGATAACATTTGCAGGTTAAAATGTGCTGAATAAGGACAAATGTGAAATACAAAATAAGTGAAAATAGGCAGGTTTTAAAGAAGATCATGTTCTGTCAGCATTGTTTGCATGTGTGCTCATTTCTCATAAACATTCAAAGGCTCAAGTTTCCGGTTGCTAGTATACGTGGAAAACAAATGTCAAAGCTGCACATGACTACTTGCCATAAATTAATATTAAATGTGCACACACGCTTCATCTGGAAGTGCTTGTACACTCCTCTTGTCAGAAAGCAGAGTAAATAACTATCAGAATCACTACCTAGAGCTGGTGATTTCCATCTGTAGATATGAAAATACTCTACAAGGAAGGTCTGGATCATAGCGTCCAATTTTGCAAATGGGACACAGTTCCTTAGTCAAGTCACTTCCCTGGTAATCACAGAGCTTCCACCTCTATAGCTTAACGTGTAGAGGCAAGTGAGGATGCACATTTGATTATTTTCTCTTCCATCCTCAAATGCCCCTTTTAAAAGGAGTTGCTCACCCTTTCGTTCACTGCTCAGGGCACGAGGTTATCCACCACCACCCAGCACAGGCTGCTGTCTATGCTGGCTGTGCATGTGTGCTTACTGGTGTGTATTTTCTCTTTCTCTTTCTTCCTCCTTGCCTTGCAGGCGTGCCTTGCTGCTTCTCTCCAGGTCACCTCTGCTTCTGCCTTCGGTGCCCCTCACTGCAGATGATCTCTTCTCCCCTGCATCTCTTCTGGGCTGACCAGAGGCCTTCTAAAGTAAGTTTTCTTGCAGAGAAGGCCTGATTCTGTGTCTGGGTTTTCTCAACCTCTCCCACTGGCCTTGTCCTTTTCTCAGGGGTCTCTCATCTTCCAGGTTTGCCAGAGAAAGATTTGTAGTTCTGAGTCCTCTCTCTGCTTTCTTGTGTAGGTTTTCATCCTGACATACCTGCCAAACTGCAGGGATGCAGGAGGGTTATAAGGCAAGTGTGTTGTTTCCTGCCAGGGCAGATTTTGATAATGGGTTTTAGAAGGTTCCCTGGGAGGATGGGCTTCGTAGTGGCTTCAAGAAATGAAATTTAGTGAGAGGGGACTTGATCAAAGTGTCTTAAGTAGCAGAAGAGGTTGGTCAGGAATACCTTTTCTTTTTGTCTCTCCACAAACTAACAAAGGACCATTCAGGGAAAAATTGGCAAATACAGTACTCGAGTACCTCACACAGTGGTGATTAAACCACAAGGCATGTTGCCACTGGCTGTTCTGCAGGCCACAAATGAAAGCAAAAAATCCTAGTGGCTCTACAGAGTGAGCCACTTTCCAAATTTCTAGGAATTGAAATGTTTCTTGAGTGTCCTCTACAACTTATTTTCAGGACTTCAAGGGCACCACCACCCCTGACTCTCCCTGTCCAGCATCTCCTGGGGCTCTTCCCACCCGGACAGGTCCCAGAACCCCATTTCAGCCCTCCACGTCCCCCATGAGTCCTTGCCCCAGAGATGCCACAGCAGAACTGGTCTCCAGCTCTCCACAGCCCTGCCCGGTCACAGCCCCACTGCACCAGGGAGGTACACGATGACCAGGGCTGGGGCTGCCCCCAGCACCCCCCCAGCTGCCCTATGCCCTGGCTGGGGTGGTGGGATGTCCCTGGGGAGCCCCCAGCCCTCCCCATGTCTTGACACTTCTTGCTGTGTTTGGTGTGGACACTGCTAGACTCTGTCAGCTGCGTCCTGCTCCATTTGTGTGGTTTCTCTTAAGCCCTGTACAGTCTGTACCATCACATGCCATAGCCAATAACATTTTTAAACTGGCTGATTCCCTCCCAATGTACTGCTTTTATCTACAGCAAGAGCGTTAATGCCTGCAAGGGTATGGAACTGGTTGCAGATACGGCAAATGCGATACTTGGACTAGTCATTTTACCAATGCACTTCCTCTTAAAAGCGATCATTGTTAGAAATCATTGATCTTATCCTCTCCTCTTAGTCCGACAATATCACAGCTCCAAAATGGGAAGCCTTGCTGTGCGAACAGAGATACACAGATCAATAACCCTTCTCATGGCAGCAAATGAAAATGAGTGGGACAAAGGTAGACTTCCACGATGCTGTTAGCAGGAACAGTTTGGAGGCAAGCGTCAAATGTCATGGCAGTTGAAACGAAGAAAGTGAATATAGATGTTTATGGCATCAATCTGCCTTGGTTTGGAGCTTAAGGATTATTATTTTGAGGATAATTGCAACATTTCATTATACAATTTCTAGAATTTCCAGTGAGAGGAAAGGGAATGAAGCTAGAAGTATCTGTTGAAATAGCTGTACCTCACTGTGTTTAGGAACATCCATTTCATCAAGGCAGGTAGTCGGTCAGGAGAGACTAAGGGACCCATGATTTTGTGAACACACATTCCTATGCATACTAAAACTGCAGGCTACAATATCTTTGCTCTAGATTTACCATCAGATATATTGCAGCTCAACAATCCAAATCTCCAATACCAAAACCTGTTAACTAAAGTACAGCCTCGGTGCAGCCCAGGTAAATTTGGGTCTGGGTCTTCCATTGATGAGATATTTGAGCAAAACCTGTTGTCTCCACTGTGAGGATTTTCTTGCACCACGCAGGATAGAGGGACCATGGACAGACTCAACTTTTTTTAAAAAAGGGAAATAACTTTTCAGACCAAAGAGTTAAAAATAGGTTGGTGTGCTGACATCCAGCACTTCATTGTGTTGGGTTGTGGGAGAGGTGAGTTTTTTTCCCCAAGTATAGAAAAGCCGCCTTGCTCTTTCCGGTTTTGATGCCAAGGTCAAATTCACAGCCCAGCTGCTTCGCACGCTCAGGGGGGATGGCTGGGCTGCCTTGCGTGCATGCTGCTTCATGGTCTTGGCAAATATGGGACCTGACAGCATACCGGAGTCCGAGGAATCCCACAGGAAGCCTCCACAGCAAGGGTTTAACTTGTGCTGAAAAGCAAGACAAGGTTGCATCCATATTAACCTCCTCTCTGCAAAACCTGAGAAGGTCTCCCAACTCCCTCCTCCCCAAACCCCCACTGCTTTTCCTCTTTCTTTGATTTTTTCCGCTAAAAATAGGGTGACAGAGGGACTGTGGGGTAAGCAGCTGGAGTAGAGCGGAGCCAGTTGCCATAGAAACCAATGAGCCACTTAGCAGCACTTGCCTTCCTCCTTTGCCTGCGGATTTTTTTTCCCTCTTGTGCGTGGAGGGGCAGTGTGGCGGGAGCCGGGGGAGCCTCGCACGCAGCCGGGACACAGCTCCCTGCCCCACGGCCACCCGTGGCGACAGCGTTCCCGCGGGATCTGCCTCCCAAGCTAGGAAGGGAAGAGGGAGGATGGACGTCAGGCGGAAGAAGGGTTTGGGCATCAATGGTTGAACGTACACCGAGAGTCTCCCCCTCACCCTGGCGTCTCGTTTTCTTCTCATGTTAGATGACACATGGACAGTGCTGCAAATAGTCAAAGAGGGCTCTCCAGGCCACCGGTGCCTTGCCCTGTCTCTGAAGGTTGTAAACAGCAACGAAAGCAGGGGTTTACGTATTTAACCACGTGCTGTATTACACCCCTGGCTTGAGTAGCCAAGACAGTAGTTTGGAGGTGAACATAAGGTTCAGAAGAAGAGAACATTCCTCTCCTCTCAGGTCTTCCTTCCATCATGAAAAATTAACATTTGGGTGATTATTCAAAATAGATATCCAACCTACTTTTGGTTCACATGGGGCTAAAGTTGCTTTAATTTCACTGCATATACATTTCTCAGTGGGGAAAACCTATTTCCTTGAAAGATCTGAAGCTCTAAATGGGATACTTGAAACATACTAAGCTATAATTTGGTTATACCTGATACTGGTTTGCAGTGCTTGATATTCAATCTGTTTTTTCTTTTTTTCCCCTCTTTCTTGAGACTGAAGAGACATACATTGTTAGGTAGCACATACTTCACTAAGTTTATTTTTAAGCTTAGAAAATATTACCACTAGCAAAAAAGTACTAGATTGGCAGCTCTTGAAGAATGAAATCTTCTCTTCAGCCCTGGAGTGACAGAGCCAGTTTTGGTAAGACCTTCCCACACTGTGCCTCATCCCTGTGCTCCAAGTGTGGCTTCCTCGTAACCTGAATCACATGAAAAAACCCCAGCTGCTCACACCTGGATGCAAACCCCAGGTGTCTGTTTGCTTTTCTCACGCTGTGCTATGTGGAAATAGTAGTGGCAAAGACAGACTATACATTAATGGATGCTGCAAGCACAGTAAAGCTGTAAGGAATTTGCCAGCAGAACTGCACCTGGTAAAGCTTGCTGATGTAGTGCTTCTCCTTCAGGTTGCAGGTTACCAGCATTTCTGGAACCTGGGAGAGAAAATCTATCAGCTAGAAATTGTGGTAGATAAACCTGAAAGCAGTTCCTAGAAATTTGGGCTGGATAGTTTTCCTCTTGGTGGTCTGAAACTGGATTTTTGTGTTTGGTTTCTCCTCTTAACGTGAATGGAGGACTGGAAGATAATAAATGGCATTACACAGCAGTGCGTGTAGGGAAGTCTAAATGTTAAATAATGAATCCTGGTAACACACCTGCAAAGCCAAATGTATCATTTAACTTCTGCTGATCAGAGAAGGTCAGGCAAGACATATGTGACAGAGTTAGGACTGGGTCAAAGGTCTACCTGGGCAGAGCTGAAGACCTCCTTCACTGAGAAGTGGTCTGGCTACCCCAAGGATGACATTTTGCACCTGCTTAGAAGAGGTCAATGGGAAGTCGAGCTTGGGCTTGATGCTGAATCTTATTATTACTCATCTGTACTACATCGCTGACACCAGGAGGACATACCTGTGCTCTAAAGAGTCGTGTGAGCACTTGTGCACCTGGGCGGGTCCACTTCAGAGCTGTGCAGACCCATAATAGGGAGCATGGCAGAAATACAGATGGGGTCATGCTGTGTTCTGGTGTTGTCTGGGTTGGCACAGCAGTCTTTTTTGCAGCCATTGCCATCAAAAGAATGCAAAACAACCTTGGGGTTTTGTTAATGTGTCATATCAGGGCCATTCCTTTAGTCACTCATGCTTTCTTCTTCCTCCTCCTCATTTCTGCACAGGGTCCTGTGCAGTCATCTCATGTGTGATTAACTTCTTTCCAGCATTTAACTGAAACTGCAGTGCAAAATTTGGATCTGAATTAAAATATATCCCCAGATTTAGCAGCCTGATCCAGGTTTGGTGGTGGCCCATTTCCCAGTGAAATGTATAAAAGCAACCAAGTGTCTTCTCTTGTATATTATTATATTTCTTAATTTCATGGTGTGTTTTCTTTGTTTGTTGTGGTAGCCGGAAGTCATGCATCAAAACTCTTACTGTATTCATGAAAACATACCAAAGGCGAACTTCACTGGCTAATTAAACCTCTGTTGCACACTGGCATGACAAATATAGATTTAAAACAAACGTAATTGCTATTATAGAGCTGCTCCTATTCTATTCACCTGATGTTATCAGAAGGGTCTGGCCCAGGAGGCAGGATGTGCTGAATGCAATGCAGAAGGTTGAAGGAGAAAAAATCTGGGGCAGGTGGGTACAAAAATAAAGGGGTCTTTGTACATAGAGGAATTACTGTATGCTAACAGAAAAAGGTAAAGGTTACAAAGCAAATACTTCCATCAGCAAGATCAGAAGCTGCATGTCTTCTCTTTAGGAGACATTCAGAGCTGAAGCTTGTTGGCTGCAGAAAGTAAATGAGATTTGGGATGAGAAGAACTGAACCCTACAGCAACAGCTTGTGGTGGAGGGGAACAGAGAACTGTCGAGCACACTGAACATCAACAACAGATGGGTTTTTGTGCAAAACATGGTACCACAGTTAGACTGGGAAGAAAAAATGACGGCTTTCCATCTCAGCCTCAGAGCATTCAGGAGGAATAGATGTGTTCTTGATGGTTGAACTGAAAGGTGGGCATTGGCTTGCGTCTCCTTCCTCTTCTCCCTTCTTCCTAAAGAAACCTTTTCACTTTTTCTCTGCTTCCTCTAGGATCTTTGTGCATGCAGAAAATCCTATCTTCAGCCTCCAAGGGACTGAGATTTTGGCAGCCTCTAGCCCCTAATGCTACTCACTACTGCCAGTTTAGCTGATCTGAGTTTGATGCCCTTTTCTTAAAGTCCACAAGCTGATGTCCACAAACTCCTGTCTAGAAGCATTGGTGAAAAACATATGCCAGTAGATGGGGTGTGCTGGGTAAGCAGAAGAGAGAAGTGACTGGGGAAGAACTGGCCAGACTGGATTCTTTGTAGGAACCAGGTCTGAGATGGCCTTGTCACCCAGCTGCTAGAAACAAACCTCATGTTTTTGCGTTGACTAGGTCTTAAGGCTTCTGGAAAACTCTCTACATTCCACAGCATGTGCAATTTGTAGAGGAATTCTAAAAAAATAATAAATCATGTATTTATGTATAAAATTATAGTGTTCTGGATAATATTGTGTCCTTTTCATTAGCAATATCGAGGTTAGTTTAATTTGTTTTATGTAGCATCTCTGTTTTCAACATGGAATGAGTTTTTGCACTCGTTACAGGTCACTGCTGAACCAGCTGACGGGGAAGGCAATGAGAGCAGCGATGGCAACTTGGGGTTTGGTAAATCAACCTCTGTCCATACTGGGGCTAAGTAACCCCAGGTTCATTTATCTGTTTTCTCCATTAAGATTAACCTAATAGAGCTAATATTTTTGTTTTAATTAGGACTAGATGCCAGTAAGGAAAACAGAAGGTTTTATGCCCTTCTCGCAAGTGCTGAAGAGCCACAGAGCTGGCTCATGCATAAAACCTCCCTGGAAGAGAATGGAAAAGGATGCTTTCATGCTGGCCATGGATTCAGGAGGACAGCACAGCATCACATTAAATCTGTTTGGTATTTTAAGGTTTCTTTACAACCTTAAAGTAGAACGTTATTCCCCGAAGAATGCAGAGCTGCAGTTTAAGAAGAAATACTCCGGTATAAAATGTTATTCCGTAGGAAATTCTGCTGCTGTGGAAAATGTGGGGCCTTGCCAGAAACCCTCCCACCCAGAAGAGAAACTGAATCCCAGAAAAACGGATGGACTCCATGATATTAAACACTAGGGGAATGGGTTCAACTCCGTTGCCCTTTTCGGTGAGATTACAGCTGACAGTTCAGGCAGGAGGATATGTGCAGTGAGTAACGTGAAGTGGGATAATGCATGCAGAACACTGTGTGCTGGAAGACTTACATACGGCTCTTGCTCAAAATAGTGTCTTCAGACATAGACTGTGGAGTATGTGCATAATGGCTCTTTGCTGGAGTTTTTGTAATGTATAATCTTTGATGGGAAGTACAGGCTTTGCTTCTGCACAAAACTGCATCTGCCATTGCAGACTGCTGGGCATGTTCTGTGCATAATGTTCTGGTGTTACTGCATGTGTACATTGCTCATGCCTAGACATACTTCTGAAATGGTGAAGATTTTCCCTTCACTATGGTCTGGTGTAACAACAATTCTTCACCGAAGTGTTAATCTCAATTACTTGAACTTCAGTGCAAAAAGATGTGATTAATTATTTGTTTAAAGGCAGCAAATAGGCTTCCTTCCCTCTTTCCCTCTCTCGTTCTCAGCTAACTCGGGCATAACATCTCTGCAGTATTTTCCTGAGGCTTGCGGGAATACTTCATCACGAGGATGAGGCACAAGTATCTGCAGTTGGGCTTCAGAACCAAAGGAACTGTTTGGGACTTTGCTCACTTTGCAAACAAAACAGTCTGGCTGCTTTCTGTTGTTCTCTTTTTCTAGGCTGTTAACTCTGGGTATTGTTCACTGTCAGTGCTAGCAGAAAATTAATAAACTTAAAATATGTCTCCTTTGAGCAACTGAACAGAGGATTTTAGAATGAGAGCCCTTTCTCAAATTTACTTACTGCAAACCATTCAGAGCTTGCTAGACCACTCTCTGTTCTCTGCGGTGCTTTGGATCGTGACAGAAAGACACTGTGTAAACGTAAGATATTATTATTAGCTCCGTCCCGTGTTCAAGCTGGCTGATAACAGCAACTGTCCTCTCCTTTCATTGATGTACTTGTGAGATCCGTCAGTCGGGGCTGTGTCAGCAGCGCAAGAGGGGGAGGGTGCAAGTGTGTTTATTTTTGCTGCCAGTTGTATTTGCTAATGAGAGAGGAGTCCATTACTAGAGAGGGAGCCTATGTCAGTTAGTGATTGAGTCAATTCGTTATCAAGTGCTGGCTCTAGTGCCAAGTATTGCTTGGGAGAAGTGAAAATCATAATTCCTCCACCCCAAGCTCCCCTCTGTCTAGCCTTTCACATTCACTCCTGATATTAACTGAAGATCACAGCTGCTGGGAAACTGGCAGATACAATTTCACAAATGGATGTTTTCTGATGTCAACCTTTCCTCCTCCCCTCCCCGAGCATCTGACATTTCTCAACCAAACGGACAGATGATAGAGAAAAACTGGGATTATTTCTTTATGTTCATAATTGTAATGACTTATTTTCAAAGTGCTTTTTGCTCAGTAAGGAGGGGGGATAGAATAGTGTTTATCCAGCTTGCATTCTCCCATCTCATCTGCTGTTTTTTCTGCCCCGCAGCATCCTCCTTTTTCCACTTGATCTCCTCCTTTCTTCTCCGTTTTTACCACTTCTGGTCCCCTGCATATCATGTTGCTTTGGTGATGGCGCCCTCACCTGAGATCAGACACGGTCTGAGTCCGCTTTGGCTTTACAAACCACCCCTCCGTGCTTTTTAGTCTCCTTTCCTAAACTGCACGTTCTCCTGCTCTCCACAGGGCAATTTTCTCACTGCCTGGGGAGACGTGCTCCATCCCCACTGGACCCAGCAGTGCGTGGTAGCTGCTTTTGGTGTGAGCAGTGCTGCTGCTACCTGCGAGTGCTGGAGAGAAGCCGCCGTCTCCCATGCTGAGAGCTCTCCCAGCCGTCTGCCTCGCCACTGCTTAAAGCAGACGAAGCCTCATTTTGCATGAGGCAGGACATCGCAGCCCTAAAAAAAGGAGGAAATCACGACAAAACTCCAAAGCTTTGGGAAGAATCCGGGGCCATCTGGCAGACAGCATCTTCAGCTACAGTCTTTCAGGGAGGTGCTCATCCAGAGCTGTCGCCGGTGGCAGAGTGCTGTCTGCAGAGCCACCAACACAGCTCCTGCTTTGCCTCGTCCTGCTGCTCGTCCCACTGCTGGCCAAATCTAGGCCGGGCTGTTTCTGTGGGGACAAACCCTGAGGTGGTGTGATTACAGGTAGGGTAACGTGTATGATCTGCGCGTGACAATTGACTCAGTTCTACCTCCAGAAAAGCCCTTCTTTTTACTTCAGATCCTCTTTGTCCATTGCAACACCTATCTCCTGGTGTTGCATCACAATTTCCATGTGATTCAGGAGCTGATTTTTGCAGCCCTCCTTACGTCACACCTTTTCCTGGCCTTGCCTAGCCTTCCTACTTGGCAGGTCTGTTTGGAAAAGGTCCCCACATCACCTCATGCTCCTTCTCTGTGTTCTGGGCCTGTGCTGCCTTACATCGCTGGCCAGGGCATGGCTCCCAACAATGTCCCTTGTTTCACTGAGCAAATGGCTACTGTTTTTTGCACATTCTGAAAAAGACTGGAAAATCGTGGTTGTAACCTGGGAGAAGGGACAGAGGACCTCCTGTCAGCAGACAGTGGAGGGAGCAGATGTTCTGTGTAGTGCTCCTCCCTCGTCACCTTCGGGGAAAAGGGGTTGACTTTGTTTTGCTCCTCTCACTTTTAGCATTGTTGTGCTAAAAAGCCGGGCTTAGAAAAGAGAAGCAGCGAGATTTCAAACTCTTATCTCCCTTGGGCAAGAAAGAAGCAGGAAGGCTTGAACACTGCCGTGGTTTTGTTGTTTTACCCCGTCCTATTCCACCTTGTTTCACCCCCACCCATGCGGTAGGTTGTGGTAGGGATAGGAAAGCAAAGAAGAATCTCATCAGAGGTGTGCCAAGGAGTAAGGAGGAGAAATGGGGATAACTCCTATGAGCTGGGGCAACAATGGGAGAGGTGGGGCTGAGAAGTGAATAATTCATTACCGGTCTTGCAGATGAGGAGGTGTGTGTGGGGGGAAATCACTGACTCTTGTGGGGAAGAGCTGGATTTTCTGCATCGCTGAGTGTCCAGGCAGAGTCACTGCAAAGTCACCATCTGCTTTTGGGAACACTGGTGACTCTCTGAGTGTTACAGGCTGGGGAGCTGGGAATAGGGTGCTCCACAGGCAGCTCAAACACAGCACCATTTCCTGAGGAAAAAAAAAAAAGAAGACCTTGTAACGACTTTTCTGGAGTACAGTTCCAGTTTTTTTTCCACTCCTTGCTGTACTGGACTTATATTCCTAAACCTCTTCACGCTATTAATCCTCACAATACCCCATTTGTAAGATTCACCCCCCTGCTACAAATGGAAAAGCTGTCAGACTGAGGAGATTAAGGGACTTGCCCCTAGATCCAGGGTGAGGAAACTTTCTGATGCAGGTTCCTTGCTCTTGTGTATTACATCTTCTAGACCATAACCCACTTACCGCCCCTTCCTTCATGTGTATCCCCTGTGCTTTCTTCTACTTTTCTACCACAGTTAGTGTGAAACCCTCCTCTAGAGCTGATTTAGCCATGTAAGAACAGCTTTCCTGCTTTTCTGCTTCAACTAATCGTTTTTTAAAACATTTCAGCTGAAAGTGCATCTTCATAGCCTACGCTCTTGAATTTTTCTCTTCCTCTGCAATTATTTACCCCTCAAAAGTGGTTTTATTTAGCTACAGTATGTACATTAAATATGAAAACGTGGTTGACTTTTTTAGAATAGTTACTATTGGATGATTTCAGATTGCATGATGAACATGAGGTAAATAAGTCCTGCGAAGTAGGTAGGCAGTGTAATAGTCAAGGGTCACTTGAATATCTCTCACAAGCATCCGATTCTAGTTGCCACAGTCTTTGAGGTTATAGGCTGCAGAATAAAGTTCGGTTATAATTTGTCAGTGGACATCTTAAGGTCTTTGTCTTTCTTCTGGAGTTTCTTTAACTCCTATATGTCGTACGCTTTGCCTCCAGCATGATTTATGGCACAGCACAGAAGGTGGGTTGGCGAGGCAGTAAGAGGACTTATGTCATGCAGAGGGGATTAAAAAGCAATATTTTGTACTTACCTGGGTACAAGAGTACAGAAAAAACCCCAAACAACTCCAGACTTGGAGAATATGCTTCCAAAATTCAAGGTAGTTTAAAAACCTGCTCAGTTAAGCTTAATCTAAAACTTGCCAGAGCTGTAATTTAGATCAGATTTCAGGCAGTCAGAGCCACTTTTGCTGAATGAGTTTCAGCCTCACGTGGAACAGGCTTTGTAATGGGCTTGATAGAAATATAGCAGACACGTGATCTCTGTGGCTGCACAGCTGATTCTGGGATCAGTTTAGCTGAGTTGAAACTAGTTTGAATTATAAACAAGTGTTTGCTTTTACTCCTCTGATGTAACAACATCCTTCAATAGTGGGGTGGGTTTATCCCAAGCACACTTTTCTCCCCAAGGCTGGTTGTTTGCTGTCCTGTCCAGTCTTCATCAAGAGCTGGTATTGGACTGCATATGCTATTTTCATTAGAAGGTTTGTATAATGTATATCTGGGCTGGTTGACACACCAGAAGGCTGTGCTGCTGTTCAGCATGACCTGGACAGGCTGGAGAGTTGGGCAGAGAGAAACCTAATGAAGTTCAACAAAGGCAAGTGTAGGGTCCCGCACCTGGTGAGGAATAATCCCATGCACCAGGACAGGTTAGGGGCTGGCCTGCTGGAAAGCAGCTGTACAGAGAGGGACATGGGAGTCCTGGTGGACAACAGGGTGAGCATGAGCCAGCAATGTGCCCTTGTGGCCAAGAAGGCCAATGGCATCCTGGAGTGCATCAAGAAGAGTGTGGCCAGCAGGTCGAGGGAGGTCATTCTCCCCCTTTACTCTGCCCTGGTGAGGCCACATCTGGAGTACTGTGTCCAGTTCTGGGCTCCCCGGTTCAAGAAGGACAGGGAACTGGTGGAGAGGGTACAGTCAAGGGCTACAAAGATGATTAGGGGTCTGGAGCATCTTTCTTATGAGGAAAGGCTGAGGGAGTTGGGTCTTTTTAGTCTGGAGAAGAGAAGACTGAGGGGGGATCTCATCAATGCTTATGAATACTTAGAGGGAGGGTGCCAGGAGGAGGGGGCCAGTCTTTTTTCAGTGGTGCCCAGTGGTAGGACAAGAGGTAATGGGCGCAAACTTCAACATAGGAAGTTCCATCTCAACATGAGGATGAACTTCTTGACTTTGAGGGTGGCAGAGCACTGGAACAGGCTGCACAGAGAGGTAGTGGAGTCTCTGACTCTGGAGACATTCCAAACCCTCCTGGACACCATCCTGTGCAACCTGCTGTAGGTGGACCTGCTCTGGCAGGAGGGTTGGACCAGATGATCTCCAGAGGTGCCTTCCAACCCCTGCGATTCTGTGATCTACTTCATAGTAAGTCTGTATTGCTTTCTACACTTCTGCATACTTTTCAATGTTTCAGGTCATAAGGCAGCAAGATTTGAACCCTTCCTTTTATTTGGTAGGGTGTTAGGACTTTTCAACTTGGAAAAGAGATGTCTGAATAGGACATGACAAAGGTCTAGGAGGATCACAAAGATGGGTAGGAAATGACTGTTTTCTCTCAATATGAAAAGTAGGAATCCACAGTAAATTTATCAGTAAAAATCAAAAAGTGGCACTTTTTTCATCTGATGCATGCTTAAACTACGGAATTCACTGGGCGGCGTGGAGGGCAAAATTATAAATAGTTCTAAAAGCATCTTGACACATTTATGGAAGAAAGAAAAGGCCATTAAGATCTATGAAGCACACTGATGCAGATGTGATCTTTGGCTCAGGAAATCTCTCAGCCTCGGATATCTGACTGCTGGGAGAATACAGTGGGAGAAGGATCACTGTGTATTTGCACTGTCTTTGGCTAAGCTCCCACCCTAAGCCTTTGCTGTTTCCTGTTGCAGGCAGAGCCCTGGGCTGGGTGGTCCTTTGGGTCTGGTACCAGACATATGCTCTGACAGTCTTAGCAATATTCCTTTAAGAACATGCAAACAGCTTGTTTGGAGTCAAGTTAAACATTGGTGTTTAACTTCACCAGCAGAGAGGTTTTTTCACTATCTTGTCAGGAGTTGTTCCTAGATGTGATCAAGGCACAACAACAGCATCTCTAAAGTTAGGACAGTCAATAATCATTTGGAAGAAATGTTAACATACATTGATTAAATATTAATGTTATGAGTCATAGGGAGTTCTTGGAGACTGGAGAGAATGGGAAGAAGGCTTAACTCTCAGTGGAATCCTGTGAGGGAACTATGGATTTAAAATAAGTAAAATATCGAGTCTAAGCAATATCCAGGGCAATGGTCTTACCTGAAATTTGGATCCCTGATACAAGGATTGTGTTCTAGCATCTTTTTAACTGTATGTAGCAGCCAGTGAACTTCTGTCAGCTTAACTGTAACAAAAGTCTGGTTTTCTTTAATTGATGTATGTCTATCTCTAAGCTTAGCAATTCTACTTTTAATATATGAATTGTAGCAAATACATTCTATCTTTAATTTGACCTTAACCTCCGTGTCTGCTGTTAGAAGTGACTTCAGGGAAGGTTGAACTCCTGAAGTTCTATTCCCAAGGGAATGGTGAACCATAAACCACTCTTCTGGTTTCCTGGGACAAATTTAAGCTCCCTCATTAAGCTTTCTGGGCTTGTGTGAGAGCTGGCAACACCAGATGTCAATCTGGAAAAGCCATTTTCTGTCAACAAAATTTATGCAGACTACCTTTAGCATGAAGTGAAAGAGCGAGATGAGTTCCTGAACCTTAAGTCTCTTCCATGAGTTTACAAAATCAGGCCAAGCAAATTTTGAAATTGTTGGGAGCTGCAGTGGAGGCAAATCTTAGAGAGAATGAATGCAGCTGGGTGGGCATAACGTGCTCTTTTGTTGCTTTTTACTTCTGCGGTACTTTTTGCTCTGACCAACAAAACCTCCTTCTTCCTTACAGATAGCAAAGGCATTTGTTTTGAAGCAAGGGTGCCAGTGTTAGTGTGGATAGGGATCAGCAGACTACAGGTCCAGAATAAAGAGAGGTAGATTTTGTAACCACTTATGATGTTCCTAATGTCTGTTTAACTTGCGAGCTGGCATATGTCACAAAGGTAATGAACACTTCATGAGTCCTGATGACCTGAGCTTTGATTCATGCTCACAGAGGTGCCATGGGAACACCAAGAATGACACACACCATGCACGCAAGCTTGTTGCCTCCCTGTCTGAGCTCCTCTCAGCTTTGATCTCTTTTGCCTTTCTCCATGTTTCCCACCAAAAGGGCTAATCGGCCTGACAAGTGGTTGTGTCTGACATGATAGCCAGCTGCCCTCTCCCTTCCCTTCTCCATGCAATATATACTAAACGGATTCTCATTATTGTTCTCTGGTAGCTAAGCAACCATGAAATGTCAGCTTGGCCTAAATAAATAAAAAAGGGATACATATCTTTGTAATATATTTATATCTACATATATGTAGTTACCGATATATATGGTCATCTGAGCACACTTATACTTGTGTATCTGTGAAATTTGACTAAATGTGACCATATTTTGCACTTCCACCTGCGATCTTGAAGCTTTTTGTTTAAGCATACCCATGCTCTTGTGATGGAAATATTATCACTACCTCCAAGTGACAAGTAAGCAAGCTATGGTATAAAGAAATAAAGTGACATTTCAAGGTCACAGAAATACCCAGCTGAAAATACAGGAACAGCTTCTGGAAAATGTGTGCATGAATATCCTGTACCAGATCCAAATCCTTCACCCCATTACTATTTCCAGTATTGCAAACAGCAGACTGGCATCTCCATGTCTTTTCTCCGTGCATCTGCTCCTCTTTTCCTCTCTCATTTTGCTCACTCATTGGATCTCTGTTGTTGCTCCCCAGATTTTTCCTGTTGTTCCCCAGCGACTCTGTTCCCCTTCATCAGACATCCTTTTACTTCATGTAGACACACTTTCCTTAGATACTCTCTGGCTTCTTGTTCTTCCGTCGCTCCCACATCTCCTTTCTGCTCTTCGGCTCTCCACCAGCCCGCTCTTTTTCCACCTTTCACCCACAGATACAGAACTTTGCAAACTGGAAAAAATGTTCATTCCAAGAGAAATTGGTGGTGTGTCCTAGGAGCTGGAAGTGACTATATGTTCCAGTGAAAAGTACTTCCCAAGCTGGAGGTGGAGCATTCCTTTCTATGAGAATGAGAAGCAAAAGCATTACTTGGGAGGAGGAAAGAAAAAACACCAAATCTTGTTGCTCTCTGTGGCTCGTCTCCTTTCCAGAAAATGAGGATTTCAGGAAGTTTCTACCAGGTGAAATGCATCTATGCAAATATTTGCTATGGGCCAGACATGAGTCCTTGCTCTGGCAGTGCAGGACTAGTACTTTGGTACTTCAGCCTCCGCCAAGGAATTTCATGATGTAAAAAAAGCCTTTTAGAGAGTTGTGGGCTGCTCATGGCACCCTGCCTACCCTCTGGATGTGGCCAGAGCATCTTTGTGCGTTGACAGTCCCTTGTCACCAGCCTGGACCTTTCCCAGTATCCAGTCTAAAATAAAGCTCGCCTCCCCTGTGAGCACCTGGGAATTCCCCAGGATCTGTCTGCATCTAGCTAGTGTGTGCTTCCTAGAAGCTTAATCAAAATATAGTTTGGATGCTGTTCAAGACCTGGGGCAAAACTAAGTCAGGCAAACATCAGATCTCAGTGGATGTCTTGAGCTCTTCCTTGGTTACCTAGAGAAGGATTCAGGTTTCTCAGGTTAAGGATTGCTCTGTTGGGTTGTTCAGCACCGAGAGAAACCAGATCCCTCGGCTAAACTAGGGATCGAGGGCTGGGGAGTCCAGTTTTTTTCATCCTTGTAATGTGCACCCGAACAATAGCAAAGGGTTATACATACAGCTGTATGTGCGGGATCCTGAATTTTAGTTAGGGATGTGTTTATGCAGTGAAGAGGTTTGCTCTAACATCATAACTACAACAGCTTATCCTGTGTAATCTGAGTGGGCTTAAAAGAGGAGTGGGAGGAAAAGAACTGCAGCAGAGCTGGAGGCAAAAAGGGCAGGAACAGCTACCTCAAAGCATGACTATTTAAAGTTTCCTGACCCATGTGGGCACCACTCCCCTCCCTAAGCTGAAAACACACATTCAAGGCTGTGTATCTGAACAGATCTTCCATCACCCACATTCAGCCACGACAATCTTCAGCAGGTCCATTGTAAGCCAGGACAGAAACCAGGGCAGATTTTCATCTGGCTGCAGGGACCAAAGCTGCTGTCATCCTTTCAGGGCTGCAGCCAGAGGCCATTGCTGATGACATGACATCAGTGGGCTGGTGGGACTTGGTGGGTGAACCTATAAGAGATGCAGTCCTTCCATCGAGGCAAGACCTCACTGCCTCCAACCCCCTGCTTCCCCCAAGGTGGTATGGTTTCTTGTCTGTGCACAGCGAGTGCTGAGAGAGCAGCCTGCCCTCCCACCTCTGTTCTCTCGAGGGGAACAAGAGCAAAAGCTGAGCTTGGAGTCTCCGTGAGTAGACTGGGCAGGACCAGGGCACTGATTGTCCTGCGATCATCCTGACCACCATGCTGTTAGCACAGGCCCTGGCATAGATTTAGCCTGTGACGACTTGCAGACAAAGCCTGGGTCCAGGTTTGAGACGGCTTTGTCCAGCAACTGGTCCCAGGAGGTGGGAAAGGGTAGAAGAGGAGGGTAGCTACAGGGACATGAGCCATGACGTGCCACTTGCCTTGCAAATGGACCCATTTTAGCTCCTAGGATTGACTGAGCCACCTGATCACAAGTAGCAGAAGGCCAGGATAGGTGTAGAAATATTTCCTTTCTAGATCACAAGGGAAGGCAGATGAGCCTTGTCCCTGTCTCGGCCAGTCAGGCTAGGTCACCCAATGATGTTAAATTGCTCAAAAAAAGAAGTAATGGCTTTTAAATGACGTTTCCTACAGTAATTCCTCTTTTGCCTTCTACAGGGAAAGATTTGGGGCAGCTGGGGTTGTAGCTCCATCTACCAGGAAGCAACGAGTCAGGCTCCACTGTCAGTCACAGATGGTGTAATTAATTCTTCTAGGTAGTGTAATTAGTCCGTCCTATCAGCTACATATTTTCTCAGTCAAAATTATGCTAAAGCTAATAATACATAAAACACAGAAAACAAAAAAGAAACCCAAAAAAGGGGAAGCAATAATGGGAGGAGAAGGGATTAGAACAAAATTTACCAGTGTATAATTTTTTCTTGTTGTACATTTCCTCTTCCCTTCAGCTTCAAACACAATTCAGAACAACTGGTGAATGTAGCAAGCAGAATGAATACAAATTGGCTTACTTTAAATAGCAGCGTGTAGGACTTAGCCAAAGTCTGCTTTCAGATGCTGAGGCGAGATAAGGCACGGATCCTGCAACGAACTCTGTGCGGGCATTGTGTCAGGGCTGGGCTCCTGCACCGTGCTGTGCCGAAAAGTCTGGGGCGCAGGAAGGTGGCGAGAGCTGCTGATGTGTGCTCTTCCTTGGCTGGGGTCCCAGCAGGGCAGACCTGCTGGCAGGGCTGCATGGAAACCTGAGTATAACTCTCCTGCAATGTGGTGTGGGGTGTGTTGGATGTCCCTGCCTCCGCGCAAGGAAGACATACCCAGGAGCACTGGTCACACATTTGGGAGTTGGTCCTCAAAGCAGGGAAGGGCTAGGTTACCTGGGATGGTGTCCATCAGAGAGGTCTCATGGCCATCCACAGCTGAGGGACTGTAGCCCAGAAGACCCTTGCTGGCTTGTTTCCTCTCCAGTTCAGATGCTAATGCAGAGCAGCTCTCTCAAATGGAGTTTGCCTTATGGGAATAAAGAACCTCCCCAAAATGTAGCTGCAGTGGGCATTTCATTGGGGTTCAGATTTGAGGATTAAGCCTAGAGGTGGGAAATACAGAAATTGCTGGATGAAACCTTCCTCCACCATGAGATGAATTGCAGAGGTTAGGCAGGTGGGACAGGAGGTGATAACTTGCCCGAGCAAGCTGGAAAAGGGGCCTGTGGGGCTCTGCGAGGAGCTCAGCTTGTTGTCATGTCACCCTCTCTCCTCCTGAGCAGTTTTGGCCCCCCAGCTTGCCCAGAGCATCCCATGGACTTGCAGTGCCCAGCCGAGGAGAGAATGGAGGGGGATTGTGTGTGGGGATGGAGGCCTTGTATCTCCAAGTTGAGGAGGACTTCTGTGGGCAGGACGTATCTGGCTCTCTGTGGTGGGAGGGAGGGCAGTCAGTGAGTTTGCAAAGGAAAAATGGTGCTGAGAACATGGAGCTATTTTGGGCAGAAAAGAAGATTCAAAGCAGACTGCACGAGTCAGTCTCAGTAATGAGAGACTCCTGAGCACAGTCGATCTCTATAATCACTCCTGTGTGAGCTCTCCGGGGCTGGGCAGGCTAACGAATGTCCTGTGGTGGCCCTGGCTTCGTCGTGGAGACTAACACATGTTGCCTCAGGGCATCCTGCACTTGTGGTGCTCCTGGCTTGGGGTGGCCCCGTGAGCCTGATGCCCCATGGTGCCTGCGTGCCTCAGCCTCGCTGCTGAGTGACCCCACTGCAAAAGGAGAGGGGGGGCTGGCTGAGTCCCTGCGAGCGCAGAGAGCCCGTTTCCCTGGAGATAGAGTTATCTCTTTCTAAGAGTGGATTTAGCCCAGATGGGAAAAAAAAATGCTGAGCGGGAACAAAGTCCTTTTTTTAGAGCTTGAGGAGGCACAGCCTTCCCTAGTGCTGACCCCCGAGTCTCTGAGAGCATCCTCTCCTCTGGGAAGAGGTGGTGGGGCAGCCTGGCTATTTCTCCTGATCCTGAGCCTGCCACCAGCAGCGATGGTGGGAGAGATGTCCTGGGAGAGGGTGCAGGGCTCTGGCCCCTGGTGAGGGTTGTCCCCTGGGGACCATTTGCTGTCATGCCTTCCAGTCCTCCCAGTGCCTTCAGTTCAACCAGCTGAAAATCAGCTATGGTGGTGGTGTCCCTCGCTGTACCTCAGCGGGCATGGCGAGGGCTGCCCCGTGGCCAGCTTTTGACAGAGAGAGCTTTGTGCTGCCTGGCAAGAGGCAGGCTCAGGGTGAGCCCACGCATGGCAAATGGCAAAGCCTTTAGGTCACAGCCGAGCCGGTGCAGAGCTTCTGACACACAGGTGAAAGCCCACGGACCTACAGCGTGGCTCAAGGGAGAGCTGGATGTGTCCCTCACCCCAGGAGAGCTGGTTGTGGTTTCCCAGGAAGGTGAAAGTGCAGAAGGGACTTTGCTCTCTGCAAACTGGTCTTTGCCCTTTGGAAACTCAAGTAGCTTCAGGCACCACACCCCACCCTTATTCTCCCTGACAATCTAGTTTCTGTCTTTCTCATCTCATTTTGCTTCAATGTCTCTCCTAACACCCCCCCATCCATCCGTCTCTCTTGTTGCTAGGTGAAAAACTCAGAGCAGCAGCCATGGAAGCTGACTCACGGCCCGTACATGGGAAATGGAGACACCAAGTATTGCCTGGTGCCCAAAGCGAGCTGCTGTCAAGCCCTGACTGCCCTGACAGGCTGCAATTGCCCTGCACAGCCTCACCTGTGACCCTCACCGTTGCACCCAGTCTGCTCTTTGGCCTGGGAGCGCTCTATAGCCTCAGCCCTGCTCTCTCTCTGAGCTGTGTAGTGAACAGATCTGCTCTCAGCTTTAATGCATGTGGTTGGGCTTCCTGGACTGACCTCGAACTTGACTTGTGGTTATTGGATGATGGCTGTACTGGCCTTGCACAGGCGCTGTGGGGCTGTGCCTGCGTTGGTGACAACATGGTCCTGCAGTCCCTGTCCTCTCTTGGTTTTCCTTGCAGAGTAGCCTGCGCCTTCTGCTTCCTGAAAGCCTGAAGGAAAGTAGAGGTCTTGGGAGATGCTCGGGTCTTGTCTTGGGAGTCTCCCTAAAATGCTTAGCTTCTTCCTGGAGACCAAAAATGCTGTATAGCGATGAGCCTCCTACTGTTTTTCTGGTAATCTTGATGTTCTTGCTAATTCTGGGTTGCTGTCCTTTAATGCTAGTGACCTGAAAATCTTCTGCGGCGACGTGGATTAGATTCCTCCTTGAACCATATTTCTCCCACAACAGGGTGGTGCAAGGCATCCCACTCACACAGTGACAGTGAGTACAAGGGAACATGAAGAGATGGGACTAAAGATGCTGTGATGCTGAATGTTTCCAGAAGAAATATGCAAGGAAGAGTGTGAGGGGATTATAGCCAGGAAAAAATGGAATTTAAAACTCTTTTCAGATTTTTCTTGTTTTACTTTAGAGTTAAGTATGCAGTGACTTATAGTATCCATGGTAATCTTCATTCACATTGTTAAAGAAGATCTGATCACCAATTAGGATAGCATGGCAATTTTTCTCTTTGGTACATAATGGCAGGCATTTAGGGTGCTGAATCTGTCCAGGTTTTACATATCTGTAGAAGGCTGGTGTGACAACTAACCACCAGTTCTGGAGCTGTCAGCCTGACTTACAGAAGTTATTGGAGAGGATCCAGGGGCATATAGCTCTCCATTATAGCTTTCCACTCCTGCTTCTGATCTCATCCAAATACTAAGGGTACTTCAAATTCATGCTCTTAAATCTTCCTAGAGTGCAGGACCAAAGGATTGATTTGGAGGCAGGTTAATTTGGCAGAATAATTGCTCTTCTTAGGATCAGGAGAGGAGAAATCAATTTATATATGTAATTTTGGGGCTTTGTCATGACTAGTCATTGCACAGAACAGGAGCTCCTTATGTGCTGTTGAAGCAGCCTGTGTGGAACTCAAAGGGATTTGCACCAGGATCAAAGACTAGACTGCTTTAGGGTCTTGCCCCACTCTGGGAAGGGTGGTGCTAAAGTGGCCAGGCTATATTGGCTCACATTGCGTTGTGGCTGGGGTAGAATGCTGAGAGTAAGACCACACAGCAGATTCATTTAGGGATGGAAGGGCAGTTCACTATCAACATAGTGTAGAGATCTTAGGTGTGTTGCGCTGTATGCTGTGTTTTTTCCCATGTGTGGTTCTCCTGTTGGGGTCTATGGGGGTCCCGTATGTTGACTACAGCTTCTAAAATGGACCCAACCTTGAGTGTTGGTCAGCTGTGTAGATGAGGACAGGATCTGTTCCTTGCTATGAAAAGGGGCTTTAATTTGGCTCTTCCATGAGGTCCAATATTCTGATGTAGTCACATTTTACATCAATAAAATGAAGTCTCTGTCCCTTCTCTTACTTATGTGTATAGTGTGCTGTTTGAAATAGTAGATATTTTTAATGTTTCAATAGCTTTTTTATTAAAAGAAAATGGAAATGGAAACCACATTTCTTAAATGGATTTTATCTCTATGGCAGTTCCAGCGATTCAGATCTGTGTCACTGCCAGTTTATTGCAGTCTATTTTCTCCTCAGTGAGCATCTGCTTAACAGTTCAGTGCAGATACAGACAGATAGGAACTTTCTAGCACGCACCTAACTCCACCCTGGGGCAAGGCAGAAGTTACTTAGGGTACTAATTCATCTTTCTTAGAGCAAAAAGATTTTGGTCAAGCGAGATGTTTTGTCCACTGAACAGGTTAAAAAGATCTCTGAGTAACAGAAAATGAGGATCATGTTCTCCCCTCCCTCTTATTTCCCTTAACTTCTTTTTTTCCTAGCAGCAGTATTTAGTAGAAGTTGTATAAATTTTATACTAGTCTTTCTATGCTTTACCCTAGTCTACATATCATAGGTCTTGTGTTGTAAGCTAACCTAACTGTTATCAACTATTATGACAAGTTGCAAAGCAATAAACCATGAAGCTCCCCAAACCCATGTTTTTCCCCTTCCTCTTTCTCCCCATTGACTACAGGATTAAACTGCTTTTTTAAAGTTTATTTGCTCTCAGATCATGAAATGGATCTTAGTATCAGGTTGAAAATAAGTACAAGATTGAAAGCAAAGTGCTCTTGTCTGTGTTTGTGGAATTGTTTAAGAAATACCACTTTGGTTAAGCAGAGCATGGAAACAGATATAATTATCCATGCTATCTAGACTGGAAAGAGTGCTGTGAAGGAGGAGGAGGAGGATGGCTTCCTGCTCCAGTAAAGGCAGGGCAGTTTCCCACAGTGGAAGAGCTGTCCTTGCTGCTGAGCGGCGGCCAGTCAGCCATAGACTTGTGGAGCAAAATGAGGCCAAGGTTCTTTAAACAATAAAGCACAAAATAAGACTCTTGTGTTCTTAACTTTATGCTCCTTAAAGAATGAAGCTTCTTTATGAAATGTCCTTCTGTCAACAGGCTTTGTCTGAGCAGCACTCCTGGAAGGGAACGATCTGGTTGTAAGGATCCTGCTGCAGGGTTGGGACACCACTGAGGGGACCTCTTAGGTCACTGGTCTCAGTCCCCCCACTCCGAGAGGCCCTACCTTATACAGGTACACAGGCAGGTACTTGCTGATGGCCATGCTGTTTCTGGTGTGCATACATGTAACTATACTTGCCCATAGGGATGCTTGCAGAGCTGGAGCCTGCATTCTTGGTGGGGAAACAGGGATGTGCCCAGAGCAAATGGACCCATTTGCTGTCAAACAAACAAAAATTGTTCTGCCAAACAAGGTGTTCACACTTTCAACTGAAAAAACATATGATGAGTTGTACTCTGTCTCCAACATGTGCTTCAGATAGACAATTTCAAAGTAATTTTCAGGATTCCTACCACTGTGTCATGATCTCAGCTCAATGAAAGGAGTTGGCCATTCTCTCCCACAGGAGACCATTGCAGCGACACAGCATTTTACTTGCCAGCAGAAGGTCTGGCTACTGGACCTGCATGATGAGGCAGGGGAATATCACATGGGTGACTTTGGGTCTGTTCTTGGCAGCACCGAGGGCAGTCAAGCCAAGGTTTTCTGCTGTGCCTCGTTTTTTTTTTGGTTCCCCCCTCCAAGCCTTATCTTACTTTGTAGTTTTTGCTCCTGATACTTGTCACAGCAGTGAGAAGCAGGAGGGAGTTTATTCAGGTTTCAGAGCTCCCCATCCTCCCACCTTAGTCAGCTGTGTCTCTTCCTGTCAGACAAGCAAGATACCTGTGCCACCACTCCGGTGCTGATGCAGTCCTGACCTTGGAGGGGTTCTTCGAGGTCACCCCCTCTGACTTCTGGTGGAGCATTGCCTTACCATTGCCCACACTGCTGGCTGCTTCTTTTAGGCATACAAGAGATTCTTGGAAAGGCTGCCACTGGCTTCTCTGCCAAAGACGTGGTAAAACTGTCTGCAAGAAGCCATGAGGCTAGAAATACCTCTGGAGAGGGGAAGCAGTGACGATGAGGATGGAACGGCATCGCTACAGCAGAGAAGCAGCCCTCAGGGCACGTGTGTTGGGACAGGGATCCCTCTGGGAGTCAGCGGCTACAGGTGTTCTCCCAGGTGTGCTACAAAAAGCTTTAAGGAGAGAAAGTACTTTCACCTGCAGAGCCTTTAGATAGAGCTCACCCCACACTGGCTTATAGTGGGAGACTGGTGTAGAGAGAGACTCCCATGGAAGGTGTGTGGAAACCCAGCCTCTGAGCGTCTCTGGCTGAGACTCCCACTCCCTTATAGTGGGAAAAGTCTTTTAGCTCCTTGTGTCCCTGTGACCTTGGTTTGGCACGGAGTGAATACAAAGTGAGGAGCAGCTTAGTGCTTAGGAGTGCAGCTAGCTAGCTACAGCTGTCTTAGATCACCCTTCTGCAAGATCTACAGATTGCAAGGCAGGAATGGGGGTGGGGGGAGAGGATTTAGTCAGCTGATGAGCCTGGCTTCTCTGTCTCTTTTAAGAAAGCGGATTTATTGGTATTAAACATGTCTCTCTTAATGTGGGTGATTTAAAATGGAAATTGCCTTTGAAAGGGGATTTCCTATTAACTAGCTGGGAAGGAAAAATAGGATAATACCATCATCCCTATACAGGGCCCATAGATGAGGCGCTGGAACAGAATGATCTGGTTAACTGCTGCTTCTTCAGAAATTATAGCTTCTCTGTATGAGTGAGCCTTGCTCAAATTTCTCCATGAGGACTGGTTGTATAGATGCTTCCATAAGGTTACTTTTATGGAAAAAGCAGCAATCTTACTGGGTCTTTTGGGGTTCAGGTAAGAACCCACTAAATGTGAATTCTGAGGGCAGGATCAGGAGTGTGCCCAGCTCTTCCATGTGATATATTTATATGAGGTCAGACGGAGACACACACACTGGAAGACTGGCAGAGGATTCACATTTGTTACCATGCAGTTAACACCAATCAAAAGTTGGTTTAGTTAATGATTTTAATAAGAAAAAGAAAGCCTTGTCTATACCCAGGTTTCCACTAGTTTAATCCAAGTTGGCCCAGTTATCAATTTAAGTCTATGCAGCCCCTTTATGTGGAAGAATTTATTTACTTAATATGAACCCTTTCAGTCTGCTTTGGTTAAAATGAATCTGTATAAGAGGATGCCTCTACAGCCAATGGAGGTGGATGTATGTAAGCTAGGTCTGGACAGAATTCATATCAGCAGGCTACTGCCCCTGGGCTGATTAATGGCAGGGCAATACATTATTATATGTCAGAATTAGGATATTTTAATCCAGTGTACTATATCATGGAGCAGTGTAGACGTGCCTTGTCAAGTCTAACACTCAATTTGGGGACCAAGGCCCTTCCCCAAGTCCCTCAGTCAGGACGCAAGGCAACATGCATTAGAAAGAAGATCAAGCCCTTGATTAGGTTGATACACCTTTGCTTTCATTAGCAAACTTGTTGGAACTAGATGATCTTCAAGGTCTCTTCCAACTCTAGCCATTCTATGATTCATTACTCATGCCTGTGAGTAAGGAATGCGTCTCTGCAACTTCATTTCCTCATTGTCCTCCCTGGTTGTGCAGCTGCCGTTCAATGGCCGTCACAGAGAGATCTTTGTCTTCCTCATGGGGCCTGGGACTTGAGCTATGTGTGATGTGACATGAAGTAAACCAGAAATAACTCCAAAAGAAAATGGTTCTGGCGTGACTCTCCTGGAAATATCCTTTTAAAACTGTGCCTGATGCTCAGAGGTTGTGGCCTTGAACAAAACAGAGCCTTCCTCTAAGCCTTCTGTCCTTAGGCACTCAACTTGGAGCAAAGCACAGGGGTGATCCCAGCCCCTAATGGTGATACGCCTAGTAAAAATGGCGTGTCTAAAGAGTCCTTTAGTTATCTGGGCCACCCATACTAGGCAGATGGTGCAAGCATGTGAGCTCCTGAGCTCAGCCGCCTTCTGGGCTGGTTTCTGAGATTGCTCAAGGCAGCCTGGGGAGCCTCTTTCTCAGGCTGCACTGAGCACAGACAGCACTCAGCTCACCCTGAGATCTCTACCTCCTCTGAACTCAGCTGATTGCAGGCAGCAGGGCCAAGCCTTCAATTTCTTCTGAATGCACAAATGCCTTCCAAGAGTTTTCTGCCTTCCACTTGCTTAAAAACTCTAGGACAGGGAAGCGCATACAGGACCTTCTGTCTCCAGCTCTCTTGTATAGGAAGCTGAGTGATGGTGAGACAAGGAATTTCGTGTTCAGAAGTCACTAGTGCTGGTCCCAGGAGGTGCTGTGACTGCCTCCTTAAGAAAAGCAGAAGAGACAGATAGAAGAAAGAGCAGGGAGGGGCTGCAGCAAATAGTCACTTGTAGATCTTGTGCTTGTCTCCTGCCATCATGGTTTTCACCACCTGGGGAGCTCGTTCCAAAAGTGCCAAAGAGAAATTGGGGTCTACCTACCGTGTGGCTGGGGTGTCTGGTTGAACCACCCTCCTCTACAGGATGATCGTGCCATTGCATCTGCTGAGAGTCTGCAAGGACCAAGTGTGTCTCCAAAGGCAGATAAAAATATTTTGCTTATTTTTGAAAGACTGGGGTGAGGCTGGAGGAAGTACTCTGTGTATTGCCACAGCCCTATTGAGGGGAAGGAAAACACGAGACAGGTGGTGGACGCTTGGATCATTTGTCTTGGTCTGCTGCGGGAAGATAACCTTGGTATGTAGTACGATTATGGGAAGAACAGAGGGATGGGGCTAGGCTGAGAGCAGTGCTAAGCCGTGGGCCTCAGCCCTGGCTCTGGAGATACAGGAGCACAGCCTGTGATGGCTGTCAGGATGTGGAGAGGCTGGGGAGTGAATGGGGGATAGGTGGAGATAGGGATGGGTATGTAAGTGTAAAGTCTGTGTTGCAGGTGTGTCTGCTATCCCAAGTTCCCCTCACTGGTGTTCTGGATGTGTGCTTATACAGACCAGACCAGTCAGCAAGGTGTCCAGAGATGTGACACCTCTGTGTGCACGATGTGGAGCTATGTCCCGACCACCTGCATTGTGTGACCACCAAGGCTAGGGGAAAGAGTTAAGGTGTAAGACAGAAGACTGGTGGTCCATGCAAGACAAAGAAGTGCTTGGTGCCTGTATGAAGGCCATTTCTGGTTGGACTTCCTTGGCCTCTCTGCTGGTGCGCGCTGTGAGTGTTGATAAGTTATGGGCATATTGGCTGCTTGGCAATGGCATGAGTGCCTGGGCTGGTGGTCTTGGATGATGAGGGAAGCGAAGAGGATGGACCTGAGTACATCCTAGCTATGGCTGGATAGAAGAGCTGCTGAGAGACAAAATGGTGGCAGGCTTTCGAGTTGATCCATACAGGGTTGCTTCAATCTGCCATGGTTGGTTGCTTGGAGGATTTGTGTTGCTTGGCAACCTTGTTGTCATGGTTCAGCTGGTGATAACTGAGGAGGGGACACTTTTGAGGACAATGCTATTGGGAGGGGAAGGGGGAGCTAGAGGAAGAGGGAAGGTGCAAAAAACATGGTGGCCCAGACTGGTTGTGCTTTGCTTAGGGCTATGTGGTGGTGCAAGTACTGGATGTGGTTATAGCTGTGCGTGTAGTCCCTCATGGGTTTGGTGGGGATAGAGTGCTGGTGAGCACCTTGATGCTGTACTGAGATGGGGGCACAGCAGTTGATGAGGAGGCTGGGCATCCTGTCTTGATACTGGATGGGATTTTGAAGAGTTATATGGGGTGTGAGGGTGTGTGGACCCTAGAGCGTGCCTCCCCATGACCTTGTGAAGGCATTCTGGTAAACACGGGGGCTGTATTCTGTCCAGCCAGCAAGGGCTCTCAGAAATCTGGGCTCAAAGACCCTTCAAAGCATACTTCTACACTTCTGCAGAAATTGACTGAGGACAGGAAAGCAATGCAACAGGTTGCCAGAGAGGCTATGCAGTCTCCATCTTTGGATATTTTCAAGACCCATCTGGTTAAGGCCCTGACCAACTGACCTAATCTCACAGCTGACCCTGTTTTGAGCAGGAGGTGGGACTAGAGCCTCCTGAGGTCCCTCCCAACCTGAATTATACTATGATCCCGTGACTTCCTAATGGTAAAGAACAGCTGCTTGTCCTCTGGCACCGCACTCTAAGATACCCACCGAGCCAAGCACTTCAGGTCAATACAGCACCTCCTCAGTTTCCAACCCTTGCGGCCATCAAGAGAATTTTGCAAACGGAAATATCACAGATGCAATGACAGGCAGGTATGCAGTTAATAGTGAAGCCAATTGTTCCTTATCAGCCCCCTAAAGGAGATTACACTCCTTTCATTGCAGCACACTGAGACACCAAGCAGTTCTGACCTCTGTTGGACTTCAAAAGAAAGAACAGATTTTTAAGGAGCCGGTCCTTTCTGATGAAAACTCTGAAATTGGTCTTTTGAGCAGTAACTCCAGGGGACATTTATCATCTGTACATATGCTTGATGCTTGCAATCATAGAGCTTGAGGCCTACCATTATTACCTGAGATTGTGTGATTAGTTATTTCAATTCTATTCAGATGAGCTATGGCTGCTGGTAGCTGCACAGAAGAGTGCAGATCCTGGTGACAGTTCGGGGGGGATGGTGCTGTCACCAGCCTGGTATTGCTGTTCTCTGGCCCAGGAAATTAGCCAGTATCAGTGTTCTTCCCATGCTGTTTCCACTAAGCAAAGAAGCTGTCTGTACAACTCAGTGTATCTTTTGTGTGAGACCATTTTTTTATAGCTGGTGTACCTAAGGACTTGTTTCCTGGTGTACTGTAGAAGCAGATGATAGTAGCCAGTTTCTTTGCTCACAATTTCCATGGCTGCCTTACCAGTCAGCCCCAAAGCCGGGAAATACCTAACTCTCCTCCATGTTGGCATCGTGTTCAAGTGTACCAGTGCCTCTCAGAAAAGCTGTCCTTTCAGAGCACTGGGTTGCAAATTGGGGGTATCATGTAGTGAAGACCTACTCAACACCAGCCTGCCTCCAGCTCCTGGTGACCAGAACAGTCTGCTTGAGTCTAGTGCCCTGTACCAAATATGGCCGTTTCAGATGGAGACTCCTGCAGTCACTTGCACAGTCCTCCTCACCCTTTCTTTGAAGATTTACATGTTTGGAACAATAGTAGTTGAAGCCAAACTTTCTCTGTGGCAGTTACGGTCCCTTAGTCTTTCTTTAGTATGCTCAGAGAGGAAAAATACGCAATTTGCATTTTTGGGGGATAAAGGTTAAGGGAGACAGTGGGAATGACATAAGGAACAGAGAAGGGCTTGAACTCATCCACTAAGTTTGCATTGCCTGGATGCCTGCACCCAGGCCTTGTATGATCCCCATCTTCTTCGCCTATTGCATGCTTTTTGTCAGGCATCCTGTGTGTGTGGACTGCTGTCTTTTCTTCTGGTGAGGACCTAGATGAGGAGCAAGGCCTTTTCCAGAGTCATATATATGCTCAACTCTGGGACCCTATATCTGGAAATAGAGAAAAAACCAGTTCTGGCCCCATCGTTTTTGGGGAGCTATATATATTTTTGCTTCACTGCAACTGACCCGCCTCTCTGCCATAGAGCATAATTTCTGTAAGACAGGGACCAACACTCCATGGGACTATGCTGTTCTCCACCCCTGGGAAGATCAGCAGCAGGAGGTACAGGGGGCTTATATACAAGTGAAGATCTTCTGACATGCTGTGCTGTGAGCTTGCACACTTCTCAAACTCTCAGCATACAGCCTTTAAGGCCAAGGGTGTAGAGGAACAGCTAGCAGCTTCTGTCAGTGGCTAGCAGATGAGTTTGAGGCAAAGTTCATCACTGAAATTGTCATAGGAATGGTAGGCATTTTCATGGTGGACACTTTTTTATCCCTTCATGATGTGTCCCACGGTACTGCACACCTTGTGGTGTCCCTAACAGTTTTACTCAAAATGGATTCTCCAGCTGCTGGACCCATGGCTCTACCTGTGAACCTGAGGTGATGGCCCACCAAATTAATAAAAAGGGGTCCTATGCTATTATAACATAGGAACTAATGGATGGTTGAGTAGGATATTTGACCCACTCTGTGGGCATTAACACAGGCAATGTTGGACATGTGTTGGATGCCTGCATCTTCAGATGTTGCCTTTGTCATCATGGCCAGGTCAGGCTTTTTTCTGCCTGTGAACAGGAACTTCTATAGCACATTATCACCAACCTGTAGTCCAAATGATGCGGCTTACCTTAATTCTTACCTCTCTTTCCAAACTTCCCTGGACATTGCAGACATTGCCCTAGGCCTTCAGCTCCTGCTGAGTTGCCATAATGTGCATATTCAGACAGTTACCTGTAAGAGCATCCCAAGGTTTGCTGACATTTCTGTAGCCTGTTCTGGGTAACAGAAGACAGTGAGGCCACTAAGTTCCATCAACACTGGATTTGCTGGAGTTGAATTTCCCCTTGCTCAGTTCAACAGAGCCACCAGCACTGGGTGACTCCTGGTAGTTAAAGGCCCCTCTTGATAATATATATGTCCGTGGAAGAGAGGAATGTAATAACATAATTCACAGTGATAATTGACAAGTCATGTCTTTGCCAAATGCTGCTTCGTCCCACCATTCTCATTACCTTCTCTCAGCATCTCTCTTTCTGAGGTGCCACAAGGAACAATATAACTGCGACATAGACCTCTTCTGATGGTTCTGAAGACAAAAATGTATGGGAAAAGTGGAGTTAGTAATATCTCCTTTTCCCTGTGTTTTTCCTTCATTAGATCATGGACTGTCCCTTGCGTCATCTGTGCCAGTGAGACAGTGTTCTCTGCAGAGGCTGTGCTCCAACAACAAAGCTGTTAGCTGGCAAAGGCATGAAGATGGAGACCTATGGAAGCAAGAGACACAGATCACTTCATGCAAAAAAAAGGAAAAATTCCTTCAGGTTTCATGAAAACACGTGGCCATCCTTGACCTAGAATAAGGACATGACCACCAAGGACACAAGAGCCTGCAGGCTCACTCTTTGTCAGCACAAGAAAGGCCAGTGGCATGGCAAGTCCAGAGTAGTGACTCCTGACCGACATAGGGGCTGGAGCAGAGCTGCCCAGCTGCAATTTTGCAAGGGGAACAAGCCACAGCGCCACGGGAGCTTTATGTACTTGCCCTTAAAGGGCACGACAAAGGACAAATGGCCTTGTCATAAAACCAAACACAACAGCATAAATACAGGAGAATGGCATGAAAAGAGCACAGAACATAATCATGGATTTCCCCCTTCTCAGGCAAACCTGTTCCGAGGGCCAGAGGAAGCCAGAATTTTCACTGTGAGCCACTTTGAGCTGTCCTTCCAAATAAATGTTGCCTTGCTCTAATGTCCGGCCTCTGTCCTTGGGCTGGGAAAATTGCCAGAGTGTGGCCAAAGCTCTAGGTGAACGTTTTCTAAAGATGATGAGGGGAGAGGGACAGAACAGCATGTGCTTTTCTGAATTCAGTGCTTGGTAAGGGAGGAGGAAAAGGCATACCCCATGCATGGGAAAGGTTCATCCTTTCCATTTTCCCACTGCCAGCCATAGAAACACAATCAGCGCTTGGGTCCTGGCAGTAAGGCATTGGGGAGAGGGCAAACTCACAGACTTGCTGGAGGATGGAGGCTGGTCAGCTGAAGGCAGACCTGGCTCTGTTGAGTTCATAATAATCACTGTAGAGGTGAAAGAGAGCTCATATTTGAGCAAGGCCTGGTCTTGGGATCAGGGTTGCAGCTGATGTATGGCAAAAAAAAAAAAAACAATAGCCAGAGCATGAGACAGTCTGTAGGCGGTGCCTGCAATCATGATGCTGAGGCTTGAGTTTGAGTCGGACCTAACACGAGAGCAAAAATGGGCTGCTGGGCTTCAAAGGATTTGAGGTACATGTCCTCCATTTCAATTTGATGGTAGATTAAAAGAGGCAGCTGAGGTGTAGCAGAGGTATTTTGTTTATTGCCTCTTCCTAGATGTCTAAGTAAGGGATATCTAAGTAAAGGAGAGAAGAAGGTGGCAGTTTTCTTCAGAATATAGAGCAGTCTGACAGAAATCTTAATGCTTCTTCCAGCCAGAGGGGCTGAACTATTGAGTCAGCTGGATCACTTGGAAACAGCTCAGGCAAAGGAAATCTATCTCCATCTGCCTAAAGTAATTTGCCAAGGGTAGGTATCTTTTTTCAGGAAGGTGTGGTGGTGATGGAGCAGCGTGGTAATCTCAGTTGCTGGGGGCAGATAGTCTCTCCTTGCTCTGTGAATATTCACGTGTAGCACATGGTTTTCCATGTTTTCAATTAATGATACTACTAAACAAACAGGCACAGGAGCAGGTAACCCTGATCCTGCTGGCTCTAAACTGACCATCGACACAGTGGTTTTCAGAGCTACTTTTAAGCTCATTAACATCTCTCTTCTGTTTGCCCCTGGGCAAGGAGCTATCTCAGGGACCGCAGATACATGCTAACTGAGATAATTTTTCACTTTAAAATGTGTCTAGAGAAAACGTTTGTCTTAAATTAGATGGTCGATACAAATGTACGATAAATGCTGGAGTAAGCACCTAACCCAAACCCTGTGGGAACATCCCCAGCTCAACAGGCTCTTGACTCACTGGAGAAATCATTCTTACTTCTGTTTCGAAGAATGCTTTCAGACCCACATCTCTGTGTTAGAAAAGCGTTACGCTTTTCTAACGTCACGCAGCTCCTTGTTCAGAATCCTTGTCAGTACGAATATTATTTTCTTTCACTACCATTTCTCCCCCCACACCCGCTCGGCGAGTTATTTGCAATACCATCTGCTTCACCTGAAGGAGGAATGAGAGGAACAGAGAGAAACTCAGTGCTGTTATCAACCTCGAGCATTTCTGAAAAAAGCTGGATCTGTTAGGAGGTCATGAGTGACGGGGCTTGTCAGAACTGCTGCACCAGCAGGGAGCCTGGCTGGTGACACTAACCAGTGCCACGTTTTGCCACGCTTGCCACGTTGCCATTAAAGTGAATCCACACACTGGATATGCCCCACTCCATATGTACATGTGCGTATTAAATGGTACCAGAAGTTCTGACAGAGCTTGCAGGTGAAGGAGGACATGGGAGGTGGGTGGGATTTCATCTTTGCTTTGTGTACATAATTTCCCTGTGTTAAGGACTGAAAGTAATCCATGAAGGAAAGATATGAACCGTGTGTTTGGGAGGAAAAAAGTAGTGATGCTTTGGTGGCAGTATTTTTAGGTCATAAGGTGTTTAAACAAAAAATACATTCTTGGGGAGAAAACCAAATATTTGTGTACACTGCTGCTGCCAGCTTTTGCCTCAGTGGTGACAAGTATATTTTTCAGAGGGAAGGATTTATTTTTTACCCACAGTAACTTAATGTTCTGAGTGAGTTTATAATAGCACTGATTAACTGGTAGCATTTAGTGTGAGTGAAATATCAGCTCTGATGTCTGTACTCCTCTTTGCTCCAGATACTTTTATCAGTCTTGGAGCTATTTAACTTTACTTATTCCTTCCACAGGAGGTGGTTGTTGTAGCAATGTCCCATTGAACAAGCATTAAGGATTTGAGGCTGCGTAAGTGAAGGTGAGGTATTCTGGGTAGGCTGAAGAAATCTGTGGAACAGCAAGTGAAAAGCTGGATATATCCCATTGCTTTGTCTAGACGCCATTTGAATGGAGTAGGGCTTGCCTGCTACTTAACTATCGTGTAGCCTTCTGTGTAAGAAAAATAAATGTGCTTATTTATGGTAGCAGCACCAATACTGTAGCACTTTGACCCGACTATAACATACAGAGCAAAGAAGTGGCATGTTATTAATTATTCTATTATCTACAACAAAGCAAGACAAAAGGTGAAAAGCGGGGAGTTTAAAGTGACTGAATCTTACTGCCCTATATTTTTGCAGCAGGTAGTTTTCCGGCTAACACTGGGAGTTGGGAAGCTAAGTTTCTTGGAATGGGACTAGCTGATATGTGGATATTGTGTTTAAGACGAGACTGGCTAGGTAGAGCCGCGGCATCTGATCCCTCAGGGTGTGTACACCAGCTCTCAGAAGCATGAGCAGTAAGCTAGGTAATTGGTGTGTTGGTTCTCATCCAATAATAATTTATTTCCTGGGAGCAACTTCAAAGCTTAATCCTAGAATTAAATCCCCTATTCCTCCTTGGGATTTTAATTTAGTTTTGAATGCTGTGATGGATCCTCTGCTAGAACATTGAAGACGGCTTTCAGACATCAGGGCGATTTTCCTGGCTGCTGTAGGCCCTGTATGGAGAATAGGTGAATGCAGGCACTTTTTTGAAGAGACTCTTCTTTAGCTTTTCATCACAATAAGCTGGCAAAAGCTACACCTTATCTCTTACTGAAAGCGGTTTTCCAGTTTCCTTTAAACCATGAAGGCAATCTGCCTATTCCATTTTGCAGCTCCTCCAGTGAAGAGAAGAAGCAGTGTCATCACTTAAATCTGGAGAGAACCAATAAGGTTTTCATCAAGGAGAAAGTTGAGTTTAGAAAAAAACCCGGATAATCTGTTTGTCTCGTTAGGGTTGGAACAGGATGGAGATGACTGCCTGGAGGGCTGTGGTTTCCCATTCATTCAAGTGTGTCAGGAAACTGTGTCTGGTGAAGACCAGTGACGTGGGACAAAATCTCCAGCCATTGAAATTATCTTTGCACCGCAGAGGTGGAGGAGAAAGGCTTCTTTCTCAGAATGGTGCAAGGCAGTGCTTCAGCATTTCCTCTTTGCTTCTGAATAGCACATGAAAAGAGGTGGCATATATGGCTAATGTTTGTACCATGCTTTGATGATATACAGCACAGCATCTGATGATAATTACTATTTATTATTAGATGTAGTAGGTTTTGGCAAATAGATTCTTCAGTCTGTGTGTGCTATAAGTAGAGGACCCATGTATCATCTTAAAAAGGTGACGGTGCCAGTTTGAAATCTTGTATTTGCTTTTGCAGTTTAAAAATAACACATTTCCATTTGAAAGAAAGAACCCCACAGTTTCTTAGTTTAATGTGTATGTATTTCACATATAAATGACCACCCAGGAAAACCAATTTCAATGAGCTGAACATTCCATACTCAAAAGAATAAAATAAGTCTATAAAGACACAGAGAAAGCTACTTCTCCTTTAATCTACTTCACACTTTTTTTGATTCTGCGTGACAAAAAACCAGTCCGTCAGTTGTTTAGGATTTCTGGGGACAGACTGACCATGGCAGAGACGGTAGGGGATGCTGCAATTATTGCAATATAAAGTGATGAGTGCTCAGCTAAGTGTCCTGGTATGACAGCTGGGAGAACATGTATATCAGTTCAAAGCAAATGCAACTGTGCTCAGAATTCTCTTCTGCAGAGCTACTGGCAGGATGATTGTCCTCTGAGACAGCAAACAAATCAAGTGGTCTCCTTGTGTCCAGGTGTCTTTGCAAGAGACTTACTAGAAACTCCTCCAGCGGCTTCTGGCTCAGTCTTGCTCTAGCATGTCTTGGTCCTGAGCCATGTGTAAAAGAAAGGATAAAAGGTTTCATGCCAAAATTCAGCTGAGTCCTTCAGCCAGGTGGTTGTGACACTATCAGATTTGTGTGCTCGTTTCTCTGTTTGCTTTCCCCTTAATTATCTGATAAAATTTCTTCATGCTGTTCTTTATGCAGCATGACATGGCTTGTGGACCTGTGTGGCCGATATTATGGTGATCTTCCAAAAATGTCATAACAGGACTTCCCACAGTGTCTCAGACAGTGGGAAGATTTGGGACATGGGCATAGGGGTATTTGGCCACTTTATGATCAGATTGGCTGGGTGAAGCACAGAGCACCGAGTAGAAGCAGCTGGAGACTTGGTTACCAGGCTCTGCAGCCCATATGCAAACACTCAAAGGAATGCTATGATGAAAAACCCTTTTATGGTGTGAATTATCTTGAGCAATCGATCCATTTCATTGTTTATAAGGAATTGCTCTTCATAGACATGGCTTTTCTTGCATTCATGCCACTGCATCTGTGTTTGTGCAGATGACCTATGACTTGGCCAGTCTTATCCCTTAGTGGCAGACCCCATTTATCTAGGGACACACTGCACTAGAAGTGGGCTCTGATTTTATAAAGTCAGTGGGGCATTTATTAATTATTGTTAAACATACAGTAGGTCCTTCAGTCCCTGTCAGTGTTGGCAGACACTGTTCTGTGGTGGCAGAATGTCTCTGCTGCTCCACAGCCTCCTCAACACTGCCACTGCCACATCCAGCCCTGCTTGCTTTTGATACAAGAACTTTCATCCACATTCTTTTATCTTAGGCAGGACAAGAATAATATGGCCCTTAATTCATAGTAAGCATGGACACATTTAAAATAAATCCCTCAATTTGTCTTACAAATAACATTTAAGTGTTTTTGAATTGAAGAGATGTTTGAAAAACCAATTTCCCATCAGAGATGCTATTTGTTTCATTTTATGCAGTTCATTCATCTTAGTTGATTGGAGAAAAAATAAAAGCCAACCCCAGACAGTGAGAGTAAACCCTATCATAGTACTATGGTGCTGGAGATTTTGCAACAATTTTCGTTTGGAGCCTACCTTCACACCCATTATTTACAATAAATGTTACATCCTAATGTAAAAGTAGTTTGAGGTGTAGATACTGTGCAGAATCTCAAGAAGAAGAAAATTCTGAAGCAACTGGCATTTTTGTGTGCCCAGTTTCAAACTTACAAGTTTTTTTGGTCAGGGGAAATGGGTCACCTTTCTCTAAAAAAGGTATCAAATTGGATATTTGGGCACCTAATCACTTCAGGGAACTTGGCCTTTCTGGCCTTTCTTGGCCTTCTCTTTATTTAAGAGAGAATGATACATATACATATTTATGTTTATGTATACACATCTATTAAGTAGAATGGCAACTAGCCTTATCCTTAAAAGCGAACAAGAACACAGGCTGCCATGTACCGTGTAATTGTGGAGTTGTGTGGTTTTAGAAATAAAACTTGCAGTTGATGTATTCCTTCACCTTAAGGTCATAGAGAATGGTAATCTTAAATATTGCTGACTTGCTTAAAATAATTGTAGCTGTTCTCTTCGGATTGATAGGCTCCTTTTCAGAAATTGTTCCTACGATACTTCTTAACCCTCCATTTTGTGTTTTTGAGTAATAAGCAGGATAAAAACCATTCCCTCTTTTTTTTGCCAAGCTCCTTCTCCACTTGTTTCATCCAGAAGAATGCAGGAGGACCTGCACAGTCCTCGTTTATCCCTTCTTGCCATACAGAAAGGAAAAACATCCCTCGGCCAAATCCTATCTGCTATTCTTGTATCACTATTATCAGTGAAAGGAACGGGAAAGTCAAATGACTAATCTCTTCAGCTATTAGCAACTTCTGTGTGTAAGTATCACTCTACATTTCTTTCCTCCAACTGTTCTGAGATAATTTCAGACTACTTCAGGCTTTGGCTAATATGTCTTCCATTTTTACTGAAATTAGAATGAAAAAGATCATAGTCACTTTTTATAAGCATGCCTAAAAACGTTAGGAAAATCTTTCTAACAGAACAGACCTTACCAGCACCCTCAGGAAGATCCTGGCTGTTGAAATTAAAATCTTGGTGTTTGTTTTTGGCAAGGAGCTCAAGCACAGATTGGTATTGCTTGTGGTCACTGCAGCTACATGAAAAATACCATTGTACACCCAGTGTACACAGCAACTCATTCAAGCTCCAGATGGCATATTGATGCATCCACGCAATGCTGCAGCCACATTGCCATCCATAACCACCCCTACTCACCAGCAAACCCCATTTGAACCATGCCGATGGATTCTGAGGAACAGACTGGCAGGACCTGGGGGCTAAGAGAGAGTCTGGAGCTGCTGTGGTGCTTTCAGGAGGCTTCTTGCCCTCAGCAACCTTGGTCTTGCTATCGTGGACCTTTGCCATACCTGTGTTTTGCCCACCAGGTACATACCAGAGTCAGAGAGTGCTTGTCTGCTTGATGGAGCACAATTCTTTGGCATGTGGGATCCAGCCCGCCTTGCCTGTCTTTTAAGGGGTGCCTTCCTCACCGCTCCTGGGTGCAGAGCATACCTGGGTAGGTACAGGCTGCTGTGTTTTCCTTGGAGGGTGCCTTCGGTGAGAGGAATGCAAAGGCTGGACAATACAGCCCAGATGGGCACCAAAGCAGAGTATGTGGTGCTGGGCCTGGGGTCTGATCTCCTGCAGGACACGTGTAGCAGGTGGGGCAGCATGAAGAGGGCTTTTCTCATTGCTTTTGTCTTTAAGGTGTCACCAAAGTCTGGCTGAGCCCTTCCAAACCTCCTATCAAGACCCAGCTAGTGGCAGGGTGGACCTTTACAACCTGGGGAAACTACCACATCCCGAAGGGTGCCCTTGGCACGGACATTTGGAGAGGCTCTGGCTTGCTCCGGTGTGGGGCAGGCTTCCACCCCAGGGCTGCTTTGCAGCTGGGCACTCCCTGCTCTGCACAGGCCACCCACAGCTAAACCGGGTAGGGGACAGGGATGGATCGGGACCACAGCGCAGCTGGCGCTGCAGGGGTGAGGCTGAGAGCACCCTGGGGAGCAAGGGCACAGGCACCCGTGGGCAGGGAGGAGTGTGCAAACGCACGCTGCTTTCTGTTCAGACTGATTTCATGTTGCTTAGCTTTCAGGGGGCTCTGAGAATAGCAATTAAAGCACCGGGCTTAATTGTGGAGTATCCAATTTGGATATTGGCGTTATCTCCGCTCTCACTCCTTTCTTTTCCCTCAGATCCAATTCCGCTGCCTGCCTGCTGGCTGGGCACCTGTTCCTTTCTTCTTATTATAGTTATTGTTAATTTTTTACCCTTTTTTTCTTCTTTTTGTAAAAAAAGCATTCCTTCTCTCCCTCGCTTCCAACCACGCGGGTCTCCAGCAGCCGCTCCCCACGGCTGCGGTCCCCGGGGCCGGGCGGGGGCCGGACCCACGCAGCCCCGGGTGCTCCCCGCGGAGCTGCGCGGAGCTGGCCCCGCCGGGCGCCCGGGCACCGGCTCCCCCTTCGCCCCCGCCGGGCGTCAGAGGCTGAGACCTGCCCCCTCCGGCGGCGGGGAGGGGTTGGTCTCCCGTTGCCTGCACGGTCTCTCCTCCTCCTCCTCCTCCT
>VZSF01000232.1:771864-793168 GCA_013398295.1 Chionis minor
CTGCCACCGGGCCAGCCCGGGGGACCGGGGCGGTGGCGGGGGCACCCAGCCCTGGCGGCACCCGGAGCATCCTGCGGCGGGGACGCGCCTCTCCCACCCCCTCCCTCGCCTTGATCCTTCCAGTGGCTCTTTCCCCGATTTCTGAGGGCGTTTCGTCGGGCTGTTGTTAAAAACCAGGAGCGGTTCCTCGCCGAGCGGTTGAGAGCTACCTTTCCTGCCATATTCTGGCGGTGCTTCTATAAATATCTAAGGCTTCCCAGGGTTTATCCGCGCCTGGATCCTCCCTGCCAGAGCGCTTCCTCCCTCCCGCTGCCTCCGCAAGTGGGAGTAGAAAGTTTACCTGTGCGGAGAGGAGGGCGTGTGGGAGCCTTCCTCCCGTTTTCAGGAGGAATTTCTCAGGCCTCGCAGCTCCTTGCTGCTGTCGGCTCCACCGGGGACCCCAGCACCGCCCGCGGTGGGGGATTGTAGCCCCCTCCCGCGGGTCTCGTTTACCCGTGGGGGCCCCCTAAAAGCACATCCCCCGGGGGATGGCGGCAGGGTCCGGGTGGGATGGACCCCCACCCCTCAAGGAGCAGGGCAAGGGGAGAGGAGCGCAGATGCTGGGCAAGTCCAGCTCAGCCCCTGCCCTCCTGCCCTCCGCCCTGGCTTTTGCGGGCAGATTGGAGGGAAGGAATCAGAGGAAGTTGCCTCGGGTGTCCGGCGAGCCGCCCCTGGAAGCCGGGCTGTGCTGTGCTGCCCTGGAGAGCGGTGCCCAGCAGTGCCCACCCGGTGCCGGCCACGGCCGCCGGCCCTGCCTGCAGGGCACTGGGCCCGAGCGGGTGCCACATCCCAGCCATGGCCCTTCCCAGCAGTGACCTGGGCCAGCTATGGGCAGAGGTGGAGCAGGGTGGATGGGAGTTGGGGAGGGGGTCTTGCAGCAGTGGTGCTCAGCTGTGGGGGCAAGGAGCATGGGCCCACATCCTCATCCCACCTTTACCTCCCAGTCTCTCTTGCTGCTACCTTTACCTGGGACCTTTCCTTGCCTGCCCTACCAGCTCCAGCATGGACGAAAGGAGATGCCCTCTAATATTGGCCCCCACCACCAAGCACAGCCACCTTGGGCCTCGTGAGCAGTGCAGGGCGGGCAGCTGGTCTCCCCTGAGCCGCCCCTTGGGCAGGCAGGGAGAGCTGGGTATGCAGCTCCCCCAGCTCCTGGGGTCCCAGTGCTGCCCCGCTGCCCAAGACCTTGGTGAGCAGAGCAGGCTCATGGCACTCGGGGGTGTGGGGTGACCTGGTGTACCCCAACAGCAGCGCTGGGGGGAGCGGCAGTGCGAGCATGGGTGCAGGGTGCTCTGTAAGAGGGGAGGTGTGGGTATGGGCAATTTTCAAGCGCTCACCCACGCCGCCCCAAAGCAGAAGCTCATGTCACCTCTGCATATCCTGGTTTTCTCTGGTCCCCTACCACAGCAGCTTGTCTCCCAGTCCTGGGTGGAGGTCTCAGAGGGTTGGGACAGGAAGGAGCAGGTTGAAGGCAGAGTGGGGAAACAGCCTGGGGATGTGAGACCTGCTTCAGCTTCCCTTTGGCTTTGCCTTTGGTGCACAGAGGCAGATCTCAGCAGGGGAAAGGAAAGAAGCATGGTCAAAGCTGCTACTCCTCTTCCCGGGAACCCTGGGCCCTGGTCTGGTGACACACACATACCGCACCAGCCTGGCTCAGCCTGCACTATTCCTGGTGTCCCTTGCAACCCCTTTGCCAGTGAGACCATAGCTGGGCAAAAGAAGGTGTCAGGAGCCGCCCTCAGCCATCCTGGGCTGGGCAGGATTCTCGGGATACCTGCATTGATGGCTGAATTTTACATTGTTACCTGTGTGCGCAAGAGCCGATCATGGGGAGATGGGAAATACAGAGCAGGGGCAAAAATCCCAACCCTCCATTCCTATCTAATAATTTAGGCTTTGGTTTATTTTATTCTCATTTTGGATTATCAATTGCTCCTGTATAAAACCCCTATCAACATACGAACCAGCACCCTATTCCCAAACCCTTGCCTACAGGGGGGAAAGGTGGCGGCATTAATTCCTGTGTTTCATCTGCTGTTGGAGCTCAGCTGGGGCTATTTCTTGTGCTTGGTTTGGAAGAGGGCAGGTGGACACCAGCTCCGGTGCTGGAGCCATTCTGCGCTAGCACATGGAGATGTGCTTGGATTCCCACGCTGGACTCGCATTGCCTGGGCTGGCACCGGGAATCGGTGTCTCTGCAGTACCATGTGGGAGGTCTGGATTTGATTCCCGGTGCTGTTTTCTCATTCCCCCAAGCTGGCAAGGGATGGGAGTGCTCTACAGACGGCACTGCTTGTCTCTGCAATGGGCTCCATTCCCTGCTCCCATCTTTTGCTCCTTAAGATGCGCCAAAGCTGCCTGCAAGATCGTCCAGACTGAGGGCCGGTCCCTAGAGGTTTAATCTTCTTGGCCTGTAGGGAGGCCACAGCTCTACTCAGCCTCTACTTGTCAGCATGGCTTGGTGGGCAGCGGGGAAAGAGAGTTATCTTGCAGCTAAAGAATATGCAGACTTTTTTCTTTTTTTTTTTCCTTTTCTTTGTATAAGCCACAATTTATCACAAAGACATGGGTTAGTTAATAGGAGAGATCAACTAGATGATCTTTTTGAGAGAAATGGCTACACGTACTGTGATTGCCTAATCTACAATGGGATGCTGGTAGTATCCGCTCTACCTGATGTCGGGGCTCTAGGACTGCCTGACTCTTGCAATTCTGTGATTAGCTTTCGTTGAGATATATTTATACTTGACAGAAAAGCAGGGAGTGGTTGGGAGAAACATGGATGATAAGTTATCTGCTATTACCCTGATCCGTCCTCCACCCACCCATCCACAAGAATTCTTTAAACCTCGGTGAATCAACTTACTCATTTCGTTGCTTCGCCGCAGTCAGACGGACTAGCTACTGCCCTGGGTGCCTCCTTGCATAAGATGAAATGGCAGTTTGAAGATTGCAGCACTGAAATATGTGGAAGGGGAACCAGAGGAAAATAAGATATCTAAAGCTAAGCATGGTCCTCCTGCTACCGCTGCCTTGTCCCTTCTTCTGAGCCTTGTGTTTCTGCTTTAGCTACGTGCGTCATAACAGGAACTAAAAAGACCATTTCTCCAGCCACGAAGGGGGCTCCACCGTCCCTCTGACTTACCCGTCTTGCTTGTCTGTTCATCTGAAGACAGGACAGGAGGTTCCTGGCAGATATGGACTGGCACTTGCTCTGGCAAAATTAGTGGCATGGTGCTAAGTGCCTGGTAACCAGGAGACTGACCCAGCCAGGTTAAATGTCAAAGCTACCTTTCATATTGTGGACAAAAAAATCCAAATGATCCTTTATTGTTTGAGAGCTCGTGGCTTCCTTAAGCCGCAAACCACCATCTCACAGCTAGAATTATATATCGGCGTGTGAACCGGTGTGTGTAAAAGTCAACCAAGTGCAAACCTGTCAGCGTACCTCCATGCACCTGAGGTCAAATGCAGAGCAAAAAAATCTCTCTATGTGCTCAGAAACAAATGCATGGCACTAGGCAGTGTGCAAACTCTGGTGTGATCAAGTCAAGCCATGGCTGATTTGGACCTCTTGAGGCAAGGCTGCTTTTTGTTTAGTGTTTTCTTAGAAGCAGGAGAGAGAACACTGGCTCTTGGCAGGAAGAGGGACTGGCTTCTCTTTCTTTAGTTTTTATGCATACACTGGATGTGCTTAATGTGAGGGAAATAAAAATATTGCTTTTTTGTACTTAGGGCCACTAAAAAGGGGGAGAGGGAAAGGGTACGTGTTCTAAGACTCACTGTCAGCTGATACTTCCTAATACAGAGGGTATTTGCAGACTGTAAAGTGTGCTGGGTGGCTCTCTTCCCTCTCCAACACAAGCAATCAAAGACCATGTTTCAGAGCCACCAGTATAGATGGACCGATTAAGCATCTGCGGAAAAAAGGGAAATTACGAATGCAAGTATGGTTACTGGCCCAAAGTGAAAGGGATACTAAGCTGAGATCTCTGCAGTGTTCGCTCCCTGTACTTCTAACCCCATCCACGAGGAAGGTTCAAAACTGAAGAGTCACTGAAAGTGGCTCAGGTAAAATGTTAGTTCGCCAGCTCTGAACACCGAAGGTGTTTCTATATTCCCAGAGCACATATAGTGAGTGTCATTAATTTTGGCATGCTTGGCTGTGCTGAAACATTTATAGGGAAGAAACACTTTTAGGGGAAAAACGGGAATTTGGTCTTCATGGTCTGTTTGGTGGCTTGTCTCAGCTGATTGCTCATCCACCAAAACAGATGTGGGGCCACCAGTTTATCTGACCTGAATAATCCATGGGACGTTATTCTGTCACTCCAGCTCACCCAGCTGGAGCTCACATCCAGTTAACTCTTCATGTGACAAACTCATAAGTTACTTCTCAAGGCAGCAGTCAGCCTACACTACTCTGCCTGTCTGCAGCTATCTAGTTGTGAAACAGGAACAGTTCTTGCTTACTACATTCCCAGTCTGGATTTGAACCACCAACCAAGAAATAAATCACTCTAGCTACCACCATCCTCTACTGGACCTGCTACCCAGCCCACATGTGAGCTCCAAACGCAATCTTCATTTGCTTAAAATGGTGAAATGGTGTGTTTAACACCTATTTACAGATGTGGTTAAGCTCTGCTTAGATAACTGCATTCCGTTTGGGGGTTGCACTTCTAAGAGAGGGAAGGACTGGGTAGAGTGTAGGGGAGTAAACAAAGACAATGATCACGGATCAGAGAAAACAAGACCTGTAAAGAAAGGTTGGAAGAGCCAGGCAAGCTCAGTCTGGAGAAGAGACAACTGTGGGTGGATACCTAACTGTCTGCAAACATATAAAAGACCGTTACAGAAAGAGGACAGGGGCCAATTATTCTCATTAGTCACCAAGGACAGATCAGGAAATAAATGAGTTAAGATGAAGCAGAGAGAATACAGATTAAGCATCAAATTAAATGTTTACTGCAATAATGGTTTAGCGACAGTAGGAGATGCTGATAAACGTGGCAGAATGGCTGGGACTGAAGATATTTAAAGCTAGATGTAGGTGCTGAACTATCAGGATTTTGTGTCTAATAAAGTCTGTCTCCAGCGTACAATAGATCGTGGTATTTGCGTGCCTAACCAAACAATTTTGGAAGAAAGATAATGAGGTCGATCTGTTTTCTGTGCGGGAGGGAGGGACTGACTGTCCCATTGGAGGAAACTCTCCCCCCTGAGTGGGTTTGGCCCTGTGCTCCAAATCTCATATGGCACCTGTAGGAGTCAACATGATGGTGTTGACTGGTGGCACAGCTTGAGCATATTGGGAGCTCCCCAAAGACGTCTGGTTTTCAAAACCTCTGGTACGTTGTGACAGCGCATCCTGTCCTGGGGGATGGCTAGAACTTCACTATAGAAATCTGTGCAGAAGCCACTTACAAACCTGTCCCGTGTGAATGGTGCTTTAGGATTTGCAGGCACAGTTCTTGAATCCTGGGATGAGTTGGGCTGTTCCGGATTGAGACCGTGTCCCTTTCATTAAGAAGCTTCCCCCATCTGTGCCCATCGCTTTCAAGTTTTTACACTAACACAGCATCTGAATAGCTCGTGTGCCAAAACCTGATACTGCAAAGGGAGGGAGGTCACATACTGAATGATGTGAAAGTACACGCCTTGCTATTTCCTTTTGTCGTTCTTTTGTCTTGCAAGATAAGCTACAGTTTAAAGGTGCCTTTTGTTTACTCACCTTTACTGCTGCCAGAAGATGAAATGGGATGTGGGGATCCACGAGCGCCTTGGTTTCTGAGAATGATCGCTTCCCTAGCCAGCCTTCACAGTCACACCTCTCACCTTACTGGTGGGTTATGCTATTTTTTAGCAGAGCAACAAGCGTGTAATCCTGACCTTTGGTGTTTTTTGTAAGAATCAGGAGTTTTCTATACAGGTGTCCAGGACGAACTCAAACTGAAATGGAGGAAATTACATGATAAGCTCTGTTTTTTGTTATACTTGGATTTAACATTTTTAATTCACCTCTTCTCCTAATCTCTTAGTTAGGGTTGCCATGAACTGTTGGGGAGCTAATACGCACAACTCTTTCACGTGGATGTAGTTTCTTGCACGTATAACCTTTGAAGAATTTGGAGGATTTTGCAAAAGGAAGCATATGTGAAACTTACTAAGTCACAATTTCAAAACAGACTAGAAGGTGAGATGGTTAATATGAGCCAGCTGAGACAGATAAGATTTGGTGTCATGAACCTGCTGATAATTTACTAGCACAAATGCGATGTCCTACATCACAGCTGATTGCCTAATGAACAGAAAATTGTTTTCAGGTGATAGGCATCATAGCCTAATGATAGCTGAAGATAGCGGTGGCTGTGCGTTGCCTCTGGTTGGGGGCCATGAACAGGACATGGGAAGGTGAGAAGTTGCAGCCTGTCATAAGAAGGGACTGTGGTTTTCCTCTGTCACATGGGATTCCTGCTACTCCACCATCCCCAGCTGGGAATGAGGTCCTGTAGGTGCACAGTGGATGTTTGGAATGTGAAAGGTGAAGGACCTAAATGAATACTGTCTGGAAATGAACTGTAGAAGATCTGCTAGGAGCCTAAAGTTGGCTCTCATTCTAAGGGCAATCCTAAATCTTCACAGCATCAGAGGGCAGGTGGTTTTGGAGCCTGTGCAGTGAGAATGGCTTTGCTGCTGCATAAGGAAGATGTGGGGATGCTGCCAGCCACTCCAGGAGGAGGACGGAGAAGCAGTCGATGCTGTGAATCTCTTCGTGCTAGGTAAAGCAGGATGTTAATTAATTGCACACGACTGGATTACTGGGGAATTTCTGTCACAGGACTCTGCTGAGAAATGCATTTGAAGCCCATCGTGGCAGAGGAAATGCACAAAAATGCACTAGCTCGCGGCAACTTGCACGTAGGCATACCCTTGTGTGGAAAGCATGCGGGAGGGATCTGCGTGTCCCTGCACTCCTCTCTCTCCTCCTCTATAATTCTCTGCTATCACTGGCTGCTGTAGTCAGTGGCCTAAGCATCTCAGGGGAGATTCCCTCATGTCAGACGTGTTTCAGCACAGGCAAGCTCAAACATCAGAGGCTGACAATCCCCAAGGGAGAGTCTAATGAAAGTGACAGAATGACATAATCTGTTCTCACAGTCTCTCCTCTTCAGCTCTCCACAGTTTTGGTGCAACTTGAAATTACCCTCTAATTTTTTACTGAAAAGGTGAGTATTATATAGAATTAAATTTGCAAAGACAACATCCTGAAATGTTGAAAGTCAAAGTATAAAGGCAACTTGGATGTGGTCTGAGGTACTGTGTATTTGAGTATTCTGGGAGGAAGCTTTTAAGACTCCATATGGAAGTAACAAAGTGGTAAATGCCACAAAAGCATAAACGGAACCTCAGAAAAGACATTGCAATCATTTCATTACATGATGGGGGGCCTGTACTCTAAACAGGAGGAGATAAAAACTAAGTTGCTTAGAAAAACAGGATAGCTGTGGGACGGCTGCCTTGAAAGATACAGTAGCTCTTAAAGAAACCTCTCTTTGAGTCCCTGAAAGTTTGCAAACTTTCAAACCAGGGGTTCAGAAAGAGCTGTAAGGATCATGCTTTATCCACTTTCAATTCGCACCATTTCAATGGGGAGTAAAGGAGCTAAAAGGCTCTCTGAATTTGAGGGCTCAGAGAACTTTGTAGGAGCTGAGCACCTGTGCCTCTGTGCTCTTTGAAGCAGAAGCTGGATGCCTGCAGCAGGTATCTTACATGAGCAACCCTTTCTGTGCAATAGTATTTTTTACTAGAGGGAAGAATAACTTTCAGAAATCAGGAGATGCACAATAGGTGGTGAGTGTTGGTTAATGTCATACCTCGCCTTAATACTCTTACACTTTCTTTTGTTAGGACATTGAGGTGAAATTGTGTTCCTCGTTCACAGCTCCTCAGAGAGATCCCTGACTTCATCTTTTGAAGTTAGAGATGATGATTAAGGCTTTTGACAGGAGAGGTTTGTAATGGACTGAATGTGTCATGAAATGGGTTTACTGCCCCACAAAAACCCCCAAAACTAATTTCATCGATTTTGTTAGTTCTGCACTGAAATTAGAGTATTTGATGTGTTTTCATGAAAAAGCAGAGAAAAGCCCAGAATAGCTAGCAGCCTGGTAAGCAGAAAAGTAACTGGGCTTTGGGTGATGTATTCCTATTCTGCATAGTCTGGAGTGGGGACTTGTCTCTGAGGCTGTCCTAGCCAATGTGGGGGCCTAGGCTACTGGGTCCTCTGCAGTAATGCTTTCTCAGTTGGAGCTTTTCCAGTTGGAGCTGTTTTACTTTATACAAATGCCTATTCATTGTGCTGGAGAGGGAGTGCTCTAACGACTGGGCTGTGGAGGTAGTTTGCTTCTTTGGCCCGATATAGTGTAATTACTTATATAAAGGGAAATGACTTCAGCATGAAAGAAATGGAGAAGCAGACTCTGTAGCCCAGAGGCTGTGGAGTCCTCTGAGATACAGGAGATATGGGAGCTAATTCTCTCTCCAAATTAGGCTGTGCAGGTTTGTTCTTGTTCTGCTTTGGATGCATTTGTATTTCCCACTGACAACAAAATGTTTCACTTAGCATCCAGCTTCAGTACTGACTCCAGGTGGGAGAAGAAGTGACAGGAGGAGGTGAATTCCCAGGGAACAAAGATCTGATCCACAAGCAAATGCTCTTAAACAAAGGATGAGGGATGAGAACTACAGAGACTCTGTGACAGGAAACCAGAGTTATTGCTTCAATGAAAAATTTTATCATTTCCTATAATGTGCAGATAGCTCTTTAAAGTTGTCTCCAGATCTTTAAAATCACTTGGGATTTTCATTCCTGCAGTCTGTATCCCTCGGTATATCCCCTCTCATTGTTCATTATTCATTTGCTTTTATAAGCTTGGTGAGATGCTTGACTCTTATATGGAAAGGGGAGTTTTTCCAGAAGCTAACACGAGCTGTGGGAGACTTGTTTCCAGAGGATCTCCAGGGAGTCAGTGGAGAAAGAGGGAGTCCTTTGAAGGACAGTGTGGCACAGGAGCGCAATGCATGTGCTCCAGCTTGCCCTGTGGAGTAGCTAATCTGTATTGACTACAAAGGCAGCCTACATAGGTGAGCTTCCTGAAGGCTTTTAAGTCTCTCTTTTGTTCTGTGTGTATGCGTGTTAGGGACGTACAGGGTTGGGGCTGGAAAAGACAGGGGTTGTATTAAATTATCCCTCTTTTACCACCCAGTTTGGAAATCAGTCACAATCTAGGAGGAATCCAAAGTCTCCTAATCCCTGGTTCTTTGTCTTGTATTTTTTCCACTGTAAGAAAACTGGCTACCTGATAGTCTATCTCTCTTTGAATGTGAAGGCCTGGAGACCCCTCGGTCTGGGTCTGATGTAAATGGCTCCCAAACATGATTTGAATTTGCAAGAAACAGCAATGTCCATGTTATTCAGCCCAGCCACGATCTCTGGACTTCTCAAACCTTGATTTCAAGCTGGAGAGTGGCAAGTTGGCACATGAGATCCCTTGACATAACCAGGTATCATAGTGCTGGTCCTTGGCACCCCACAGAGAACCCTCCCTCAGGATGATGCAGGAAGGTGAAGGAGAGATGGCCAGGGCTAGCTGCTTCTGTAACCACTGTGTCCCAGGAGGGAACTGGTGGAAGAATGACATTTAATTTTGCATCTTTGTACATCTTCGCCTGCATGCGTTTAGAAGCATTGCCCACTTCCACCAAAGCAGATGTTTCATAGGAAAATATTGCTTGCATGATGAAGCATAAAAATCAAACAAAACAGAAAATTAGAGAGAAGGTTCGTCCTGTCAGTCTAACTGTGTCCTTTTAAGTGCACAGGATAATGCAGAAATCTGCGTATCTTCTCTGACATGACAGTCTTCTGTGGTGCTGTAGTTCAGTGACTGTGGCAGGACAAATTGCGATGTGTGCCTACACAAGGGTTCAGCTGCAGCCCAGAGGCTGGATCCACTGTCCCTTTGAAGTCAGGCAGAATGTTGACATTGGCTGTGGTGAGGATTGAATCGACTTTGGATGTCTGCTCTGGTATGAGACACAAGGGCTTGCAATATTTCTTCGAATCAGCTTAATTTTAAAGTATTATTTTTTATAAACTTATTCACTTTTGTCATCTGAGGAACATCTTTAAGAGCTACTGAGGTACTGTCTAGGTTGCTATTTTGATGCCTGCAATGAATGCTGCATAAATCCTTGATGTTAGCTGCATACAATCAGTATTATTTTTATGTATTTTCATATTTGATTTCCTTATTTTTCAAGCATTAAATGACATGACTTTCAGGATGCCAACAGATTCATCAACATTTCTTTTACTGAATAAGTTTTCAGGTGTTTTCTTAAATGCCTAGTGTATTGCTTTTCCTGCAGTATAAACCAGCAATAAGTATAGAATGTAGTTGATGCTCAGTTTTGGGATCAGATTAAGTTGTGTCAAGTTTCCTCCCCCAAATCCTCACGGACTGTGCCTGGAGGAGAAAAATCAATGACTGTCTGGTAAGAACTGCTTAAAATGGCTGTATTTGGCATAGTTGAAATTTCCATTTGAACAGAATTTGAGACTTAAAGCAACTTAATGGTGTTTTCTCATAATCTGAATTACTTTGAAAGAGTAATATAAAAAGATGGTTTAAAAGTTGCAGGGCAAAACTTGATGAAAAATTATACAACTTGATTTTAGTCTCTGAGATTCAGAGGGAGAGAAAAAGTAAAGACTTAAATTCCCTTTAAAATTCCTAATTTCCTTTATTATAGGGTGTCTAAATATTCAGTGAACTTAAAGGACTTGGCAGAAAGACAGTGTTTGGTTCAATGCTCCTCCTGGATATGACAAATCTTCACCTTCTTTAGGTGAAGCCTGGGGGTTTAGAGAAGTTCGTATGCAAAAGACTCAGCCTGAACCTTGGCTTTACTGAAATACCACATTTATTACAACAGCTAAAGAAATACAGAACTTGAATAAAAGCATCTGGAGATAGTCTGCTCAATGAAAGATCAGTGTAGCAACGTAAAGAGAATGCAAATTTCACTTGGAAGCAACAGGTTAAGCTGTGCCTCTTAATATAAGTGGAAACAAAGAACATACTGGGTAACAACCATTCAACCTTGAGCAGCACTTGCAGTGCACTGAATGGAGTTCATTGGTGCAAAACTGGAGGGCTTGGAGAAGATGTAACTGAGAGTTGTCTCATTGCTTGCTAGAGCAAGGTGGTAAGAGCCACACTAAAGTTTTTGTTGGCCGTAGTCAGCTCCAAGTTGGCTGAAGCCAGACAGCCCTTCTCCATCCTGGCTCAGCTGGTCTGGTATATGCTGATCAGCATTTGGCAGAAAGTGCCCATTCTTGGTCTGTGCCAGGAGGTTCGGTCAGGTGGTTTGGCTGAATCTTCTCTCCTCTAGATGTATGCATAGGTCTGCTCTTGCTTTTCAGGCTAAAAGCATCCCGAGATCTTATAGACTAGTGTCCTGCAAGGAGGACCCATGGACTTCAAATAAGAGCAAAGTGTAGAGGTGGGAGAGGTGTATGTGTGCATCTGTGCTGTCTCATGCTTTCTGAACATCTGAAGGATGGGTAGTCTGCAGTTTTGTTCTTTCATTGAGGCCATTTTGGTTTCCTTCTGCTCAAACTGATCCTGTTACTTTTAGCGAGGATCCCTGTGGTGACGCTAGCAACTGCCATAAATCCAGCCAATTCGCACACATTGGGGCTTTTCAAGTGACTTGAGTTGTGCTAAGCCTCTTTCCTCACTTCTTTCTGTTGGCACATAGGACTGTAAAGTTAAGCAGAAGACACTCTCTTGCTCCTGGGGAGGAGAAGTCAGCTGACGTGTCATGAGAATAGGTGGCGGCAGGAGGGCAGATTTATACACCTTGTTGGACTTTCACTGGCAGTAAATTGCATTCTGGTCCTGGGAAAGCCTGGACTATGAGGGACTGAGAGAGCTGACTCACAAACTTACCCGCACTAGCAGTACATATGCATGAGAGAGGGTGGGAGGGAGTAGCCGGTGCTTTATTTTCCCCTCTTTTCTGGGGAGAGGAAAACTGGTGCTACAGCCTGCTCGGTGGGACCCAGAGCAAAGGGGGAGCAGGCACAGCGGCAAGGAACCCCGACCCACTTCATTTAGACACCGCTGAGCTACAGCTGCCTCATGGCAAGTGTAAGCAGGATTGGGACGAGCAGCATTTTTCCCCTTCCGGAGCTGAACAACTGCAGAGGTGATGCATCGACACCGCCCAGGGCTAGCTCTTCATCCGCTTCCGACCCTGTAGCACCCTACCTTCCCCTTGCTCCTTCATCCTCTTCCCTCCCCTCCATCAGCCCCAGCATGGGGTTGGGGCAGCCCTGCAGGTGCTGGGTGTGGCTGGGGGGCAAAGCCACCCTGTCTCTGTGCCTTTGGACTGGTTTGGGAGCTGCTGGAGGCTCTGGTGTCTATGGGTTAGCTGGGTAAGGGAGGAGTTTTAGAGGAACGTTTTTTTTTTGCTTCTGCATCCTAAAAAGAAAATAAAAATCTTTGCACCCAGGTCCTGCTTCTGTGACTGCCCGGTGCTCGGACAGCATCTGGATTGCTTTGCACCGATGTGGTGTTTCACAGAAAGGCTTTGGAGAAGCCTCCCACTGCTCTCCCACCTTTGGGATGAAGGAGGAGGGGAGCCTGCCTTTGACACCACCCTTCGGAGGAAGCTGATGCACAGGCTATTAGGAATGTGCCATGCCCGCTTTGAGGGTGTGTACGGAGAAAGGCAGTGTACAGAAATGTACCCCAGCAGCGGCACAGTTGGGTGATGCTTTATCAGCACCTGCCCAGTGCTCCCAGTTGTTCTCACAGGGCCTTGCAAGGGTCTACAGGGGCTGCTGCTTTTTCTGAGAGCAGCAGGGCCTGATGCAGAGCTGTCGTGCAGTGGCACGGCATTGGTATACCACCAAAACCAAACTACAGTGTTTGGTAACCCTTTGGCAGTTTTTGGTGAGGGACTGATGCTGGGGACAGGTGTGTGAAATTGTTTTGTTAATTTAGGGATGTGCCTCGACTTTACTCTGATGACAAACCCTGTGCCTTTTGCTTTGTGAGAGTATTTCCATTGGCAATCAAAGAGATTTGAGATATATAGCTGGCTAAGCAGTCATACCTCAGAATAGGATTTGGGGATTAGCAGAGTGGATAATAAATTGAATAGTAGGAGTTAAAATCAGACTGCACTTGGAAAGAAAGCAGAGATGAGAGGTACACCCCTGGAAAGCAGTAATGCCAGAAATGACACTGGGGTTACACCCGTTAGCAAATGAGATATGGGCTTGCAATACAATGCGGCAGCAAAGAAGCTGAGGTGACTTCTGGATTGCATAAACAGAACTATTGCGTCTCAGAGCAAGGAAACGTTTTCTCCATGTTTCTAGTCATGTTTTCTTCATGTGTCTCATCTGAGTGTACCTAGGCTATTGAGTTCATTTCTGGAGAACTCAGTGCCCCAAAGATGGCAGCAAATTAGAACAAATTCAGTGGAGCAACAAAAATGATTAAGATGCTGGAGGGATTGATCTAAGAGGGAAGATTAAAGTAACTAATTACATTTAGCTTGGCCAAATGACAATTAAGAGAGATGCGGTGACTGCCTTAAAGTGTGTGCTTAAGAATGTAAACACCGAGGAGAGAAAGAGAAGGAGGGATTGTTTAGTGCTGTCGGAGTGGCTGTTGGTTAGATGCCCGGTCTGCACTGCTGGGGGAGTTGTGTAGGAGCCTAACCAGAACCAAAGGAGAAGTAGCTCTAACCAAACAACAGCAGCAAACCAAACAAAAGGAAGCGCTGAATAGGCAGCACAGTTCCCTGTGGCAGAGGTGAAAGTACCATTCCCAGGGAAGCAACGGCAATACCTGAGGGAAAGTAGCCCTGGGGAGCTTTGCTACAAGGAGAGTCCAAAATTCTCTGGGAGAGGAGGGAAAACATGAGGTGTTCCTGCTCCTCCTATTTGCAGGACCCTTCTACTCCATCCTTTTGGCTGTGATTGTGTAGTGTTGCAGCCATGTCGGGGTGTAGTGTTTTTAAGAAGACTGTTTGCAGGTTGGAGGGGGAGCAAGCAAGGGGATGGGGGTAGACAACAATAGACACCAAGTCCTGTAAGAAATGTTAAGAGAGCCAGGCATGTTCAGCCTAGAGGAAAGATAACTGGGTGGAAACCTAACTGTCTGCAAATTTGTAAAGGACAAGTGTGAACAGGGGCCAATTAGTCTCTTCAGTCACTAAGGGCAGATCTGCAAGAATTGGGCCCTTAGCTGAAGCTGGGGAAAGTGGGATCAGTATGAAGGAGCAGCAGAAGTGTTGAGTGACCAGGAGGCAAGGGGAGGGTGGGGGAATTGCCGTGAGTATAGATACCCAGGGATGCTGTTAGACGCTCACTTAATCAGGGGGTGACACAGGCATCAGGAAACCGATCTTGTTTCAGCAAGATTTCGTGTAATTCCATAGTCTTTAAAAGGCAATTGAGCATCTAAATAAGCCAGTGCTGTGGTGCTTTTTCCTTGGAAAAAGGATGTGGTTGTTAATGTTTCTGTTTAATTATATTTTCTTCTTTGATTGTGGATCTGTTTGACTGCTGCCTTTTGCAATGGAGGGACTACAGATGAAATGTACGCTTATAAAAAATGCAATGAGGAGCTAGTTCCAGCAGAGTGTGGATTAGCTGGGTTTTTTGCCCCTTTAGTGTGAATCTTTTTAGAGGTAAGAAATAGCTTAATTAGCTTTAAAAAAAAAAAGTCTCTGTGCAGTACTATATCTCCTTATTTTGACAGGCACAGGAAAATATCATGGAGAGCTCTTATCACAGTGTTTCTCATCCAGTGGTACTTAAAAAAATTCTGCACACTTTTTCAGATAAAGTCCATTTTCAGATGCTAGGAGGATATTTCATACCTGGAAATGTTAATTTCCTGATCTGCTTTTAAGACTGTGCACATTTCCAAGTGAAATGAAGAGGTGAGGATAAGAAACAGAGCCATGAGCTGGTGCAGTATCTCAGCTGGTGGCTCCAGTCTCTTTGGCAGAATGGCTCTGTTGAGCCTGATGTGAAGAGCATCTTAAATTTGTTCTTTTACAAACAGCCCTCCAAACAGGTATCAAAAAATAAATGCTTCAGCTTAGTTCCTTGTGTGTCAGTGACTGTGTCCCAGTGACGCAGCTAGTTCCTGTGCAATTTTAAGAGGGAGTTCAAAGAGTGACAGGAGCCCAGGATCAGAGGAACAAGTTAACGCTGTAAACTCAGGAGAGCACCTTTTAAGGCAAAGGCTGAAGCACTGCATGCAAGTGGAGCTGTGCTGTCCTGGGTCACAGGGAAGACTCCTCTTATGGTAAAGACGGCAGGCAGGTCCGCAGGGTCCCATATCTGACTTTTCCATGCATTGGCTCTTATTCAGTTAATCAACAGCTGTGGTCAATAAATTTGTTACCCTTCCATGTCCCAGCATTTTGTTCCTGCAGCAGCTTAGTTGTCTGGCAAACCCACCTTTATTGCTGGTTGAGGGTAGCATGTCAGGCTGTCAAGTGGAGTGGTTGAAATGCAGGCATGTGTCTCCTTCTGCCTTGCCAGCTACAGGTGGTACCTTCTCGTGATCATGGCGAGCTGGGGTTGGATAAGCCTTAAACCACAGCAGGGTTTTTCAGAGGCCATGAGCAAGTCACTTGGCATACCTGTTCATCTGTGAGCTGGGATGATGGACATGTGCACCATACAGCTGTATTCAAAAGTCATATTTTCTTTTGTGTTTGAGGTGCTCTGAGACTTTTCAGCTGATGATGCCATAGAAAAATACTTATTCTTTAGTTGGTCTTGACTTTCAGAGCTCTATCCTTAGCATTCTTCAGTAGTTTGGCACTTACTGAAAGAAATAAAGCAAAAGCATCGTACAGAGCAGAAAAGCACTTCACAAAGCATATTCTGATGAAGTCAGCTCCTTGAACAGCTGTGACAGGGAAGCAGCCAGAAATACAGAGCACAGAATATGATGGGAGGTTTATGCTGTTGAATACCAGTCTATGATGAGTCCTGCAAGATCTATGCCTAGAGAAGATCTCAGTGGTGTTACCTGCGAAGTCCTCATCGCAGACTTCCAAGGCTCTGCAGCCAGTGTTAGATTTGCAGATATCCTGCATGATATGAGATTTTCGATTCAGTAAAATCCCATGTCCTCTGTGAAACAAATATGGGTTATGTTGCTTTTCCCTATGCTTCTGTCATGCTTTTCCACTTCTTATGTGTTTATTTATCTAGCTATTTACTAATTTTTGAGAGGCAGTTGCTGGGCTCATGCAGTTTGTGACTTGTCAGTGCCGGTGCAGTGAGTTAACTGCATGTACTGGGCCTATAGAGTCTTTAGGAAGAACTGCACTCCTGTTTCTGGTGTGTTGGATGATGGTGAGGAACTTGGTCTGGAGCTCTCTACAGCAGAGCAGAATATTTCTACCTTTAAGTTAGCTTTGTAAAACTTAAAATCTTATACATAAATAAATACTCTTCATACCAAACACCTTCATTCTAAAGTTGGTTTGAAATGGGTTTGTTTGAACAACACAAAATGTTTAAGAAGAAAGTCTGTTTCTTTTCCCAGAGTATCTCTGAGTGGCCAGGTTTGCCTCTGAGTCAGAATGTAGTTGTACTTTGAAACCATAAAGGCTTTGCACGGACATAATCCTTCTGCTTTGCAAAGCTCCAAGAAGTGGCTGTTTGGGAGCCCAAACTCAGCTCAGATGCTGGCTGAGGGACACCAGAGCTGGCACGGGTATCAGCTGCTCTGAAGGTTGTGTGGGTAGAGTCGGCAACGCGAGAGCCTGCACTGGATGTGCAAATGTACGTGTGTACATGCCCCAGCTAGCAGTTGGTTGTCCCGTTGTCCCCTCGCTGTGCTGCAGTACTGGCTAATGAGGTTTGCTACCCCAAAGGGCTGCCTACCTGCGTGTACCCAGCCAGCCCTGCTGTGCTCCCGTGTGCTGGCATTAGGAGGCACATATATAGGACATTCTGACCTGCTTCATGCTCGACAGACGGTGGAAGCTGATTGCTGGAGGCAGCCTTTGGTCTGCTCACAGATTGGCTTCAGGGATTACGTGCAGGGAAGTGTGGGCCATTAGAGCTTCAGCCTTGATGTACCACAGTTCTGTGTGACTTTATAGTGCTTGAGAAGCATGAACTGCATCATGTGAGACCCTTGCAGCAGTGTGCTCTTATTTCTGAAGAAGACACTCAGCATATCCACCTTCCACTTGTCTCTAGCTTGCAGCGGGAGTCAAGGTACATAAGCTGTGTCCTTCCTCTACCGTATTTCTGCTGTTGTCAATATCCATTGTCAACTTTTTTTCTCCCTGTACAATGTTGCAGGTTAGAAAGGCTGATGGCATGCCAGGTGCATCACTACATGTTGATGTATTTACTTTACCTGTTGCTCTGTAGAAGCCTGAGGTCCAGACACTGAGGTTTTAATGGCTCCCTGCCAATCAGATTAAATATTTAGCAGCAATAGGTTCTGGGCATCACATTTCTGACAGTGTATTTCATGCATCATTTGCTGTAAACGCTGAGAGATTTTTAGCTACTGCTTGCAAAGTAACTCCCTTTCCACTCTCTCTCCCATCCTTATCTCCTCTTTTCACTTTTGTTTGTGTCCTCACTTTCTCTGTTCTGCTGTTTCCCCTTAGCTTTTCCCATCTTTCTCTGATCATTGTTCACTGGTGTGTGGTTGTATATGTTCCACCTGGAATGGATGTCAGCTTGTGATGGAGGAGTGGAAGCACTGACTGCACCTAACCAAGCATTCCCACCCCCTCGGAAAAGCACACACAGCTAGAGGAGGGTGCAGACTGATGGCCTATTTGGGGAGTGGGTGCCCCTTGACTCAGGGAAGCACCCTGATGAGGACAAGGAAAGGGAAAGCACCTCTATCATATCACTTCATGATGCAGCTCAACTGTCTGCAAGGACTATCTGTTTTGCTCCTGGCCCATGCAACAGCTGTGCTGGGACTGTGACTATGGTGTCGTCTTTTCCCTTTTAGTCCCTTTCTAGATGAAGCCTTTTTATAAGAAGAGTGCATAGACTCAGTCATCCAATTGGAAGCATGTTCACTGTGGGGTGCCCTTGTCCCACCAGTTGTGAGCTTGCAGCAGACGTCTGTGTCAGCTGTACCCACACAGCTGGCTGATATCCCCAGTGTGGGGATGAGGCCCATCAAAAATAAAAATGCAGTGAACATGGAGGGGGGGAGAAAAAAAGGGGTGTATCTCTAGGCGAGGTTTCAATGTGATGGTATCTTCTCTACTGGCAGAGGATTGTCTCCTGAGACACAGCAAGCCATACAGAAGGGACAAGGACTTTCCTCCACTTCCTTCAGTGTGCTAGACAACAGCAGGTTTCACTTGTACAAAATACACTTGTCTGGCAATCGTATCAGTTTTCAGGCATGATGTCTAAGGAGACATCCTTAGACCCATCAGAGGGTCTGTGTGAAACAAGAATGATCACTGGCACCAGCAGTGGTTCTGGGCTGATAGTGGTTTGGGGAAGATAAATTCTCCTGGGCTAGTGAGCTCCGTAGGCAGGATGGTGCACTATGTGTTTTGTGCTGCAGAGCCTTCTCTAGAGCTTGCTTTTCTCCTTTCACCCATTGCTTGCAATGATTTGATGCTGTTCAGTATAGGCTGTAGTCAGATCGTTTGACTCTGCATTACACTGCCCGCTCAAATGTTTTGTATGTGCATCTTTTCCTCTGCTCTTGCTCCAGACCTGCTGCCTGCCTGAAAAAGTCTTTGCGACCCAGAGGAAGCTCATGGTTCTTACTGCCTCCATGTTCACCCTGCATGATTACTGCTCCGCATTCCTGTTGTCTCACATCTCATACTCAGCCCCAACTGCTCCAGTGGTTCTGTACTACCAGGTCCAGGAGATGTTGGTTAGTGCCAGGGACAGGTTTTTCAAGTGTGTTTATCTCCCTGCTGAGACAAGTCCGAAGCCATATGGTGAAACATCATCCTCTTCACTTCACAATTCTGTTGGCATGGGACACATCCTCTGTTCACAGCACCACTGCTGTTGCACTAGCATTGGCTTGAGAACATGGGGGAGAGGGGACTCTCTCCTCATGGCAGCTGACAAAGGGATGGCTGGGGAGGTGCATTACTTGGAAAGCTGGAATGTGTGTGCTTGTGCATGAGATTATTTTTTTCTTATGTGGGGGCCCTTTAGGTGGAGGGGAGAGTTGGTCACAGTGGCTAGAGAAGATGTCTTTTTTTTTTTTTGGCTCAGCTGCAATAGGCACTGAAGCCTTTTTGGCTGGGAGTCTGCTGGGATGGGGTATGTCAGGCCAGATGGTTTGAAGCAGGTACTGGGGCATTTGGGAAGCTGCTTCAGTAGACATAATGCGTGAAAGACACCTGTAAATTCTGTAAAGCATAGTAACTAGTGATGGGCAAACCAGCCTGCTTAATTTCTTGTTTTATTTCTCTCTTTTTCTTTTTCCTTTTTTTTTTTTTTTTTAGCTCTCCTCATTGCTCTGGGCCTCTCCAGTCCATTCCCCTGCATCTGGTGGCTTATTTCCCTACAGATGTCATCTTGGCAGTAACTCACGCCTGAGCACCTCCCTTGGGGAATTTGTTCACTGCCGGAGTGTGGTGTTTTTTTTTTCCCTAATGTCAGGGCACTTTTTTTTTTGTATGTATGCATACTTTTAGGCAATTGGTCTTTATAAATCAATTAAAATTTTAGCAGTGGGGGAAGCTGTAAGGCAGATGGATCTGGAGAGGATGGTCCCTTAGCCACATGCCAAGCCAGCCTAGGTAAATGACTCGGAGCACAGCTTGCCCACCAACTCACCTCAGCCCCAGGGCCAGGAGCTCAGCCGTGCTTTGTTATGTCCTCTGATCACTTTAATTAGGCAGGAGGAGTGATAAATGGCTATTGCTTTTAGTCTTGCTGAAGTATCCCTGGCCTCTGGATGGGGCAGTGACAAGGCTGTGCTAAGAATGTGGTCAGGGAGGTGGTTTAGGCTGCCTGAAGCTTTGCAGGCTCAGAAGATAAAGTACAAACAAGAGGAAGAGGATCCCAGAGCAACACAGGGGCAATGTAGTCAGGTGATAATGCATATATGGCTTGTTTGTTCCAGCTTTTCCCTCTCTCTCCTGAGACAAATATCACGGGGAGCATGACAAGAGGCTGTTCTCTGGATTTGTGTTGTGTTTATAGATCATGAGCCCCCTCCCGTGGCATCCAGTGCCTCATAAAGGTGTTAACACCTGTGCAAAGTGGGTTTAAAATGCTGCCACATCAGATCAGAGGGGCCTTTACACCCCTCTGGCACAGGGGTTGTGGAGACACATAGTGCAAAGGCTTCCGGGAAGATTACCGTACTTGGGCATCTTCATATATACAACGATTGATGCAGCTGCATGCAAAAATGCCTCCTGGCTTGGAAACAAGGTCCTGTTGCAGTGTTATCCTGACAGGACACCAGAGCAGGAGCTGTGTCAGAGAGGCTTTGCAGGAAGCCAGCATGGCCTCCAAGGGCTGATTTTTTTTTTTTTTTTAATTGAAACCAATGACCACGTGGGGCTGCGGTTCAGCCCTGTGGCCTGGACCTGTCCTGAAGAAGTGTTGAAGCTGCGATGAGGAGCAACAAGGAAACCCCAGGAAGCTTCAGGCGAACGAGTGGTGTGCTCAAGGCAAATTTGGAGAGGCAGTTCATATAGCCAACTTGGTTTGCTTTCTCTGCTTCGTTTTACGGGCCAGGTGATATTTGCAGCATATAATCTTTGGCTCTTCAGGATGTCAATATTGGTACTGTCATATACAAACAAGGGTGAGACCTAGCTAAAGACTGCAGCCTGTTGCTAACCGAATGCTTTAACTGGATGCTCATATGACGCTATAACCTCAGGATTGTACAAAAGCCCTTCACAAAACAGGACTGGCATCTCAATGCTACCCAGCACTTTAGGATGGGCAGTGTGAGAACAGCCTTGACACCGTATCCATTAAACCCCCACCTCCTGGCCAAGTGGTGCCTCTGCCTCCACCCCAGGAGGGTGGACAACTCTCAGGAGGGAGGGCAGCTGCTGTGTGGCAGCAAGGTTTGAGTTTCTATCTCAGAAGCTGATTTCCTACAAGGACCAGCCTGGATGTAAGAGGGAAGCGGCTTGAATGTTGTCCCCAGCTGCTTTCCCCACC
>VZSF01000232.1:793209-998359 GCA_013398295.1 Chionis minor
CCCCCTTTTCAGAAATACAGGGATTTAGTGCCTTTAGGAACTTGTGGTGTTGCTGCTCTGACGGAAAAGGGGTAACTGGCCATCCTGCAAAGAGCTCCTTCTCCCACTGATTTCCTTGTTCAAAGAAATGGAGCCCTGTCTACTGGTCCGAGATGAGACAGAGTGTGTGTATATATATATACACACACTCATTTTATATATAAAAATAAACACTAATAAATACATATGTATTTATATGCAAATGTGTAGTGTGTACATATATATTAAAAATACATCTACATGCCTTCTTTTTACTTTATATTTAATTCTGGAGTAGGGACACACTATGTCACTGTAACCCAGGAAATGATGGGAACTGGAAGAAGAATTTGTGTTGGGGTAGACTTACAACATCTTTTCTCTTGAGTCCAGGATGACTCCAGTCTTTACTGACTGTCTCTGGTCAACAACAAAAAAATCCCCCAAAGCAAAGCAGTTGCTCTCCATGAATACATCAATGACAACAGATACCTGGTGGCTGCCAGCACCCCTTGAAACCCCTTGCGTTTCTCTACTGTTCTTGCTCAGGTGCTCAGCAGGCATAGCGCAGTGTAGTTTGTGAAATCTGACAGAATCACAAGGGAACAGGCTGGAAGGTTTTTCCAGGCAGGGGGACGTTCAGAGGAAGAAACTTAGTTTTAGCCTGAACTTAGTAGCAAAATTCCCTTCTGTTCCCCGCAAATATTGGGAAACCGCAAGTTCAGAGGAACTGATAAAAGGGAACTGCGGTGAAGCTGTGAAAGCTATTAATTTCCTCCCCTGGCTTCCAGGGCTTGTAGGGTTTGCAGCTGTGGGGTATTTTCACTGATGGCCTGGCCTGAGGCCACGGGCCCTCAGAATCACATCTGACTTCTCTGTGAATCCCAGATTTTTGGCACCTCTGATACTGTAACCCCAGCCAGGACTCTTAGGGTCTCCAGGCTTCCTGGGGTAAGACCAGGATTTTTTTTTTTTATTTTATTTTTTTAAGGACGTAACCAGAGCTCCCAGGACTTTCTGGCCACGCTATAGAAGTCTGGTGACCTTTCCCAGGCCTTTTAAACCCAGCTTCCAAGGGTCTTCACTGCTGAGACCCACAGCAAAGAGATCTTGTGTTTTGAGTTTCTGCAAGTGAATTAAGACGAAGTTGGACTTCATGTTTCCACTGTCCAAGAAACACTGGAACCAGACTCCTTGGATCTATGGCAGACCCAGAAGGCAGATCTCTTGATGAAACAGGAGATTTTCATGTCTGGATTAAAATTGCCAGATGGATGGGGTCTGGTGCTCAGAAGAGCTGCACCTCCAGCTCAGACCCTGGAGGCTGGCTGCCCACTGCAGCTCTGCATCACTCTCCAAAGCTCTGCATTGCTCCTGCTCTTCCTTGCCAGCACAGAAGCTGCTTTGGAGTAGGTGAAAATGTGTCGCAAGTTGAGATATTTTCATAAGAATAGGCTTAACAAACCAGCATTTGCTGACAACATGTTGTTTCATCAGAAACTACTGATCAGCAGTATTTCGCAGTTTGAGTCAATGTGGCAAAGTCGATATTGAATATCAGGGATTTTGCTTGGAAACTGAAGACTATTTATGGTATTACAGCAATTCCTTTCTCTCTGCTCCTAGCTAAACTAGGATTTATTGTCCTGAAGATCTTGGACATACAGGTTTTAATACACTCTCTTGGGATCCTGTGAGTAATGTTGGGTATGATCTCACAAGAAGACATTGCTGCCTTCGGGGAAGTGCAATGGAAAGCAATAATAATAATCTCAGCTCCTGTAGCCTCTATCGCTCGAGAGTCAAAAGTACTTTAAATACCATAAATAATTAAACCTTCTAACTCTATGTAGCAGAGAAGATGCATCTCCATCTTTCTGATGAGGATAATAAGGCGAAGGGCAAGGAAGAAAACAATGGTGTTTACACTTTCAGAAAATGCTTATTGATTTTGGATGGTGGTATAAGGGGTTAGAACAAGACTTCACTTGTTGTGGTTCACTCCCTCCATGCTTTCAAGATTTAAAACGATAAATATATAAGTAAAGTATTTCAAGATTTAAAACCAGATACCTAACAGTGTGAATACAAGCGAGCTAAGAGGTACCAAGGACGGACCAAAAATGTGACAGTGCTTAAAGAACTGAATGACTGTGGGAGCCACAGAGGACAAAAAGTGGGTTAGAGATAAGTGATGGATGGCAAAAGCTGAGAAGGGTGGTAGATTAGGGCATATATTGTAGCTTGAAGGAAATTAATGGTAAATATTGAAATTATGTATTTTCTTTTACAGTAAATCCTCTTACGCTATTTTAAAAGTGTAAACTGATTTTAAAGCTTAAGTAACTCACGGCTACATTTTGTCCATACTACTGATTTTTATTTACTGGTAAGGTATTCTTTATTGTGACAATTGTCTGGTTTTGGTGGTGGTTCTTTCTCACTCTTGCTACTAATGCTTTTTTTTTTCCCTGCCGCAAATGCAAGCGGTAGTGACTGTTGTGTAAATGAGATGTGGCCCAAGGGGGCTTAGCTGCATCTTAGGGAAGCTGGGGTGGACCTGGGCTGGGAGGAGGCATGGACTCGTACGTCCTTGTATGCATTGGCCAGCATGTGGAGGAACGAACAGCTAGGTGAGCTACAAGGAAAAGTGCCTCATGCAGCCAGCATGAATGAATTTGAGAGGCTGGAGAAAACAGAGAGCAGAGGAAAAAAATGTATGGAAATGGCATTCAGCTGAGCCAAATCTAATCTGTTTGCTTGCACTGGATTGGGCCTCCCCATCCCTGTCCCTGAAGCATCAACCGTCAGTGACTAGCTGTGGTCCAGATGTGGCTTTGCTTGTGTATGTTTCTGTCATTGGAAGTCTATAAATATGATCGAGTGATGAGCGGATGGAGAGGTCAGCAGCTGCTGGGCTGGGTCCCTCCAGCTGGGAAAGCTTTCTGGACACTTTTGATTGAAGGTCTCAGTAAGACGAATCGGCCCTGACCTGTCATACAATCACAGGCACAGCATGGTCTGGTGCACAGCACTAATGTACTGTGAAAGCATTTTGTATCCAATGATGGCTGGTGCCTCACTGGTCGTTGAACTCGGGGAGAGAAAGATAGGGAAAGGGGAGAGTGTTGGGTGAGGAGAGTAAAGAGGGAAAGGAGAAGAAAAATGAGACCATCAAAATAATTTCCTGATTTGTGGTTGTCAATTCTCTCTTCATCCTGGCTTTAGTATTTATTGTAAGGATCAATTTTTTCTAAAGGGACGAGTGTTTTTTGGGGTGCTTCTGGGTTGGGAGTGTATGACTCCAGACATCATGAAAGGCACTCTTTTTTGGTGTCACTTGTTGGGGTTCCCTTGTTACTTCTTCCAGGTAGATTTTGTTTTGTTTTTCTGTAAGTAGTGATAACAGGAACATAAAAGTCCTTTACCAAGGATCAGCATGAGGAAAAGAGAAGGGATGAGGGACAAGCAATTACAAGGAAGGAGACTCACAATGAGGATTTCTGGGTACTCATTCATCCTTCTTAGTGGCCTGAACAGAGCCAGGTTTTGACTCCTCTTTGCTCTGATGACTGTGGTATGTCTTTTTGCTCATGCTGAAAGCACCTCTTGGTCAATCTTACTTCCTGGATAATTACTTTTCTCATTTCACGAGCAAGGCTGGTGTTCTCATGGGGTCCCTTGGTGACTAAACCTCATTTTCCAAAAGGCTGCATACCAGTGGAAATCAAGAGGTCTTCAGGCTCCTGAGGGATGATGGCAGTTTGCACGCCATAGCCCATCAGTGTCTGTAGCACTGCAGCTTTGCCCTGGACCAGCTCATAGGATGAATCTTCCTCCCTCCACCCTGCTGTCTCTACTTAGCGCCCCCTTTGCCCCCTGCACATCTTGGTATTTTGGGTATCGAGTCTTCTACTCTTCCATTTCTGCTGTCTGTGACACCTTTATGAGGGCTTGATTGGGTCTGGTGAGCTCTGGCACTCTGCTTAGGGCTGTCCAAGATCTGCTATAATGGTCCAAGATTTGCTATAATGATGACCAGAGGCAGTGCAGTGAGTTTCTCCCAGCTTGCCCTTGCTGTATGGGCTGCCAGGCTGAAACGTGCACCTGTGAAGATCTTTCTGAAGGGATGGGCAGGTTTATGTTTTAAAGCTTTATCCCATGTCATACATTATAACTGAGGAGACTGGCAGCAAACTGGGTGGCTGTATCCAAAGTGTGGATGTAGTTTAAGGCTGTCTCCCTTTGGTTCAGATGCCCTTTTTGTGATTCTCCGTATTGCAGACGAAGGAATCAGTCAGTTTCTGCCTAAAAAAAGAAAAAAAAAATCATATTTTCTTTCCCACTTATGGTATGCCTTAAGAAATCTTTGTGATTTGGCTTTTACAGTGTTTACATCTGGCATCCAAAGAGCTTAAGACTGTCTCTTGATGTGAGACTTTGAGTAACCCATGGGATTTCAGCACCAGCGTGGTGTTTGGCAGCTGCCTTCAGGAGACAGTGCAGTCTCTGTCTGCCTGCTCTATGTTTTCTCTTTAAGGAATTGATGCAAGGAATGAACAGGTACTGATTGAGGTACATGAGAGAGGCCAGGGAATGGGAAAGTCCTTCCACCCTTGGAAGCAAAAATTCTCATCAGTTTTTAAATTTTGAAATTCAATATAACAGCCTGCAAATGCATAAAATGCAGAGTTGATTAAAGTTGAATAGAAAACCTCAAATTAATACAGCAAACAATGAGAAATGCAGAGGCTGTGCTTCTCCAAACCACACAACTGAAGTTAAATATGTGTTTCTCGTAGATATTAATGGATCAGAGGTATTTAAATCCCTAGCTTTTGGAAATCACAAAAGTCCTCATGTTATTAATGTACTGGTGATTCCTGCTTGGAAATGAAACCTGGAAGTGGAGAATTAAGGAAGGAAGGAAGGGTTTGCAGCATGGATTACCAGATTGTTCCAGTTTGATTTAATTGTCAAAACCAGTGTTGCTATGATGCAGTGTTCTTCTGCCTGTTAAACTTAGTCTTGCACTTCAGGAGCTAAAGCTGCTTTCAACCACGCTGAAATCCCTTTGGAGGGGGCACGTGCACACAGCAACACATCCCTTGCTTTGGATGATCTCCCTCTGAGCCTGGATCCAGTTCTGAGATGGGTCAGATAACAGTCGGAAGTGGGAAACGGTGCACGTCTCGTAAGCTTTGAAACCCTTGTTTCAAATGGAGCACGCACAGAGTGACAGCTGTGGCAACCGAACCCTCCAGGTGGTGAGGATATTTCGGTCTCTGGCAGGGAGGGCCTGTCTCATCCATCTAAACTTGTCCAAGTTGGGTGGTGGTGGGGGGTGAGATCCTGGCAGGGGAACGGTGGCTCCAGCCTGGCTCCACAAGCCAGGCTCACAGAAAGCGATGGCCGTGCCAAGCCTCTATGCCCTGGCATTTAGAAGTTGGCACTGGGCAATGCCAGACTGACCTGCTGTCTTGCTTAATGGCTTTTGTGTGTGTGACACTGACTCCTGCAGCTCTGCACGTGTGTGCCAGCCTGGGTAAGCAGGTCAGACTCGCTCCTGCTCTCCCTCGCCCAGCCCTTGCCTTCCTTCATTCTCCCTCGCTCATCCTGCCGAGGACTGGAGGGGACTCAACTTACGAGGAAGGATGAACATAGCTGAGCTGCTGCTGCAGCAGAGGAAAGTCCCCTGGGTTTGATCAGATAACCGTCTACAAGCGTTTTCAGTGTGGAAACGGTGAGTCGAGAGGGAGAAATTGTTTAGGCTGAATGAAGGAGATATTACTAAAGTAACAGGATAGCTGAGCAAAGGGAAAATTTAGGCTGAGTTTAGGGAAATGTTTCTAAATGTGAGCCTTGGAGCTGTCTCCTAGTGGTGGAAATCCTATTGTTTGGTTTGTTTCAGAGCAGGTAGTGCGCTAAAGCAGGTGCCGTAGACAGCAATCCTGAAGTGTCTGGAGGAGGGGCAAGACTATTACACAGAGGATTTTAATTTGTAATTTCCATGAATCACTTGGTGTTGGTCTCAACAGAAGCTTGCAGGCTGTGGCTCTATCAGCTACCACCCGTGATATGTAAAATATGTGGGTGGAAGGAAGTGGGAAGGACACTGGGAACTTACCCTTGGGCAAGCTTACAATAATGAGACATAGTTCTTCATCTGTTGGGAATGATACGGGTCTAATTGATGATCAAAGCGTTCTTTGTACCGCCTTAAGTGCAGGGAGAGAACTGCTCCTCTTCTTTGCGTGGGGCAGGACAAAGGGAAGCACTTTTTCACCTTATCCTTGGATAGACCTGTTGAATAGACAGAGGCAAACTAGCCATCAGAGATGGAGAGGAATGAATATGTGATATATAGGATGAATCTGGAACTGCCCAAGTCAGGGGGGAGTTTGTACCTGGTTTAATAAAGAAAGAACAGCTTGAAAGAAAATAAATAGAGAATAGAAGTAAACATATGTACTACTTTCCACCCAGTGTCCATGGAAGGAAAGCTAACAGCGAGGTAATGAGAGAGCTCCAAGGGCTTTTGAAGGCTTTTGTTTGGGATATGTGTTGCATTCCCTAAAAGAAAAAGGCTGACCAGGGAGAAATAAGGGAAAAGAAGATGAATTTTGTAAGTTAGATAGAAATGAATCTGTGGGACATTACAGGCATAGGCAAAGGTACATGTTGGAGAGTGAGTGGTTGTTAAGAGCAGAAAGACCTGCCCTTTGGGGCAGGCCTTGGAGAAATGTTTCTATCACTATCGTAGGAATATTTATATATTAGAATGAGAATATAAGTGATGTTCAAAGCTAGTTAATAGAAACAAAACTGTACCAGTTTTCATCTGAAATTACTGAAATGCCCTTGCGGGGGGGTGTTTACTCAGAGTCATCATAATGAACTGTTTTGGTCCAGGTGCTGGATTGTTCTTGCATTCATCGCTGTGCATGGCACTTTCCATTGTCTCTAGTTTCTGCCGCCTTCCTACTCTGAATGTATGGAGATTTTCCTGCAGCATCATTCATTCTGTTTATCAGCACCTGAAGCGTGCAGGCGCTTCCAAGACACATCCATCGTGCCCCAGATCCATCCCCCTCTTCTTTGTCTCTGTTTACAAAATTCCTGGAACAACAGGGCTGTGAGCCAGAAGAAGATTTATGGGCACTTATGTCACCTACCTGGTAAGCAGTAATACGGGAACAGCAGCGCAAGAGTTGTCAGCATACAAATAGCCTGGGCTGAAGGTGTGGTAGGACAATGGTTAAAACAGTGTTAGAACATGAGAAATGCTTCTTCAGAGGTATACAATATGCAGCGTGTCTAGACTGGGGAGATGGTAGTAACGACAAGAATGGGAGGTTATCCTAGGCTGAAATTGGGTTGCCAAAAGTCAGGGAGTTGGAGAAGCTTAGGTGTAAATTATGGTGTGATAGCCCCAACTACTGCCCAGCTCTTAGAAGTAAGTTTCTGGGGCTGCAATCAGTCCTGCCCCTTTCTTCACATGAGTCTTCCCTGCAGTTTACCCATGAGGTAGGTAGTGGACAAAAAGATCAAATACGCACCAGTCTTCTGCAGTTGGTAAACACTGAAATAGTGTTCTTCTTTGGTCTGGACATACAGGTATTTCCTTGCCAGACAGTCCAGTAGCATGTCTAGTGCAATGTTAACTTCTCTACAGCTTCTTCTAGTACACTTGCAGTTCCCTGGTGGTGTGTTAGATACGAGGCACAAAGCATCTTTCACATTTGTAGAGTATCTCACAGGCGAGATGGATTTCTTCCTACCCCCAACTAGGGACTGAAACACAAGGATTGCTTTTTGATTCATTGTCTGATACTGCTCAAACTGTCTGAGGAATGAAGCCAGTGTGAATTAAGATGCTGTCGAAGATGAGCAAATACTGAACGGTACGGTAACTCTGATGGCTAACACTTGGGGTTGGCAGGACATCCGTCTCTAGATGGTAGTGGGACTGAGGGTGGTGGTGAGTCTTGGAATCGGGCAAGTGGTCAGGGATGAGAATAGGAGTGGGAATTACCATTGCAGTTGGTGCAGACGCAAAATTAGGCTGTTGAATTCAGATTCTGTGGCTTGAAGTCCTCTAATTGTTGCTGGGACCTCATCAGAGCTCTCAGTGAGCAGAGCCCAGAAAACACCGAGAGATAACTTCCCCATGGCCCTCCAGGGAAGTACAGGAGAGGGAGGTTGGAAGTAGGTGATGCTCTTCTTCCTCCAGTGTGGAGCCAATGTCCCTGTGAAGTTACCTTTGCTGGTGGCTAGAGCACACTGTTTGGCCTTCTGTCCCAAGCATCGTCTTCCTCCTGATTAGGAAAGCTGCCTTCAAGACACTGTTTTCTCTGGGATTGCAGAGGACTTCCTTTCCTCTTGCTGTCTTGGCCTTGGAGATAGGGCTTTGGGGGTGCAAATACCCTTCCAAGGGGCTATTGTGTAGGGCTGCCCAGCTGGCACAGTCGCAGCAGAAGGAGGTATCAGCACCAGCTCATGCCAGAACTGCCCCCAAACTCCTGGGACCAGCCCATGTTCTGCCTCAGTTTCTTTATCTGACCTGGAGATTGCCAAGCGTTGCTGTACACTGCTTGAGTAGTACTTTATTTACAGTTAGCCTGGTTGAATGCACAGTGACCTATTTGTGTACATTCTGTATTTTGAAATATCATCCAGAAATATCTCTAAACGCTGAGCTGTATTTTGCCTGTGCAGCCTAATAGTTTTCTATTAATACTGATCTTAAATCTGATCCACATAAAAATGGAGTGTCAAATAAGGTTCTCATGATATTTTTAAGCAATCTAACCTTTGGTCCTGGCCAAATTCCAATCTGAATAATTACTGTCTGACTACCTACATTCCTCTTGCATTTTCAATTGGAGAAGTTAGCTTTCCCTTCCCGTTTTAACAGTGATTGTGTAACGTTGCTCTGCAGCACTAAGTAGATGCTGCATTCCTCTACAATGGTGGATATGTTTTATTGGTAAGTAAAATGAGATTATAGAAGTATAATGGTTTTACACGCATGTTTATACCTAAATATAGATATGTCTGTAAAACTACTTTGTCTAATGGCCCTGTCATATATTATTTTCCAGGGAGTGAGGGACCATATGATAGTGTGGAGTAATGTGTAAAGGATTTTACTTGCCAGACTGGAGTTTGGGATTTGCTAAATTGTTTTGGAGTGGCAAAGTCACAGAAAAGACTCCAAACACTGCGTTGCCCCACACTACCACCAAGGGAAATACCTGCTGATGTAAATGACTTTGTAATAAAATATACTGGCATGTTTTTGAAATAATCCTTTACTGGTGAAATTAGACTCTAGCAATATTAAAGTTACTTGAAACAACAAAGGGCAAATGCCCTGTTTTACAACTGCAGCCTGGTCAGGTGCTTGTGAATTTCTCCATGTGTATTTGCAAATATTCACTGGAAACAAGAACACCACTCAGGAGGGAGATCTGCATGCTGCCTCCAGTGCTTCCTTGATTGGGTACCTCAAATTTTTGCCTTTGAACAGTGTAGAAATGAATGCCTAAAACTCGCTGCTGTGTATGCGAAAACACATTTTCACACTAGTCCTGGGGTCACCTTAATCTGATAGTAAGTCTGTGCTGGTTTTCTATCACATGTCCAAAAGGGGCTTGTGTAGTGAGCCAGATCAGAGGAGGAAAGAGAGGTGGGGCTGGTGCTGGGATGTCCGGCCCTTTCTCAAATAGCCGGCACTTGCATGTGAGCGGACTGTGGGTAGTGGCTACTTGCGAACAGAAGTCACCCCCAAGGAGGGCAGGGAAGGGATTGTAAACACTGCGAGCGCCCCTGTTGCAGTCTTGGAGCAGCTCAGCTTCCCACTGTGAACCTGCTGCTGCCCTGTGGGAGTGTGCTGGGGCTGAACGGCAGAGGCCACCCCTCAGCTAATGCAGTGCCACCAGCCCTGGGTCTTGTGTGATTTATTGGAGTTCCCCTCTGCCTTATCACATTCCTGGGTGTCATCCTACCAGAGAGCCCAGCCTGGGCCTGGATCCTCCTTATTCCCTCAGAAGGACGCTGGTCCCTGCCATGCAGACTGCCCATGGAGCACCTGAAACACATCGTGAGCATGATGGAAGTGTTATGTGTGAGCAAGGGGTGCAGGGAGAGGTGTCTTGGGTGGTACAACACAGGTTTCCTAAGCATTGCTCTGCCCTCACCAGCTCACGGCTGAGGATCCAAAATGGAGATGTCGGGTTGGCTGTGGAGGCACTGATGACCTCCTCTTTGCATTAGCTTCTTCCTAGCCCCGGCTGCTCCCTGCATATCTGGCCAAAGCCTGAGGATCTGACACTCTACAGGGAACTCCATCACCTTGTGTTGAATGAAAAGATCTCCCGTGGGGGCATATCCCATGAACTAAATGCCCAACAGATTGGCATCTAAGTGCTTTTCAGGATCTGGTCTCTTTTCTGCTGCTTGAATTTTCTGATGCTGGAGATTTATTGGCTTTTATGCAGGTGAAGAGAAGCAAATGGGTTTCTTGGCCGGCATTTTTCCCAGTGGGAGAAGCTGGTGTTTGGGCGTGAAGGCAGACAGCTGCCACAATTGCCTGCATAGCTCCTGCATCACTGCTATCCAAGCCCTGGGTCATATTCTTGTAAAGGGCCCTGTAAAGTATTCCTGTTGGGAGAAGGGCTGGGAAAAACCTATGCTCTGCTCCCTGGGCACCACAGCTAGCCGTTGCCTAACCAAGCGTAATATACTGTGTGAGACTATGCAGAGGGATCGCAGGAGACATATTTTAAAGAGAACAAATATAGCATTAAAGTGAATGAGCAAGAGAGTGAGAGACAGAGAGCGTATAGAGTGCATTAAAGTTAATAAAGCATTGCAGGAGTGGGGACTGCATTTCACTGTGAAGGAATCTAATTTAGTGACTCGTAATTGGAGGATAACAGTCCTGCCGGAATGAAGTTAGCTGTTCATTTTGCCAAACTCTCAAAGTCTCTTGGTTCTCCTTGTGAGCATCTCTCAGAAAGTGGATCCGTCAGAGAGTTTAGAATCGATTGACGCTTCACACCCATGGTCCCTTTCAGCTTCCTAAGTGGATTTGATTCGTCCAGTGCATATTTATTATCTATTTTATTATCTGCTTATTTATCTGGTAATATCAATGCAGGATACGTTCTCTCTACTTATCATGACAATGAGGGAACAGGTGCTGAGCCTACATGTTCTCCTTGGCAGGGCAAGATGGGGTCCCTTGCACCCTTTCCCTAGAGGTGGCTGGTGCTGGGTGGAGCTGTTGGACACGCTTCTTGTTTACCCAAAGTCTTTCCAGGCATGTTCCTGCTGCCGTGGCTTTCTGTTTGTTTGATTAGAGGTATGTGCAGCAGTGAACAGTATGGAAGGATCCAGTTTCTGGACTCCCAAGACCAGAGGTATAGTGCAAAGCAGCGGAGGGTGAGTGTTTTTATTCCAAGTGTGCCTGGCTGCTAAGAACAGAGTTATGGGCACAAATAATTGAGCAGGACCTTCTGCGCTCAGAGTGTCATCTTTAGTTTGAAATACCTGAAATCTCCTTGGGACAGCAGTATGGCCCGGGGTGGGTCCACTGAGGAGTGCTGCCTCCCAAAGGGGTGGTGGCGGACAGGCAGACAGTGTGCTGTTTTTGTCCCCAGACCAGGGGGAGTTTTCTGATATTTACACTGCATAGGTGCTGCAAGGATTAATTTGTTAGTGCTTGTAAAGTGCCCTGAGGATGAAAAGTGCTGTGGAAATGCGAACTGTTATTAAAAGGAGACTGAATAAAGAAAGAGCTAGGAACAATCCTGCGGGGAATAGTCCGGCTCAGACAGAGGCCGGAGAGATGACCTCATCAGGTTTTTCCATTTCTACTGTTATGATTACAAAATAAAGTGGATGTGTTCGGGGAACACTTCAGAGTAACATCCCTGGCTGTAGTAGCTTTGTAAGCTCTGTGGGTCTTTCTGCTTCTTGGCAAAAATAGCTGTCATATGAGCTTGGAGGGAGTGTCTTCCCCACAGTGCCCCAATCCAGTTTTGGCCACAACCACAGGGAAATTTTGTGTTCCTGGCTTTTTAAAAAGAAACGGACGTTGTAAGGGTGAAAGGCATATGGCTGGCTGTACTACAGACTGGAGCTGTGTGTGTCTTGGTGGTAAGAAGGTTGCATGCAATGGATAAATGCATACACATACATCCAGTGGTCTTGCCCATTTGTCCTTGTTTTATTCTGGATGGGCTATGCTGAGAAAGTAAAAGTCCTTATCTACCTGTTCATTTCAGCCTCCGTGCCTCCAGCAGAAGGCCAAACTGATCACAAGCACCAGTAATTCCTTTGTGTTGAGGGTGAGCACTTAGACATGGGCTTGACATAAGCAATTAGTTTCACAAAGACAGCTGATCAGCCGTCAAAAGACAATTCTCTATCACTTTTGACTTGGGTCTCAGACTGACGTGGGACCTGTGAAATGACATGATCCCATCTTCTGCTGACAGCTGTTCTCTGAAGTGATTCCAAACTCTGAAGTAGAGGCTGGACTGGTTTGACCCCCCCTGACTTGAACGGAGCCCTGAATGCAGCCAAAGGGCTTCGTATCAGGCAAGAAGGACTGGCGGGAGGAGGGCTAGTGGTTGAGGAAGATCAATGGATCTGCCTTGAAGGCTGAATGCATGATTGACTTGTCAATTAATCACTTTCCCTTTCTCTTACTTTCCCCCTTTCCTTTTTTTCTGCCTCACTCAGGGAGTGTAAGAGCTGAAGATGAGGCCCAGGGTGGAGTGCTACTCTCCAAGGTTTTGGCTGGTGCTGGCAGTCCTCGCGACAACAGGGAGCGGGGCCCATGCCCAGAAAAGCCACCCGAGCATTGGCATTGCGGTCATCCTGGTGGGGACCTCAGACGAAGTGGCCATCAAAGATGCCCACGAGAAAGATGACTTCCACCACCTCTCAGTGGTGCCTCGGGTGGAGCTGGTGGCCATGAATGAGACAGATCCCAAGAGCATCATCACCCGCATCTGTGACCTCATGTCAGACCGGAAGATTCAAGGGGTGGTATTCGCTGATGACACAGACCAGGAAGCCATTGCCCAGATCCTGGACTTCATCTCTGCCCAGACCCTCACTCCCATCCTGGGCATCCATGGAGGTTCCTCTATGATCATGGCAGATAAGGTAAATTTGAGCTTCCTTCTATCACAGACCTGCAGATTGAAACTTAAAACAGAAAGAAATATCTTACTCTGTGATCCTCAGGTGTAGTCTCCTGGGGCCGAAGGGTTGGGGGATTAGAGAGTCTCAGATTCAAAGAGAGATTAAAAGAGCTAACTGTGTGTAGCGCTGCTGAGAAGAGCCTATTAATCATGTGGAATTATCTGCAACAGAGAAAAACCGAGGAGGGAAAGGAGCAGGTAGAAGAGAGCTGCAACAGAATCAGCCCATTTCTTCTTCCTTAGAAAGGGTATAGAGCCCCTGACAATTGTGATTTTTTTTAAAAACAGGGTTTATTTTTGCCTGTGTTTTACCTTAGAAGAGCCAAGGATGGTAGCTTGGGTTTTTCCTGCATGTAGCTGGAGGACATTGTGGTATTTTCAGGGACATTTAATACAGCTCTTACATGTTAATTGGAAAATAATTGAATCTTTAATAAAGCCATCCTCTCTCAGAAGTGTTCATTAGCTCCTGAAGTTAAATAGGTGTTAGCTAAAGCAACTAACCAGTCTGAACCAGTCCAGCTAAGTCTTTCTTTTTTCCGCTGCATTACTTTATTCCTTCATGTCACTGACTTTTCATTGTTTTCCCAGGCCCCAGCCAGTCTTTTGGGAAATTATTACACAAACCAGCCTTCCCACTACTGGTTTTGAACAGGGCAAGATGCAGAAGGAGCAGCATCTTTGCCCAGCTGATAACTCTCAGTTTAGGGGAGCCTCCATGGGGTGCAGCTGGACCTGGTACCAGTCTTCCCCCAGGGAGGAAAAGGAGGCCCATCAATTCACTCCGGAGTGTGCATTTGGCCAGATGCTGTGACTAACAGTGGCCACTGGGCTTCTGCGGGCCAGTGAGAATACCTGAGAGAAGTGGACTGTCCTTTTCCCTGCAGGGTCAGTGCCAGAGTCGGGGCCAAGCCCTTTATTGAGACAATCCTCTTGACCACGCTTTGTGCATCACAAAGAAGTAAACGGGGCCACAAGCTGACAGGCTTTTTCTTTTACAGGTCACTCTTAAGCAAATTTGAGACATTTAACTAGGCAGAATTGGGTCTAATTGAATGAAGGGGAAGAATTAAGCTGGCCACTGTGGCAGCTTTTCCTCAGAAAGAGATCTAGTGTGCTGAGAAATCCAGGCACTTTCTGTTTTATTTACCTTGTAAATAAATAATCCAGTGCAGGTTATCGTAGGTGAGTAGATGGGAATAGATTAATCACAAATTATTTTCTCACTCTTTAACCAACTATTCAGTTGCCAAATAACATTCAGTTAATATGCAGTGTTATTTTCTCGTATCAGCCTTTGAACTAAAGTAGTCACTGAATAAAATAATCACAGGTCTTTTTTTTTTTTTTCCTCTCTCTCCTTGAATAGTTGCACGTGTGCTAAAGTCATTCGGCCCCATTCCACCCACAATAAAGCTTTTCTGCCTTTGAGGACAGTCAGGCAACAATGCTGCATCTTGATGCTCTCCTGCCTGCTGCGTTGCATGGTTATCGATGTCTGTGCAAAAGCGACCTGAAGCATTACTTGAGTGCTGTGTTTCACACTTACGGTGGCATTTTACATTGTCTTTGAACAAGCATAAGTGTTACTGATGCCAGACCTCCTAGGCGCTGGGAAAAGGTCCTTGTGACTTTGAACGTGGCAGGCCAAATTCTGATTTCAGATTCCCGCAGTGTAAATCCAACATAGCCCCATTGCCTTTGGCAGGATTAGATCAGATTTACGCTGCTGCAATTCAAAGAGAAATTTGGCCTATTGAACTTTGCAAAGATTCTTCTTTCTACCTATCTCCAGTCTCTCCTTGGGAAGGCGGCGTCTCCTGCGACTGCCCTGTATACCCCACTGGCTCACTTCTAAAGAGCGTTCTGGCGGGCAGGCAGCCCACAGGGAACTCAAAGGTGGAAGCCTTATGAATGGAGACCTCTGTTTCATCCAGGTCCTTTTTTTTTTTTTTTTTTTTTGGTAGTTTTGCAGACAGGAGAAGCAAGTTACATACAAAGATCTGCAGTTTTAGGAAAGGCCAAGATTTCTTTAAAACAAATTGAAAAGGCTGACCTTTACAGCTTCAGATTCACAGGTGTGTAATCTTTAATGGATAATATTTATTTGATGAATTGAATTAAAATATGGTGGAGGGTAAATACGTTGATATTCTACTAAAAATACTGAAGTCAGCTTGGTAAGTCCTTAAACAATCTATTTTCCACAGAGGGTCTTGACAGAGGCTTTGCTTTTAGTGACTCTTAGTCATGTTCTTTGCAGATGAGTCGTGTGGCTGGGTTTTGATCCTGCAGGCATGGATTGCTTCCTTCAGTATCCCCTCAACACCCACAGCAGTCAGCTGTGATTGAACTTGCTCAGCATTTCACAGGTTCAGACCTGCACTTATAGCTTCGTTATGCTGCCTGTGCATTTGTGATCAGCAGCGCCAATGCAAACCTAAAGAACGTTACAAACCACTAATGCCTTGGTGTGACAGATAAGCCCCTCTTCTCTGGACGTTAATGCAAAAAACCTCCTCAGTCAAATCTTCCCTGGAGTAGCATATGGAACTATTTCACCTTCAATGAGGGTTTATTAAGTATGTGTGGAAGGAAATTTAGGTCCATGTGTAAAAAGGGCTTTGTAATGTATTGTGAAACTGGTAAATTGAGACACAAAAAGGTGGGGGGGAAAAAAAAAAATTCAAGCCTAAATTTTCTTTTTTCCTATATATATATAGACAGAAATGTTGTATAATATGCACCATAGGCTGGCTTAATCTCAGTTAATGTGCATTTGGAAGTTTGCTACCTGCCAGCTGGAAGTCTTGGCATCGTTACAGTCAGTGGGGAGGGAGGCACCACCTGAGGATAATTCACCTCACCCACCTCAGGGTGCAGTGAAACACTGGTGGGACAGTCCTGTGTCTCCCCATTGATTACTGAAGAAGGCTGTACCCTGAGTTGCTCACGATGCCTCCAGTTAAATGCTATGAATCCTGCCCTAGGCGTGACATAGCAGGTGGAGGTATGTTGCTGGAAGTGTAACATCTGGATTTCCTGATTTTTTTTGTTCAAATTTTTGCTCTTTAATATTGCATTTGATTAGATTTTGTAGGTAGTGTTTATATTGTCTTGTTTTCCCTGTGTTTCACCTTTTTCACCTGAAAAATAAGTATGTGGGAATTTGCATATGTTTTTGCTGTTTCTCTTCTTGGTACTCATGTCTCTAATCCCACCTGTTTAGCTGTTATGAAGTGTTACATTTAATCTCTGCCTAATTTGGCATCGGAAGAAAATGACCAGATGATCTGTGTGCACACTGCGATCTGGGTTTAGTTCCAGGAAAATGCTGAAGCACAGACACATGATGTGCTTCACTCGAGCTCTGGAGAGACCACTTTGCCGAGGGAGAGTCTTGTCATGGCCAGTTCAGTCCCTTTAGTCTCTGACGAATGTGCCAGCAGTGACGCCAAACAGCATGAACTGCAGCAGTCATTTTGTCGGGGCTGGGTGGCCTGGGGGTGATGGCTGAGGGGGTCCAATAGCCCCCGCAGTAGCTCCTCTCAGAGGAGCAATCCCTGCAGCTGTGGGGCAGGGTAGAAGAGGGATTGCACTGCTTCAGCCCTGCAAGGAAGCGCCTGGTCCTTGTTTTGGTGCTGACACCTTGGAAAGGGACTAGGACAATTGCATCTTCTCTCCTGGACCTCTGATAAGAAAGGGAATAGCACAGATCACTGTTGATCTGTGTTTAATCTGGAAGAGATGAGATGGCGAGGAGAGAAATGTGCACCACCATTTAATGCTAGGTTCTTGTGATCCAAGAACTTTGCTTGTAGGAGTTTCCTGGTCTCTTTAGTTTGCCTCAGGTTGCTGCAATGACCTTTCTTTTTATAGCTTTGTATTGCCTGATCTTAAACATTATTTTGCATTGTCCAGAGGACTGCAATGCACTTGTGACCGGTGACCATATCTGCTTCCATTCCAATGTTTAAAATAATTTCTCCTTTCCCCCCAGTTTTGAAAGCAGAAATTCAGTCCTATCACAGTGTGGAAATAGCTGACAGATGAGGATGCTCTGTGTTAGGAGACTGATGGTAGAAGGAAACCTTCAAGGCTGCAAACCAACCTTCAGTTCAGATAAAGCACGCAAACCAATATCTTGTGATTGCAGACCTGGGACTGGAAATCTGGGCTGGGTTTCTTTTCATTATATTTTCAATATTACCTAAAATCACTTCTGCCCAGAACTCGAAGGTAAAGGAGCAGTCACAGTAAAGGAAATAACAATAACAACGTACATTTATAGGTACCTTAAGAGTGAATTGTTATTCAAATTTAGGACTCTTACTGTGTTGGAAAAGATTTAGCTTCCTGTCTAAAAAATGACCACACCGTTTGGCTTACTGGTCTGTTTTGTAATGATAGACTATTTATATTTTTAAAATAACAGAAAAAGTCAACTTGGTGATAATGAAAGCAGAAAAGGTAAGAGCAGAAAATGCCTTGGGTTCTCTTACAGCACAGCTGGTGACCATCATTTTTGGTAGAAGTGTCCCTCGCTATTTCTCCACAGTCACATTATTTTGCCAAAGCTTCTTGTCCTGTGCAGCTTTATAGTAACACAATGGTGCACAGGCAGCACCCAGGAAAAATATTGGAAGAAGAGGATGATTATATTTTCCCAGCAGAAAATCATTCTCCTCTATCTCTGCATCCCTTGCTATTTTCTCCAGGGCTTGCCTGCTCAGAATAGCCATACTGACGGAAATAAAACGGTAGGAAAGAATAATCTATTAAATTGGGCAGTGCCTGTAATAAAATCTGTATAAAAGCTATGTGAAACTAACCTGAAATCTAAAACCCATGATCTGTTCTAGGCCAGATTCTCCTTCCTTTTCTCACACCGTGTAGAGCTGACTTTTCTGCTACTCCTTCTACTACCTTGCTCTTTTTTCGCCTGTTCACGCCAAAGCTGCAATTTCTCCTCTGCCTTTCCATCCCTACTTCATAAATCCCTGTCCCTTTTCTTTCTGTTTTCTGTAAAGGTTTCCAAGCCCCGTTGTCTCTCTCTTTCTGTCAGTGCTGAAGGTTGCTGTGATCGCTCCGCGCCTGAGCCATGCTGCTGCAGCAATGATATTCTTTGGTATTTTGGTGGGGAGCAAGTCCAGACTCGGACCATAGATGTAAAGCACCAGGGAAAAAAACTAGCTGCCAGTAAGAGTGCAGTAAAGTGATGCTGCAGGTACAGGGATGCCAAAACTAGTTGGATGAGCTGAGCACCTAGATACACACCGAAACCAGGACAAAGTCAAAGACACCGGGACAGTGCTGCTAAAAGCAGAACATCTGTAATTAAAAAGAAAGCACTTTCACTCTCAGGTTTCCAAAGGTTAAATAATAGAGATGCATGGGGAATGCAAACCTCATTTTTTTTGGATGAGGTTTTTTGGATTTTTCATTTCCATTAAGGGTGACATCTGAAATTTGCACAGCCCTTGTGTGAAAGAAATTCAGTTAAAAAAACCCCAAACCAAACAAAGGAAAAAAAAAAAAAAGGAAAAGAAAAAACTCCCTTTGAATGGCTTATATGAACTGAAGTGAAATGAATTCCAAACAAAATGCTGCTTAGAAGGCGGGGGGGAGGGAAGGGGGAGGCAGACATGTTTTGATCTGCAAACATCGAAAGAGTATGGTTCAATGTTGTTAAAGTTTTCTATCCCTTTTTTCCCTCCAAAGCAAAATTATATGCAGTTCATGTAATTTCACAAAGCACTTTAATTTCTTTGAAACTGCATTTCTTGATAGTAGTAGCCTAAATGTTTCTTAGACTAATCCAGTGATTAGCAAGTATGAGTTTGATTTTAAAAAATAAAAAAATATCAGCAGTTTCCCTTCAAGCTTTTAATAATTTTATTGAGGACATGATTAATACACTTCTTTGCTTTTGGTACTCTGTTTCCTTTTGCTGGCAAACGAAAGCTCTGTGTAGCTCGCAAATAATGAACTAAATATCACGTGTTCTCAAACTACAAGTCTGCTGCAAAAGTTGGGGATGGAGAAGAAAGGTAGGTCACAGAGATACAGAGAATAAAAGCCAGCATGGTATGCCAATGTTGTTTTTCCCTTGAGTATACACATGTAATAACAGGCCAGGTGGATCTGTAATTTACATTTACATCTGTGTATAATCTGTCCATACAAAATTACACTTTTTCATATAAAGAAAGGGAATATAGGTAGTGTATTTCTGTGGAGTTTAATTAACATCTGAGAAATTCCCTAGAACAATTTTTATTACTTTACAAATAAATTACAGCACTTAAAATCCCTCAGATATTAGGAAACCTGGAAATGAACTTTTAAGAGCTTTAACCTCTCCCCAGGGCCATTAAATCCTTCAATGTTAACTCTCATTTTCTAAACAAGAGCTCAAGTGCTCTCGTCAATATTATTTCAATGAAAAAAAGTCACTTTTCAAAGAAATGTATTGTTTCTTTTATTAAATATCATATTTAAATAGTCTGCTTTTTAATTTTTAAAGTTTCCTTCTACTTTATCTCCCATTTACTTGGGAGGAACTCCATTTCAAGGCCTTCACTATTTTTGGGGTTTTTCTTTCAAGAGTTGCAAGAAAAAAAATATGGAGTTTGATTAATTTTTGTTCAGTCACTTAAAAAAACCCAAAACAAATCAACAAGAAATCCCTTTTTCAAAAAAACAAAGAAAACCATTTTATGGAAGCATAACTTTCCCTGAAATATCCCCATCACCACCCCGCCTCACCCTCCCACCCGCCTCGCATTCCCCCCCAATAATTTCTACTGCATGAACTTCGTATCTGTCCTGAGCCTTGGAAATCTGAAGCCTGAAAAGCACCATCTGAGCTTGAGTGTCACAGGGTTGGGGAGGAGAAAACCTGGAGGGGCCCTGGTGAGGCTCACACCCTGCCAAGGCGCCCTGGGCTGCTTTCAGACAGTGGCAGTGCTGGAGCAGGTGTAGGATGCTTGAAGACGACAACTACATGGAGGCATGGATGCCTTCCCTTGGCAGAAGTTGTCCCAGACAACAAACACCAAGCAGAACTGAAGTCTGATTCCTTTACATCAGCCTTTTGTAGCTATTTATAAGCTGCTTTATTTTGGGTCATAGAATTCTTCTTCCAGGAGTACTGAGTGTTAGTTTTCTTGTTGTTATAGTGATGTTTTCTTTCGAGTGACAGAAGACCTTTCCTTGCCTAGCTCTGAACGCAACCAGTGCAACCTACCTGAGGGAAAGAGAAGCTGAATTAACCTCTTTCCTACTGATGTTTAAATGCAGTGTTGCCATTGTCCACCTGGAAATACAGGTATTGAAATATCTGTGAGGAAAAGGTTGATTTCCACCCAGCTTGGACCTGGGAAGTAATGGGGCTTTTGTGAACAAGTTCTTTTTTGCGAGATTTCTAACCTTGATTTTCACACCGAGGATGTTTAGGTAGATCTCTAAATCTGTGAGCACTTGTCTAAAGAAAATATGGGAACTTGATAAGATCTGACCCGTAGTTATTTATAATCACTATTATAACCTCTTTCTTCAAAACAAAAAAACCCAACACAAAAGTATTAAATCAATTTGTGCCATCCCCAGCCGGACAAGGAGATTAGTTTCTTCATTCTGGAGCAGGCAGTCCTTTATTACAACCCCAAGCGGTTACTTGTCTCACAAAATCTAAATTAATTACACTCAAATTTGTCCCTACCCTACACTGGCCTCAAAATGAAATTGAAAACACAGAGTGTGAAATTGCCCGATGCTGCTGCTTTAGATCCGCGTGTCATTCCCCAGTAACCGCGGGACAGAGAAAAACAATTCTTTCCAGGGAATCTCTTATTCTCTTTGCCTTTTATTTGCCTCATTAACCAAGTTTGGAGGGGATGGATTATGAAGGAAGTTAAGGGAATTACATATACACAGGCAGGAAAAAAACAGGGTACAGCAAAAGATAGAATTGTAGTCTGTGACTCCATTACGGGTCTGGAGGAACTGAAACATGGTGAAAGACTGAAACAGCTATATGTACGTATTGTAGATTGGCTGAACAATGAGTTGGGGTATGATTTATATACGCAGTGAATAGAGGTGGACTAAGATTAGAGAAAATAATACTTGGTGTAGCTGCCAGAAGTAGAAGTGACAGGATAAAGCTGAGAAAAGACATTAAATGATATATTAAGTGATAATATTAAATCATATATTTGCGTATCAAGGAAAAAGAGTTCAGACACTGAGTTTTATTAGGATGTGCTCTAGTCTCCTTAGGGAAGAGAGTGGAAACCATGTTGCTTCAGCTGTCCTCGAGCAGGACTGAACTAAGCGCTGAAGAATGCCTTACATAGCTAGAGTGGAGGGGAAAGAGGATGGATAAGATGAGCGAACAAGAAAAACTTCTCCAGACTCTAGGATACAGGCGGGTGGGGGGGAAGAAAGGAAAAAAAAAAATAAGAAAAGAGAGTAAGTTCTGACAGTGACTGAAAAAACCCAAATCCTAAACCCTAAAGGCTCTGTTGAGGCAATTTTTCTCTGTGCTTCAGCAATAGCTTCTAGCTGTGTATCTATGAGGTTCCTGATAATAACAATAAATGTATGTTTCAGAGGAAGAGGGAAAGAATGAGTGAAGGACATGGAGTGTCTAAAGGTGGGCAGGAAAAAAGCGAAAAAGGCAGGCACACACAGTGAGGAGAGCTGATCTGGAGGGTGCCAGCAGAATCAAGCAGGTCTTGTACACCCAAGTCCTCACTGCAGCTCTGCTATAAAACATGGCTTTCAGGCAGTTGCTCAACTTCTGTCTACAGCAATTTGCCCTTTGCAAGAAGACTGTAACAACGTTTTTGTAAGGTACTTTGAGGTCTACAAAAGGCAAAGGCTACCTAATTGCTAGGGAGCAATTAATGGATTTTTCTAGCTGAAGTAAATACAATGCTTGATATGAAAATCTGGACTCCAGGAGGAGAAGCTGTAACCCCCATTAGAGGTGGTTGAATAGCTGCGGCGTGCAGGAGAGCTTATTGTATGCAGGGCTGATAGTACCGTCTATTGTACGCTTGCCCAGCATTCTCCATTATAAGATCCTCTTGGGGGTTTCCTGTAACTTTGCCAGACTATGACTGTTTGAGCAAAGTTTCCTATGCCAGGTGTATGCCTCAAGCTGATTGATTTATTTCGCTATTTATTTGGAAAATAAAACGGCTCTCGCTGAAAAAGTGGTACAGAAAGATGTGCGATTTACCCATGTTGCAAGCACTACCACGTTTTCCTCCACAGATTCTGCCTGACCACCCCAGGTCCTCAAGAGCAAAGGCATGGGTCTGGAAGGGGTGTCTTGCAGGGAAGGACTTTTAACCAGAAATGTACTTTTGCTGCTACTGCATAGGTTGCCCTAAGTTTGGCCTTATTGTGAGCATGAGAAACTGTGTATGTGCAGCAGAGTCTTTTTAGATGTTTGCCACTTATCTTGAAAATATCTTGCCCTTGCAAAGTGTGCTTCAGAACTACCTGGACCTGGGGGCTGCACAGGCCATGCTGGGGCTGGAGCTTTCCTGTGGGGCATCCAGGTGGGATCCAGCCAGGAGGAATCCACTATGCAGCACGGGACCTGGGCTGGAACATGGGTTGGGGTGGGGGGGGGGACCACAGAGGGTGTGATGAGTAGCCAGTGCAGAGACGGAGCATCGAGAAGAGATCCTGGAACAAGGAGGTGGGCAGGGGGGCTGGAAAAAGGTGGGAAGCAGGAGATGGAGAATGGGAAGAGGGGGAGAGGAAAGAGGAGGAGATGTGCTTGCCCAGGTGAGATGCTGCCCGTGCAGGTGAGGCTGCCTGGCTTGCCACAGGAGCGAGAGTGGGGAGCAGGGGGGTGGCAGAACTGCAGAATTAATGGATGTGGGGTGTGAAACGGGAGTGGAAAGTCTCTTGGGTGGAAACGGGGTGAGGGGGGCAGGACGGGGCCAAGGCAGGGCACAGGGCAGTGGGATCAGGCAGCAATACTTTGCTTGTGAGCGTTGCCTCCCCCTCCGCTCAGACAGAAAGATTCCCTCTCCGCTCTGTGCTGAGCCACAAAAGGACTTGGAAATGGCTCCCTGGGGAAGGACGGGGGCACTGGCATCAGTGCCCTCGCCCTGGGGGAAAGCCAGCGTGTCTCCATACCCGTGCCTGGGGTTGGCTTGGCTGTGTCCCCCCCTTATCCAGCACAGCCTGTGCCGGGGCCTCAGGCCTGGTGGGGAGAGGGAAGAGCTCCTGGGAGGAGGGGACGAGCCCCCCGTAGCCTCCGCCAGCTGCCAGCTGCCTGGCTCGGGGCCAGCGTGGCCACTGCCAAGCCTCCGCGCTGGGGGGGGACGGACAGAAGCCATTAGGCGGATGGTCTGTGATGGAGATGCCGGCTCCTCCAGGTGTGTACTCGTGCAGTGCAGCGCTTTGTCCCGGCTCCTGCTCGGTCCTGGCTTTGTTGCTTGCTTTCTGCGGAGGCAGAGCTGCGTCCTTACCCCCACCACGGCTTGCTGCACCACTACGGAGGTGCGGGATTAAGAGCCACACAGCGTGGCCCTGCCACAGGGCTGGGCAGCGTGTCCACCTGGCTGCCAGCCTTGCTGGGTCCCAAATCCTGCTTCATTCCTGCCTCTCTTCCCCTGCTCTCCCTTCTCCTGCTTCTCTTCCACTCACCCTCTCCTGTCTGTCACTCTACCCATTTCTTAATTATTGTTTGCACTGTGCTTTGAAAATGCAGTGTGCTGTATAAATGTTAAGTGTTTTTATTATTATTATTATTATTGCTCCTTTTTCATTTGCATCCCTCACCCTCTCTTCTCTAGCTATTGTGGCTTCCAGAGAGAACGTGTGGGCTTACATTATTTATAGCTGTGTGAGAGTAATTACAGAAATGATTTAATTACTCGGTTAATACCGTTCTCCACATCACCAGCTTGACAAGCTGGTGATCCTCTCACCGCAGCCAAACATTCAGTCTAGCGCTGTCTATACCGCGTCACGGACGAGCGGGTAAGGGGAGGCGAAGCTTGGGGAAAGGTTTGCGATGGCCTCGCACGTCGCTGGTTACTCCCCTTGGGCTAAGGGATGAGGCTGCTGAGCCTGCGGGGACCTGGCCAGGGGCCACGTGTGGCGTCACCTCAGCTGGGGCAGAGCTGCCTGTGAGGATGTGGTGTGTGCGGTGAGGGTTTGTGGCTCCTGGCTGATGGGGGTTCCCTCCGACACAAACCCACCTGAGCTGAAGTTTCAATGTTTGATGTGCTGCATTAACCGGCTCTTCACATTTATCAAAGGTCAGAGATCTGGGAGGGTTTTATTATCTTAACTTCTGTTTAAGCCTACCAAGTCATAGGGTTCACACACCCTGCATGTGGCTGAGTGGGAGGTAAAATTACTATTGCCAGAAATATTCTTCCTTGCAAGTGGCCACACGTAGCTCTGACCCTCTTGAAATAAATGAGTTTTCCCTCTGAAGGGGATGGCCTCCTTTTGCTGAGACTCCTCTCATTGGAAATACAGTGTTTCCATCACTTCCAGTTCATGAAGGGTTTTGGGGAGCAGGGAATCTCCCATTGCTGGTGCAGTATGGAAGGCAGTTGAGAGAGTAGAGTATGTGCTTTTCTTCAGGGGACGCACTGAGCTGATGATTACCAATACCTTTTAGTTATCTACTAGAGAAAGGTAAAAAAAAAAACCCCACAAACCACCTAGTGAGCTTAGCAGAAATGTGAGGAAGGCAATCGTCTTCTGAAGGTACTATAGATAAAAAGGAGGGGGTCAATGGATTCCTAACAAAGGAGACAGTCGCTCAGGAAGTGGAGAGAGAGGCTCTCATTGGATACTGGCGCATTTGTCGGATAACAGTGTATGGAGAGAGCTTCTCTCAGAATTGCCTGCCTTCCATGTCTCCAAGTTGCCTGGCTGCATTTGGGCTCCTTCACGGCCCGGGCTTCGGGCCAGGCTCAGCCTGTTCCTCGGTGCGGCAGGGCTGGGTGGGCGGCGGGAGGGTTGGGAACAGGTGGCATCAGGGCTGGTGCAGTGGAGCGGCTTCTCCACGTGGCGCTGCCTGCCAAGCTGCCAAGCGCAGGACACCTGGTATCTGAATGGGCTCTGCCCACCTTCCAGGAAACGGTGGCAATCGAAGAAGTAGGCTAAAGTGTTTGGAGTGTGAAGAGTGATTATAGGTGCCTTTTTTTTTTTTTTTTTTTTGACATCCAGCATGAGAGAGGTTAAGGCAGCCCAAATTTGGAAAAAATGCTGGGCATCTCCGCCTTCTGAAAGTTGGGCCTTTCATGTTGTATCTCTGAATAGACACCCAGAGTCCTTCGTTGCTTTTGCAAATCCACACTAGAGGCTTTTTTCTTTTTTCTCTTTCCCACCCACCCCACCCCTCCCCACTTGAAAATGAATTTTATGACCTGACAATGGAACAGCTTGTTGAGAAGGCAGAGTGAGTGGAAGGGCGATGGAACAAGTAATTTTGTCAGCTCCCAAATGAATGAATCCTGTTTTCAGTAGATTCACATCTCATGGTTAATTGACTCTTTAACTGAATTATATACTGACTGTAATGTGAGCTCAGCCCTTAGTAGACACCAGAGAGTCTACAGAGGAGAGAACTTGAGATGGTGAAGAGATTTCAGAAGAGCTGAACTCATCCTTCCTCCTGTGGTGAGGACTGGGGGCATTAAAGGGATCTCATTTCTCCACCCACCACCCTGTTTCAACTAGAAGATGTACAGTCCAAGTAAGTGGGTGTGCCCATAGCAGCTTCAGTTTTTCAGGAGCTGGCTACACCTCCTTCCTACAATAGTCCCATTTCCCCCAGGTCTGCTTTTGCTTTTCTCCCAGTTTCCACCGTGTCTTTTATACCCACTGGCTAGGCAAAAGAGAGATGTACTGCGCTGCCCCTGGGGTTCTGTGTGCAGGGGCTGCCCACTACAGGCATGCTGCCAGGTCAGGATGAAGTTTATTTGATTGCCTAGCGAGCATTTGACTGTGAGTGGGTGAATCACACACACTGCTGTGGGGCCCGACAAAGGCTTTGGGACTGCATGCAAGTTGAGGGCTGTATTTTGTACAGCACTGTAAGAATTTAATTCTCCTTGAGTCCTCTGCTACTTTGTCAAATCAGGTGGAAATTGGCCAGCAGGTTCAAGAGTTACTGGGAAGCCTGACTCACATACGCACAAACACATACACATTAGGTTTGCAAGAGCCTTGTTTCCTAAAGAAAGCAAGCTAAAAATGTGCACAGAAGGTGGGCAAAGCCCTGCGTTGGAGTGTCTGGGGAGCTGAGATTTCTGCACAAGTGACCCGTGCACAGTGTGCCCCAAACAGGCTCGCAGTGTGCTCGCCCTCCCTGCCACATGCTCCCACGGTGACTCACTCTGATCCCCCCCAGCGCAGTCCTGCTCTGTGATTTGCACAGACGAGCGTGTAATGCGGGCGGCGCTGTCTCTCGGGCTTGGACATTCGGTTCACACTTGCGCTCCGCACACACGTGTGCGCTCTGTGACTCATGCTACCGCGCCGTGGCGGCTTGGATCACAGCAGCAAATAAGACATAGTCATGAACAGGCATTTGCTCAGTGTCGCGTGCTCCTATCGGTTAGCTTTTGAAGGAGAACATGGCGCAAGGCTTGGAGATTTTAATGTTTCTGTCAAAAAGCAGACCTCTTGAGAAAAGAAATTATCCTGATGACAGCAGCAGTAATTGGATTACTCCCTCAGTATCCTCTGTGGAAGAGGAAGGCACGTGCCTTTAACTATATTTTCAACGCAGAGACTTAAAAAATTGCACTTAAAATGTGAATTGCACCTTGGTTTTCTTCATAACTGACAAGCAGACATCTGTTTTCTGCCTCACTTTTTTCTGCCTCTGGGCTGGCTGAGCTTTCTGTCTAGCCTTATTCTTAGCCTTGTGGCTACAGCAAACGGTGGTTGTTTAGGTTCCTCAAGTGACATTGAAGGAGATCACCAGTGGGTGCCTTGGGTGGGCTGAGGAGGAGTCAGCCTGGTGGTGAAAATAAGGGAGTATCTATCCCTGGATCCAGAGGAGGGGGGTGTGCTGAAAGAGCTGAACCCCTGGGAAGGGGAGAGACAGGAAGGTTTGAAAGGCATAATGAGATGAAATGCGGGGCAGGGAAGTGCTCAACGCATTTTAGACATGTCTCTGAGCAGCGAGTAGTCCTTGGCTCTATGGGCTGATCTCCTGCAGTTGCGGTCTGAACACTGGAATCATTTATAATGGGACTGACACAGTTTTGGAGTATGTGCATGCCTGCAGGAGACAGCACTGCTGAGGTGGAAGGAGATAGGGAGGAAGTGGACAGAGGATGAACCAGCCAACCTCCTCTTTCTGCTAGTTTTGGTCATCTGACAGACTCCCCAAACTCATGTGGCCTTTCTCTCTTTTGTTTTAAAAGTCTCTGATTATCTTTCACTAAACTTTTGCTTATTTGGAATCTGCCAGGTGAGTTTTGCTGAGCTTTGGTCGCATCCAAATGCTTGATACAGCCATTACCTGGCCAGACATGTAATTTTGTTTGCTAGTCAGTTGGTTCCTTAATTTAGATTTAATAAGTCACTTTTTGCTCCATTAATTAGGTCTTCATGCAAAATGTTTAATGCCAAAGTGTGCTCGCCTGCGGATGGTGGAACAGCTTCATTTAGGGAATGGCTGGAGACCTCACCGTGCTGCGCTGTTCCTCATGCCCATGGTCCATTCTCCCCCAATGAGCCATGCTGCCGTTAACCTTCGCTGTCTTCATGTCCTGGCGTGGGGCCATGGGGCTCATCTTCACCAGGGCTTGTCCCAGCCATTCTCTCTGTCTGATCCCTCTGCCCTTGCCTGAGCTCCCTCAGAAGATTTTATGCGCACATGCGGATTTTAAGTTTCATCTGCTTAATTGTTATAAACTGAAGCTGTGGCTGGCAGCTTTCTTGCCAGAGGCAAAACAGGCTGGTAAAAACATGCTGTGATACTGACCACCAGGAGGAGAAATGGAGGTTGTGAGTGGTGTTTGTCTCCTGCTGTGTTTAGGGCCACATTTCTGTCCGACAGTGTTATTCACCGGTCACTGTACTGGTCCAGCAGTGTGTTGCTCTGTGTCTTGAGGTGTGCCTGTAGTAATACTCAGCAATATACAATACAAGCTGTGGGGAAGCATTTTGTGCTTCCAGAGTGCCAGCAGCCAGCCAGCAGCTCCTGCCGTGCCGCTGCTGTAACACACACAAATCTCTCAAATCATACATTGATGGCTTTTTTCTTTGGTAGTAGAGGAGTGAGTTTAGTTTTTCTATTTCCCCCTCTCCTGGTCTAGTCTGGACTGCAATAATAGGAAAAGGATTTTCTTGCTTGGTATGTTTGGGTTTCTGTGGCCAGGGAGAAGTGGTTTTATATGGGAATGGGTAGCAACATGTGGAAGATATGTGGCTGTGTCTCTACATAGCCATGCCTGTGCATGTCCTGTTCTCCTCCATGCTGTGTGCATCCTTGCTACCAAGGAATCCTTTTAGCCAAACGTCTCACTGCCGTTTGATGAATAAATTGGATAGGGAAATGAGCTGACATGCTAAGTTAGATACGAGGTGACAAGGATCTTGTGACAATCAATTTACCTCTTTGCACTTAGGAATCTGTAGGGGATGGTCCTCTGGGAAGTCATCTGCTGGGATTTGTTCCTTCAGTTACAAGGAGGGAACCTCCAGAGGATAAAGTCATAGTCTGATATTCCTTCCTTGCTGCTCACCTGGCCTTATTATTCTTCCTACTGGTCCACCTCCATGTGCTATCACCCTTTGAGGAGTAGCACCTGCAGAATGGGTGGGACTTCTCGTGGGGGCTGAGAAAAGGTGGTAGAGCTGTGCCAGGGTTAAGAAAAAGGATGAGGAGACCTGCTGAATAGTGTTTGACACAAGGCATCAGTGTGGAGGAAGGGCTTAGGGTACCCCAAGAGTGAGGGTGGAAGGAGGTGAGGGTGTGGGAAGAGGAGGTTTGACATGATGTTCACTAGTAATTCATAGACTAAAGCAGGCAGAAAGATCTCAGGGTGAGATCATATAATTAATTAACAACTGCAGGTATGCATCTTCCTCTCTCAGCCAGCAATACGTGCACTGTGTGACTTCTAGTAAGCACATCTCTCCCACAGCTTCTCTTGACTACCCCATGGCCAGATGTGCTCAGCATCCCTCATCTCTCTTGCAAATGTCCTGTATGTGCCTTCTCAAGGCCATGGACCAGAGGCTGGAACTGCTGGTGGCTACTGTCACCCTGTATCGTGTTGCCACCTCCTTGGTGACATGTGCTGCCACCCTGTCCGCATGTGGTTTGCCATGCCTTCCCAGTTTCTGTCTTGTCCTGCGAGGTCTTTGTAGGGGGTTCAAAGAAAGGAATGGGGACTCCAGTTGCCTTGTCTCTGCCTGTTGCTGAGGAGGCAGGATCTGGCCCCAGTACTGGTGAGCACCAGGCTGGGGAGGGAAGGCACTGCAGCGAGGAAGGAGTGACTCATTCTCTAGAAATGAAGCAAATGCACAAAAATGTGTCTGCACCTAAAGATGGGGGGGGAAAAATACAACTTAAGACTCAAAAGGTTCACTTCAGTTGCCCGAATAGTCCCCGAGGAAAAATCTTTGTTGCCAAATACTTTCCCTTCCACAGCCCCATTATTTTTTTTCCCCTTAGTATTTTCCCTTAATGGTTGAATCGTTTAACACCATATACAAAGTCGGATCTGTCCGCTCTGGGGCGATTCTGGGTTGCCATGGCAATGAGGCCCGTCTCTCCAAATTAGGACATTTTTCCTGCTGCCTTTTCTATTCGAGGCTTTCTCTCATCTCTTTTTCTCTTACTCTCCCTTGATGTCTGAAGTGTTGAGCGCTGCCTCCTCTCTCGCACGCTCCCTGAAAGGGATCAGACTTTGCCCGTCTGAATTAATTCCTCTGAAGCCCGTGCCAGCTTGGCGTGTGCTGGCTCTGCGAGGACCGACTTTGCGCTCCTCAATGAACCCACCGCAGGATCAGGGCGAGGAGGGGTAGGAGATGTGTGAAGGTGGTGAGGTTAGCGAGGGAGGGCAGTGTTGACCGTGGTGTGCTTATTCCCTGCTCGGTACACCATTGCCTCATCTCTGCCCAGGTGCAACCAGGGCTGTCTGGAGCTGGGAGCCGGGGTGAGTGCTGTTTAGCTTAAAATACATTTTAGGAGTAGAAAAACTAGTGGAATAAACCTGGGGCGAACATAAATGTACTGGCATGTGCAAATCTGTTGACAGCCTTGGCTCCCCAAGGTCCCATCCTCTATGGGGCAGGCACCTGCAGCGAGACCATAGGAGTCTGAGGCATCGTGCTGCTGGGTCTTCTCCTCGGACATGCTGAGCTGCGCTGGTACGTATCAGCGTGAAGCGTTGAAGCAGACAAGTGGCTTTACACCACTTCCGTACCTGTATATTCCCCTTGCTGGCCTGGGACTTGGTGTGTCAGACCCACCTCGGCTTATCCTGGCTGCTGACAGACTCCCAGGGCCCCTGTGGCAGCTGGGATTAGTCTGACACACGAATGCCCCCAGCCAAACTGTCTTCCCTGGGCTATGCCTCTGACCCGAGGGAGTAGGAAGAGAAAGGAGTTGGCACAAGCAACACTAGAAACTCGCAGAAGTGGAGGCATGCCCGTAGTGGGCAGGTCCTGGTGGCTGAGCAATGTCAGGGGCTGGGAGCAGATCTGCTGTCCCAGAGGAGTGTCATCATGACAGTGTGAGGTGATGAATGGCAGAGCAGTACAGTCCAGAGTTTTCTACCCATCAGGGCAGAAATGAAAAGGTGATGTGATGAGGCTTCCTTCCCCATTCTTCCCCTGGCCAAATGGGCTACTACACCAAGGCCAGTTTTTAACCTTGTGGTATATTTTGGTACTTTCATGTATAGCAGAGGGCAGAAAATCAGAGGAGGGCAAAAATAATGGATTGTGAATGTTTGGAGTGGAGCTGAAGGTGTAAATTTTGGTTGAGAAGATGACTGGCCTCAAAACCTTTTCTGTGCCAGCCATGGTACAGCGCTGCTGTTTTTTATAAAAGATGCTCTGGAGATGGGGGCAGTTGGCTGTGAAGTGAAGAGCGTGGCAGAGTGATGTGCCATGCCTGCAATCCTTGGGCTCAATCCCAGGCGCTCTGCATCTTTGGCTGGTGTGGGACAGCAGTAATGTCCCACTGGACTGACAGGATGATCAGGCACACTCCTTTTCTCCAGGAAGCCAAGTCTTGATTCTGTTCAATGATGCAGCGTTTACATAAAAAGAGGTGGGTGGACTTTTAAATTGGCTTGACCTATGGGGACTTTCCTATATTGTCCCAGTAGACTTAAAGTTGTCCAGAAAATGTTAATTTAGAAACCTTTTTGTCATGATGTGTAAACTGACTTAGGTCAAAAGCTGATTTAGCACAGTATTCTGCATCCAACAGCAACTGATAAAGGATCAGTTAGAGATCCTTCCTCAGAATATTCTCCAAGCATCCCGTGAGTTATGGTTTGGGGCCTTCTAAGCTACTTGGTGTATCTTTGTATTTAGTAGCGCTGGATGGGTTTTTCTTCCATACACTTACCCACATGCAAATTCTTGGCATTTACAAACTCATGCACGTTTTTAGCATCCAAGAGACAAGGAGTTTCACCACTTAACTGCTCATGGGGTGAAGAAGTTCTTCTTTGTTGGAAACTTGCCACTTGGCATTCTCGTTTGATATCCCCTCATTCTTTTACTGGAAAAAAGTAGCTAACAGTTATTCTCTCTTCACCTTCTCTATCCAGCCCCTGAGCTTAGAAGTCCATATGATATTCCCCCCTAGCTGTCCCTTTGCTGCAGGAGAATTGTAATTTATTTAGTTGATTCTCAGGAAGACCTTTCCAGTTGTGTCACCTTTTTTGCCTCTTCTGCATCCCTTTGGGGAAGGAATTCAACAGACATTCTCCAGTGGAAACAAGGAAAATCTGCGGACAGTGGATATTCCTTGCAGTGTCCAACTGAGCTGGCCCTGACAGAGATACAACAAGCCGTCTGCTGTCCTGAAGGATCATTTTCAGCTCTGCCCCCTGAGATGTGGGTAAGTGGTATAGGTGCCCATCGCTGTTTGAAGGGCAGTTACAAAGATGATGGATGGAGCCAGGCTGTTCTTGGTAGTGCCAGACAGTGTCAGGAGAGGCCATGGTAGCTCATCAGACAACAGGAAGAATTTTTTTCAGTACGAGGGTAGTGCAGTGCTGGAACAAGGGCCCCAAGGTCAGCCACAGCAGATCAGATCTGATGTTGGTGATGGTCTCGTCGTCAGGGGATCCTTCAAGGGCCCATCCTGCTGGTGTTTCTGTGATGCTGTGCAGTGGCATTAAGATGCCTCAGAAGCCATACGTGAGCCTGAGGTGCAGAAACTTTCTAGAATTGCCCGTATGGTACAAAAACTCTCTGTGACTCTCTTCCCCTGCAATTTCAGTTTATATTGGCATTGATCTACTAGGTTTTTGCCCCTTTGCTGTGTCCCTGTAGCAAGCACACCGCAAGCTTTTGGGCTGTGATGCTGAGCAGGTGGGTGTTTAGCACTCTCTGACCCAGGAGCGGATCCTGTATCCATCCCGGGGAAGTGGCGACGTGCTGAATGGCTGCCGTGGAAGTGCCCTGGCGTTACTGCCAGCCTCCTGTCTGTGCTGCACTGGGGGGGCTGGAGCAGACCCCCGCTAGCAGAGAGCAAGGCGTGGGGAATGGCTTGGAGCGAGCTTGGTTTGCTGAGCAGAGCAGCAGCTGGGTCACGGGGGGGGATGCAGCAGAGGTCTTGTAGAAATAACTGACGCCCGAATCATTGCATCCCTGGGAGAGGGAAAAGCCAATTAAAACAACAATTAAAAAGAACAGAGCAAAGCTCCTAAGACTTCCTGTAATTGCAACAGATGTATCTGAAGCTTCCTCAGGTGATGAGCAGGTTTTGGTGGTGTAAGCTGGAAAGGCATCTGAAAACTTGGATGTGCTGGGATAGGGAGGCAGGATGCTTCTCAAATACCAATTCTGCTTCCTAAACTTTCAGTACTTCCTGCTTCTAGTCGTTCCTGAGATATCCTGAACCTTGTCTTTCTTGTAATGCTATTATTTCAGGTGCTTGCCCCGTCTGGAATGCAGAGATATCTTCAGCAGTTGGAATGTGCAGGATTTAAAGGCTGAATTTCTAGTCACCTTGTTTTATGTCTGCCCTGACCCTAACCGTTTCTGGCCCCAGCATCTTCATTGCCGTGCTGCTCTTATATCTTCATGACGTCGAGAATATTAAGATTGAAAATGAATGGGGAACAGGAAAAAGTGTCGGGACTTAACAAAATAGTGGTGGGGAGTGTGTGTGTCTGGGAGAGGTTACTGTGAAAATAATTTGTTCTGAAAGGGTATGGGGCTTGCAGAATGGAGGGGATTTCAAAGGCTTTGTTTAACATTAATAATGCTAAATTATACATGTAAATGCCATTATCAAAGGCTTCTGGGTATTTCAGCGAAAATAATTAGAAGGAAAACTTTGGGGCAACTTGCGTAAATCAAACCAAGAGAATGAGCTTATGGCAAGAATGAATAATTATTCCCTTGCCTCCTACTGCATCCCTGCCTTAATTTCTACTGCATCCTTTCCCCTGGTCTAGGACAAACAAACAGCCCCAGAACAAAACAAGAGCACTCAGTGCTCTGAGCATCATCTGGAAAGAGGGAACTGAAGTTCTCTCTCTGAGTGGATGAGAGAATTGAGGGAGAACTAAGGGAAAAGCAACATGAAGAAACTCTCAGGCCTCCCTAGAAGTGCAAAGAATTTAAATCAGTGCTTGTAAAATGCAATGATGAATAAGACAGGCAGGTAAAATTCTTGCATGTAATACCCAAGTACTTGAAGTTTTTGCCAGAGGGGAACATTTTCACCCCCTTGCTTTCCTTGAGAAACAATTCCCTTTAAATTGGATTGAAAAATGCAAGATGACTCTTTATGTGTGGATTACTGCTACAGGATGACTGCCAAAACAGTCAACTACAGTGAACAAAATAGGAAATATAATTATTGCTGCAATTTCAGATCACAGAGAAAGAATTGTAGCAGCCTCTAGGAAAAACAGAGATGTAGCATTTGAAGGAACAAAATTTTAATTTTCCCAGCCATGGAATCCCACAGGAGAGAGTTTGTGGGGATGAGGAGAGAGCTTTCAAAAAAAGATGAAGCTGAGGCTGCAATCCTGTATATGTGTGCAATATCCACAGAAAACATACAGGGATGGCACACTTGGATTCTGCGTGCTGATATAATGCGTGTGTCTCCAGTTCCTCGGCAGATCCTTATGATCTGGAGCCTTACTCCAGTAAGGCTCTTCGCAGGCATGGCAGAAACCGCTATGCAGTCAGCAATGGGATCAGAGCCCAAAGCAGCTAAATGCTGCTAACTGAAAGCGAGGAGGGAACCAGAGCCTTTGTGAGGAGATGAAGGGAAAGAATGAAAATTAAGAGTCCAATTACGAGTTCTGCTTGTAAAAGTTCGCACTGATCATTTGTCATTTTAACTGGGATAGGCATTTTAAGGGGCATATTCGACTTTGTTGTTTCTTTAGGGATAGGCACTTAAAGTATCCGTAGATTATTGAATATGAATAGCATATGAATATATGCTCAGCATACTGGTGTATACAAAACGTTTCTAAATGTATAGTAGAGCTGCCTGAAAGGTTTTCCAGTGGAACAATTTTCAGCTGGAAAATGTTGATTCTACAGTATTGAAAAGTCCCCTGGGAATGTGTCAGCCTGTCACAAATGTGGATGGAAATGAGGCAGGTTGGTCGGTCTGCAGAGAGGCCATGCGGCTCTTCCAGATCCCTCGCCTGCCAGCTGGGTAGATGACAGCCTAAAAAAAAATACCATTTTTTTGTGATGTCCTGAAATGGAGTTTTTAAGGTATTTCTCTTTTGTAAATTATGTCAAATATTTGACTTTTTATACGTGGTAACGGGAAAACCTTTTGCCCTCCGACTACAAACAAAACAGTAATTCTGTTATCTTGACAGCTCAAGAAATGCGGCACAATTACCCACATGTGCCCCTTCAGACAAAACATGCTGCTGGAATACCCCTTGAGCTGCTCTGGTGCCTTTCTCGTCAGCAAAAGCCCAAAAACACGCAGGGCCCATCGCTATTGAAACTCTCTCTTGATCCTGCAGCTTTTTCTGCTTCACCCCCCCATCACCACCCACTGTACAGATGCTTCCCGATCCTGAGGACATATTTAGGTGCGGAGTATAGGGTGGGATGGGGCAAAGGGGAAGAGCTGGCTACCTACAGAAAGTATGGGCGGTGGAGCACAGTGGCAGAAAAATACTATGTATGGTTTCCTTGGTGCTTCTTTCTCTGCTGGGAGTCCCCTCTTTGGTCTGAGGACCCATATGCCGTCTTCTGAGGGGTAGTGGTGACTTGTGGGGCTTGTAGTGGGGAGAAGGGGGTGGAGATGTGGCAGAGGGGATTTTTAATTGGAGGATGATACAGCCTGTGATGGCGATACTGGGGAGACAGAGGCTGTGTTTGCTAGGTCCAGTGAGGGCACAGTGAGCTGAAGCTGTCAGAGATCTGAGGAAGGCAGATGTGATGGGGGGGCAGGATGGGCAGAGAAGCAAGAGATTTCCATTTGGAGGACATGTGCATGGTATGTCAGAGAGGGGCTGTGCTCAGTGCTGATGTCTTGTGTAACATCCTATTCTGCTGCATTCAGTGGGAGCTTGTTTGTGTCCGGGATGGTGTGTCTGCATACTTGTGTCTGCAAAGACATCTTTGGGAGAGTCTAGATAAAAAAAAGGATGCTTTTTGACACTGCTAAAACATGCTGCTGCCTGGGCCTAGTGTATCTAAACCACACCTTTGAAAAAGTTATATCCTTTTCCCATATAGGTCTGTGTTGTTCTCTCCAAGTCCTGATCAGTAGCACGGTGGGTAGGAGAGGTGCTTTGCCTGGACTCTGTGTGGTGATTGTCCAGGATGCTTATAATTTTACCTCCTGCAATTGGACTTATCTGCAATTTGGCGCATTGTGTGACTGTGAGCAGGGTGATCTTTGCGGATCTTCTTGGTCATCCTGCAAAGCAATGTCAGTCCAAACTACATTGCTATGGATAATATCCGGGGAATATGGTGATGCAGAAATGACAGCTCTGTGAGGGGCATGGCTTATAAAATAATTGAGCCGGACGTGCCTGTTAAAGGGAGCCCGTTCTGCAGCTGTGCATGGGTGACTGAATCTGTTTCCCAAGTTTGTAATGAGGATGGCCAATCACTCACCAATAGCATCTGCTTGCATTTCTGTATGACCAGAAGCTCTTGGAAAATGGAGTGATCACCAGGCTTTTACAAGAAAGGCTCAACTATCACCAGAAATGTATTCTAAAATAGGCCATGCATGGGCAAGTCCCGCACATAAAAGTAATGTTTATTTGTAATGTGTGTTTCATTTTGAGTGGCTTTTGACTAGTCATTTCTGAGCTGCCTGAGCAAGCCCTTGCACAGAGGACATGTTCTCCAGGGCTTCTGGAGACAGGCAATTTTAAGATGCTTTGGCAGGAGCCAGCTCTAGCCAGCTGTTGTGTTACAGGGATGTTCCCCTTACTCCTGTGGAGCAGCCTGTGAATGGACGCTGAAGGAAGCTGGCTCCTTGGCTCTGAGCGACTGCTGGGAAGCACATGGCACCAGGAGTAAAATGAGCTAAGAAAACACACTAAGTAGAACAGAGCAGACAAAAGCCTTGCCAGAGCTGAGTCTCTCTGGAAATGCAGGTGATGCAAGGGAACATTTGCATGGTAACTGACCCTAAACTGGCACGCAAAATGAAAGGTGTGGGTAGTTGGGAGCATGGGCTGTTCTCAGGGGATTTCAGACATATGAAATGGGAGCATACAAAAGGAGTGATTCTGCAGTTAGTGCAAATCCAACCTGTGATTTTGAACCAGAGTACTAAAAAGAAGACAAAACACTTGAGAGGCTTGTGAAAGTGGAAAGGATGAAGACCCTGGCACTTCTGAGAGGTTAAGCCAGTCGCAGATCTGAGACTGGATGGTGGTAGGAGGCGACAAAATTCAATGAGGTTAACCTGAGACAGGGTGGACTTGATGATCTTAAAGGTCTCTTCCAACCATAATGATTCCATGAGAACAAGACTTTCCATGGTAAACTTCAGAACAGTGTTTGGAATTTCCCAACGGGGAAGAGAGAGCCTGGATTTGGTGAGGAATCTGGTATGCTGCAAAAGGAGAAATCTGCAAAAAGTGCTTTGGCCACCTTCCTGCTTCAAAGTCAGCATTCACCGAGAATGGCACAGGGAACTACTGATGTTGCAGCAGACAGCAATAACCAACACAGTGCCGACACTTGAGAAAAGGGTGTAAGAACTGCAGTGCTGTGTTTTACTTTGCAAATGCATTCCCAATATAGTTAAAGAAGATGCCAACACCATAATTAAAACTGGGCAGCTCTTTGTAGCTGCAAAGGACAGTTTTGCAATAGCAGATGATTTTGTTGTCAACGTCAAAGCAAGTGGGATACTTCTTGAAGGGAAACTGCATAGGAGTATGTTAGTCTGATGCCAGAAAAAAAATTACATTAGTCTTGAAAGAAAAAACCTAATGTAAGGAAGTAATGAAGTTGGGAAATTCAGGATGCAAGGGGGTGAGTTGGTCCTTTGCAGGGAAGTGGCTGAATTAAAAGTGTGGCTAAAAGCCTAGCAAACTTGAGAAGGAATGATCTGTAATGCTATCATTGTAAGGTTCAAAATCAGCTAAGCTGAGGTCTCCTCAAGGTACCATTTGAGGATATTTTCCTGGGGTGAGGGAAGCTGCCTGGCTATGGGGTAGACTGGTAGCAGCCAAGTCGGCCCATGATTCACGACCCTAGAAAATTCCCTTTTTATCCTAAGTGGAGATTAGAGTAAATCAAAGAGTTTATTCCTCTGGAAATCATCAGGTGATGAAGTGTGTAAAGTTGGACACATAGGATCTAAAAGAGTAAATAAATGTCTAAAAATAGGTAAGTTCTCGCTACTGTGAGGGGAGGAATTCTGATATCGAGGGCATGAACATTTAGATAGTGGAGACTTTGAGCTGTGTTAAAACTCCATAAAGCTGTTATCAGATGATCTGAGAAGCTTTGTGAGGAACCAGCACCAATGTAGTGTAAATGGCATACTTTGAAGATTTGTTAATGCAGGTAGATCACAGTATTGCCAATACTGACCCACAGACAAGGAAAAGGTACCATGATCTTTGTGAGAAAAATCATTTTGTTTCAGCAGCCCTGGTCTTGACAGCACTTCTGTGCAAAGATGTCCAGTGAATATGAGATGAGAGACTAAAGATTATAAGAAGGTAATTTAGGGATTTAAAAGGAACATGAGAGGGGCCAAAGAGGTTTCATCCTGATCTCAGAAGAGCAGTGGTTTTGAGGAGGCTGTCAAAGCTTTTCACACACGTACCAAAAATGTAGGCCACATCAAGTGAAAGAGTTAGTGCTACAAGGAAAACTGCCCCCTTGCAGCAAAGTAGCCACTGATCTTCTCTTGCTGCCTGGGAAAAAACCCCAAACCAACAAACCAACACAAAAATAAAACAATTCAGTATGTACTTGTCCTAAGCTATTATTCTCACTTCCTCGAGTTAACCTTATTAGAAGACACTCCAGCTAAGTAGGTGATCATGCATACCAAATTTGTTTTTCTAGGCACAGTACACCTGACTTAGTAACATCTGACTATAGGCCAGTTTAGTAGGCATGAATTTTGAGTAGTTTGCACGGATTTTGACATGTAACTGCTAGTTTTCTTCATCCTTGATTTAACAGATGGGTTGAAAATCTCATTAAAATAATGACGACAGTGAAAATGTTGGGGTTATAGTTTCATATGTACTAAGGTCTTTCAAATCACAGCGTGGCATCAGCAGACTAGGAGTTGCCTCCTGCAGGCTTTTTCTTCAACAGAAAACTGGTGTCCAGAACTGGGGTCAAAGTTACTTGGGATTTGTAGTTAGCTCTATGAAGGGACAAGTAAGGCAAAACAAAAAGCTCAAAGCATTTGGGTTCTGAGAAGCTTCCTTTCTTCATGAAATGATACTATGTGCATACACGCTGGAGAAGAAAAGTTAGAGGTGGGCCTGGCAACACAGGAAAACACCCTGTTGTTGTAGGAGACTGTCAGGTCAGGTGGATACATATGATGGAAGACAGGTGATGTTTTTCACACTCCATAAGGGAAACCAACAAATCAGTAATTTTGCTCAGCAAGGCTTCAGATGAGTTACTGCCACAGCAGGTGAGAGAAATGTGGCCCTGGTCATGACATGACTGATAGACTGAACACTGCTCTGCACATGGAGAAGAACTGGTTCACATGACAGCACAGGTCGCCTCCGAGAGTAACACAATGTGCTTGTTTGAGTAGGCAGTGGACAGGTTATAAAAATGCAAAATTTGGTATTATGTTGGTATTTGTTGATTGCTGTTATTCTGACACTTGCTTGGGAAAGGGAGATGTGAGGGTCTGTGTCCTTGATGGACTCTAACCTAGGCCAGTTAGAACTGGTCCCTCTCCCATCCAGGGGCTCACTTTGCACTATGCATGTCAGATGAGAGCTGCCATTTTTGACACTACATAAAGCTGTATCATTGGCTGTGGGTGATTTCCAACCCACCTGTTGCAAAATTTTCTGGCCTGTCCTAGTAACACAATATCTTCTTTCCATAACCATACCAGAGATCAGGGTGTCGGTAAAGCAAAGAGACTAGATTTTTCCTTCTCTCTGGATACAGCTCTTCCCTCAGGACCCATGGTGAAGGGTCATAAGAAGAAGCTTTTGCATTTTGCTCCCTGTCAGTTAGGTCTTGATTCCCACTTGCTTCTCTGGTGCTGTCCATCTGAAATTTAGACCTTCATTTTCCTGTCCCATTCCTGGGACATTCCTGGTCTAAGCACTACTACAACTAAAACTCCTCATGATAACCAAGGCTGTTACAGACTGACCTATCAAGCTGCTGGGTGGACCTGTGGCCACCCAGCCAGTGGAGATGGCTTGCTCATGCTCATAGGCTGTATCTTTTTGACCTGTTAAAATGCCAGCTCCATGTGCATTGTAGCGTACACTTCCCCAAGCAGTCAGTGGATGTACAGAGGAAATAATACAGATCTTGCATACACCCGTTGTCCGAATTCTCCCTCCATTTTACAGAGCCCGTGCCACGAGTTGTTTTAGAATAAGCCATGGGATGGGAAGCAAAGAAAAAAAAACAAAACCAGAAAAGATTAAGGGGATCCTGTTCTACATTCTAATAGTTCATTAAATCCTTCACTCTTGGAAGCTGGTGTTCCAGGCAGACAAAGGAAGATAAAAGAACCCATTGCATGATATTATTGGCTTTGCACCTTAATACATTACCAGACAAAATTTTACTTGTGCAATTTCAAGTTGAGGAATTTTAACTGTAGGTTTTTCTACTTTTATGTGGGGGGGGGGGGGGGGGGGGGAAGGAAGTATGCTATTAGTATTTTTCTTCAAAGGACACTTTTACACATTGTGATGCAGGAAGGAGCCAAACAGGGTCCTGAGTTCCTATGTACCGCACTTTTTAATCATCCCAGACATACAAGGAGTTCTGGGGGCTTGTAGTGTGGAGGTGGGTGCTGGGGAGGAGCAGAGATGTTTCAGCTGCAGAGGGGCCCGAAGGCACAGATTCGCAGAGCGCGGTTTCCATGGCAGTGCTATGGAAACCAGGTTCTGCCGCTCACTGCTGCTCAGGGTGGAATTTCAATGCTTCACACAGCCCTGGTACCCAAGAAATAGCAAACCCACGAACAAAACCACACCGAACCTGTAGATGCCTCATCAGAGCACGGTTTCTCATTCAGTCTGTATGCCCTGCCTGCTACCTTGGGGGAGGAAAGGACACGCAAGCCCAAATCAACTAAAATTAGAGCTTGTTACACACACCTGTGTCCCTGCCTCCATCTGGGCTCCTCAGAATAGTTTTGGAGGTTCAAATAAGTTTGATCAGCTCTAGGATCTTTGATCTGCTGTTACACGTGGTCTGCTGAATGCAGCCTGGGAGCTGAGTGGTTGTATTGCAAAGAGTTGGGGTGCAGAGGGCTAAAGAACACACAAAGCAAGACAAACTCTCTTCTGCTCTGGCCTCATCTGCATGACCTTCTCTGAATCACCTGGGTTTCCCATCCCTCAATTTACCCCTCTGTAGAACAGAGATGATAATGATACCTCCCCATAGGCTGGACAAGTTTCACTTCACTTGTGAGTGCAAACAAGTACTTGGAAGTTTTGGGCTACTGTGAAACTTATTTAGTTAATGTTTGGAAAGTAGTTTGACGCCCTCTGATGAAAGTGGTTAGAAAACTGCCAAATTTTGCCAGCTCTCAGGTCAAAGGCCTGTAAAAAATTGTACTTAAAGCTTATACAGGCCTCTCCCTCATGTATTTCTTCTGCAGGATGGAGTGCTGGCACTGTGATGTGGTAGCACACAGAGACTGGAATACAGTCGCTTTAGTAGCAATACAGGGGGCACTACGCCTGCAGTACCAAAACCCATCCCTTGCACAGGAAGGAAAAGGAAGATAGTGTAAAGGTCAGTCTTTGATTTCACAGCCTTTCAGTGCTGGCTGATTTTGACGAGTGTAGCTTGAAACCCAGCAATCAGTTTTAGTCTACTTAAAATTTGCCAGTGATTTGCCTGGGATGCTGGTGGATATGTCCCTATGCTAGTAACCGTGTCTAAGCACCCTTTGGCTGGTAGGGCCAGAGTCAGAAGAAGCTGTAGGAGGCAACCTTCTACTCTTTCTTGTCCCACTTCTGTACCGGCAGCACCAGTTTTTGGCTCTGGAGCTCCTGTATGGCACCTCCTAGGGGAAGGTGGGCTCTGAAATTCTCTGGGTGCTACGAAAACATCCCACCTCCCACTCTGAGCTCTCCCTTTGGCCATCCCAGTAAGCATGGCATACCACATCAGGTCCATGAGTGCAGTCCACTCCTACGGTGAGGCAGTGGTTTCTGAGCATGTGCCCTATGGAATGGAAGAGCGCATAGCCACCTGTGGTGGCACGGGTGTGCAAAGTCACAGCTGTGCTGTTTGTGATGCTGTGCAGAGCTGGAGAGGAAGTGGGGAGGGGAGTGCAGGTGCTGAAGGTCCCACGTGCAGGTCCTCTAGTCGCCTTTGGGAGTGCTCCCCATCCGGCTGCATTTTCTTAGTGCTCAGAGAGAGCCAGGCAGTGGGGACATAGCACCTCATAACCTTTGAGGGCTGTCAGGATGATGGTAATAATAAGTGATAACTTGCTGCAAGAGCTGTCAGGCTTATAAATACCAAGCCTATGACAGTAACAACAGGATGGGCCTTAGTCATATGTTGGGGGGAGGATCTTGGAGAATCCTTGGGGGGCCCTGGCTATGTTGTCAGAACAGCACCCCCTCACTTGCCAGGGATGCGGGCAAAGCTGGGACTATCTCTTATCCTGAGAGCAGCCTTCCCTTGGGAATCAGCTGCCCCTCTCCCCCTGCAGAGGAATTGCCTTCTGCTTAATAAACGTCTGCTTGTAATATTCTGAAACAAGGAGGCTAATCAAAGGCCCCGTTCTGTGGAACAGGGATGCTAAGTGACAAGATTAATTTCAGTAATCAAGCAGCTTAATTTGGACATTTTTTTCCCCCCTCTTCTCTGTTACTGATGGAAATTGAGGCAAATCGCATTCTGGAGAGACACTCCTTCCCTGCCTGGTAGCACCACTCTCCAGTACTGAAAATGGTTGCGTAGGGACCGGAGGATGGTGAAGAAATAAAAGAGGAGTAGGAAAGGGTCACAAAGGACAGTATCAGGGAAGGTGTGTGGACTGCTATGACTGATGTTTCTTGAGCATCTTTCCTCTGGAAAGCTCCCAAAGCGTTTTATAGACTGCATTGCAAAGGCTGCAGTCAGCACTGAAATGCAGTCATCTTGGCTGGATTGCAGCAAGTCTTTGAAAGGACATGGAAAGTTGACTAGGAGAGGGCAGGCAGGAGGCTATGATACCACCAAAGGGAAATAATTAGATGAGAGCCTCTGTGTTGGGGTGGGACTTACCTGAAACACACCTGTGGCTGAAAGGTCTCACTCCTGCAAATAAGAATGATTCAGTCTTCATCCTCCAGCGATGTGGAGTGCTGAGGACCCCTGTCCTTAGCTCAGCCAGAGCTGGTACCTCCAGCACAGCTTCCAGCAGCGCTGCGACCCAGCTCTCCTCCGCCTGCTCAGCCACCGCTGCTCCTGCCTCACCTGCGCTATGGCTGCCTGTGGGACCTCGCCAGACATGGTGTCACTGAGCTCTGATGTCAAAACGAGCTAAGAATGTTTGTTGGTGAGCACCTAGGGGGCCTCAGCCTATCTTGTCCCTTCACTGCTGGGGGAGGCAGCTGGTGAGAGGACTGGGAAAAAACCCAGAAAGCGTGATTTATGGTGAGGCAGGAAGAGCTGGGTCTCTGCTTTTGTCTCATGAGGAAACCCTTCTTTAGCCACAATGTAGACAGGGGAATAGATTCTCAAGGGATATAGCAAAGCTTAGGACTGGGTAAGGTCCTGGGGGGCTGTTTTCTTGGGGGTAGTTTTGTGCTGGCCTAAGGGTGAGGTGTGTGTGCGGGTAGGCTGGAGAGGACAGTCTAATAATAGCTATTTACTCATTCAAACGCCTGTGATCTGAGGAAGCCTGGACAGGCACCCAGTGGCGTGTGACAGAGCCCTCGGGAGAGAGCAGAGTGGGTTTAAGGGAATGACGTCCTTGCCCGAGGCAGTGAGGTTTTGGGTCTGGCAGCTTTCCACACTGGCCTCTCCAATCCCCCCGCCATCATCATGCTCCTCCGGTGCTGACACCTCTCCTGTATGTCCCCCCTCTCCCTTTCACTCCCCGCGGGGGGCATCTTTAACTTGACTGCACTCCCTGCCATCTTCTGGCAATCAATTTTTCAGAGACAATCCATGACGTTCCCGACCCCCCTCCTTTCCCTCTCCTCCTTCCCCTCTCTCTCTCCCTCCCGCTGACTTGTTATTATGTACTGCAGCTGCCCGGAGGATTTTAAATAGACCCATAATCGCACAGCAGCTCCTCTTGGAAGTTTAAATATAACCTCCTTGTTAATCTCGCGTGTGGCAGCAGCACAGCACCTGGGGAAGGGAGGAATGGACAAGCACTAACCCATGGCTTTACATGAGGGCCAGGAGGGCTCAGGATTTTCTTTTCAGTGAAATTATTGGGAAATTGCTTTGTTTCTTTTAATCAGAATAGCTCTGAGGCTGGTGCAAGGTGCCAAACTGATGATTTTTGCAGCACTAAATTCTTCTCTTAGTTGCCATCCCAGGTACAGCATGAGGGAAGGCTGCCCTGCAGCCGCCCTCACGGTTGCCCTAGTTTGGGCCAGTCTCTTTCCCCTGCTCGAGGAAAACTTCCCTGGGAGGCAGCGGGCAGCTCAGACCTCCTCCACCCTTTGCCTTCCTGCGACACGGTAGCAGTTGTGCATGTCGCACTGAAGGAGGTGTTTCGGAGAGATCAAGAGGGAGCCAGGCAAAGATCCTATAGATTACCTCCCAGATTATTTTGTGGCAACGGGCTGATTTTAATTTTTTTAGCTCTCCAAATAACTAATTTACCCCTCAGACTGGAGTATGGTTTGCTGAACATCATAGTTCAATGACACTACAGAAGAGATCACAATTAATAATGGATTTTCCCAAAGGACCTGTTCTAAAAGGGCAAATCTAGTGCTCGCCAGCCCGTTAAATGTGGTGAGACACTTTCAAACAATAACTGTTGCCTGTTGCTTTAGGCTAATAAGATCCCTGTTCTTCCTGCATCCTGAATGAAGCCCTCCTCTCATACAGAGGGATGAAGGATGTGCATGAGGGATCATGTCCTAACTAGTTCTGGTGCTGCAGTTTGTTGGAGGGAGGATCAAGCTGGCTGTTCAGGGACCTGGGTTTTATTTCCTACAATCTGCCGAGCTGGTACGTACCGGGAAGTTTGATATACACTGACACCAGGAAGGTTGCTTCTCTACTTTAGTTTCTTCTTCTGTTAAAAAAAAAAAAANACTGTCATTTATTTTGAGCAGCGCTATAGAAAAATTAAGTATTATTATCCGAGTACCCAGAACAAAATAGTACTATTGATGCTAAATTATCCATCCATTTTAATAATCCAGCCATAGTAATTGCTAGAGCTGGGGGACTATTTCACAACACATAATTTATTCAGTGAATTTAGCTTCTTTTTCTGCTCATGGAATATCAATTGTGCGGATCATAATTTCCTCAAATTTATTTGAATTTATTCCGTGAACTTCTTGGAAAATATTTACTCTATGGATTGATACAGGCTGCATTACTTAATTATAGTTGGTCAGAGAGATCTATTTGGTATTGTTTCTATTCCCTTGTTGAATGAGTACACAAGCACTTCTGGGTTGAATACTTGCATATGAACACGGAACACTTCTGCAAGTTTTTACACATTTCCATACATGAATATGCAGGTAAAACTCCTACAGAGGAGCATTGACAGCAAACAAACATAGACAAGCCAGGTCTAAGCAATTTTGCATAAAAAATGTGAATGAATATTTTTAAAGGTCCTAAATTACCAGGACAAAAGTCTAATTTTCCAGCAAAGTAACCTGGTCCTCGGTAAATGGCATCTTGAATGGCAATAATGGCGTGTTGAATCAGAACCTAATAATTTAGCTCTTTGCCTCTTTCTGCTGCTCAGTACAATGATTTTCTGTAGTAATATATCCCCAGCTTGGATATATATTGTATGAAGACTAGTTTTTGTTTTTTGTATCTGGCTGTATTCGTGACGTTTGCTGTAAATATGCTCATGTCCTGCAATGGGTAGTGCTTATTTGAATGGGAGACTCTATTGTCTTGCTTCCATCACTTATCCATTTCTAACCTGTCTCCCTCTCTCCTACCTCCCACAACAGAAATGAGATGAAGTCTAGTGTGGCTGATCTGAAACTTTTTAAACCACAGAATTTTAAATGTTTACAAAGGTCTGACTCTGGTTTATGGTGTAGGCGTGTGAGGGATCATGTTCATGAGGACATTTGTGCACACTTGGGAGCAGCGTGATCAACACAGAGTGGAATAGGGAACAAGCAGGAAGCACTGGACAGTCTTGAGGACTGTGGTATAGAAACAGGGTGAAATGTAACAGCGTGAAGTCCAGGGACATGCAGATAGATACATCTACAGCACCTGGTTTTGAGCCATGTGGTGCAACCCAGACTAGTTAGGAAGGACTTCAGCAGCGGAAATTGTTCTGAGAGTGCAGCACTGAAGTATTTCTATTTCTTCTAGCTGGTCTGGGTGACTTTGCACAGTCTGATGGCCTGTATGGGAACATTTTCTGTTACTCCTACTAATTGATCTTAAAAACAATGGGATTATCAGTTGGAAGCTAATGAAAAAGAGAAAAAGTGGGAGTATTATTTACTGATGTGATGACTGAGCCTTCGATATGAGACATCAGCATAAAAGGCAATTATGTTCCTAGGTGCCAGGCAGGATATTCCCTGCCAAGGCAAGGAAGTATCAGTATCATTGTAAAAGGCTCTACTGTAATTTCCTCTGTGTACAATTCTGCATATAATTCCAGTTGTCCCAATTAAAGTGAAAAGGAGTCAGAAAAGTATCTGGTTGGTAGAGAGAAAGGAGAACACTTTTTGCAAGAGGAGGCTAAGACAGTGTAGCTTATCTAACCTGGCAAAATGCAGGCTGAGAGAATATAAAAGGCTGTCGTCCATTAAAACAAGAGTGAGGGGAAAATACCCTGGCAGTAGGAGAGCTCTTCAAGGTAAAGAGTAACTAGGAATGAACTAGCCAGGAATGGGCTTCAACAGAAAGTCATCCATACAGCAAGGTTCTCCCCCAGCCTCCAAACCGCACAGGGGAATGCAAGAAACCTAACCCTTCGTCAGTGAGAGAATGATAGGTTCCTGAAAAGACTGATATGGAGAGGCTGTCTAGGAGACCGGGGCTGGGACATCCCTTCTAGACTGCTGTTCCTTAATTACATCAAAACTCATGTAGGCACTCTGTTCTTCAGAATTAAAAGGACCTTAATTCAGTTTAGTTCAATTTTCTTCTAAGTGTTGCTTTAATTTGGAAGAACTGTGTCCATTCAAGGCTAATGTGATTTAATGAATTCATGCTAAACTCACAACTTCAGTTAATTTGGATTAATTTTCCCAATCGCTCCTCAGCAGACAACCCTTAAGACATGTAGTAGAAATGGCCAAGAAATCATGACTACTTCAGTCCTGCACGTGATTCAGCTCTAAGACTGCAAGGAGCTTTTTCTGACTGCAGGAGGCCTGAAGAAACATCTGGCCATGCCTAACGCGCTTCTCCCTGCTCCCTGGAGAAGTGCCGTGAAGGTGCGAGCTCCCAGACCCAGTGTCTTGGCTGTCCTCTTGTGTTTCGCCTCCCTGCCGCGGGGGCTGCGTGGAGCAGCGGAACAGCCCAGGCTTATCCTTGTTTGGAAGGAGTATTAGTACGGTCCCATGGGAAGGTGGGCTGTGTGGAACAACCTGTCCTGAAAGGTGCTTTGGTTGCAAGTGGTGTTTGGCAGTAGATCCGGGGGAGTACTGGCTGCTTGGCCGTGTGCTAAGGAGCTACCTGCATGTAGGAAAAAAAAAATCTTTTCATTCCTGCACTCCATCAATGATCGTTGCCGGCTTTCAGAAGGGAAAGTGCGTTTCTCTGTGGTGCTGTTCTAAGGGGTTTACAGCTCCACTGCGACGGGTGGTGTTATTTCTGTTACTGCTATTGGTCGGCGCATCCTTATTTGCCTGTTTTCAGACGGCACATCACGAGCGGGAAATCTGCGAGCCCTAATCTGCCGAGCTTTGGGAAGCGCGTACAGGGTGGCTGCCAGCAGGCCCCAGCAGCGGCAGGAGGATTTAGCGGCGCAGAGCGTGGCTGCCACGGCCACCATCGTGTGGGAAGGGACCGTGCTGCCGCGGCTCTGCACGTTGCCATGGAAACAAAGCTGGATTCTTAATCGGGATGCGTGTGTTATATGGACGTGAACCCACCGTCTGCTGTCCTTTTGGCCTCACCTCCTGGTGCCCTGGTCCTGGCCAGTCATGGCCGCCCCACGCCCAGGAGGTGGGAGGGGAGCTGATGCACATAGACCCTGTGGGGCTGGGGGGTGCAGGAGAAGGCTCCAAGGTGGGCCTGAGAGAAAAGGTTTAAGATGTTCCCTGGGCCCTACGGAGAGAAGAAGAAGCTCTGCTTGAGCTGGTGAGGGCAAAGGGAGCAGGCAGCAAGGGTAAGTCTCCCATGGCAGCTGCCGTGGGAAGTACCTTGAGATATTGGGGTGCCCAGGTGCTGCAGGAAGGGAGTGAGTCTCAGGGAGGTCATAGCTGCATGGCACAGTTTGTAGACCTTTAGGTAGCATCCAGCAGGCTAGCTCCAGGGGTGGTACAATCATGCCATCACAAATTTAGCTCAGGGACTGTACTGAAACCGTGCTTCAGCTTCAAGGATCCAAGCTAATACTTCTGCAAGGTGGTGTTATGCCTTCTGGGGTTACTAGGTTGTCCAGGTTAGCTTTGGCATCTCTGACATGGGGCTGTGCCATTACACAATCTAGGCATGGTTTTGAGAGGCCTGGAGATGTGAGGAGGCTGTTGTTGGGAAGTTGAAGCAATCGCACAATGTACTTAAAACAAGCTTATGCAGATATGGGTGAGTAAAGAGGTCTCATCTATTGTATTCCCTCTGCATTGAGTACATCAGCTGAGAAGAAAAATGTGCTAAATGAAAATCTTTTCCGTTGTAATACCTAGCCCATTCAATACCTGGTGGGCAGCACTTCAGGGGAAACCTCGAAGCTGTAGCAAAAGCTCTTGGCACTTCAAGAGGCAGTAATCTCCCTTCTGAGTTTAAACTCTGAGGAGATGGTTTGGTGCAAGCTGTAGAATGGAAGGTGGTGCCCAGTTATAGTCCTGTAAAATCCCCTACTGAGACTCACCAGGAATGGGACCAGTTTATGTCTGCTGTCCACATCCCAGCAGGAGGGATTATGACCAGCCTGCTTAAAGTCCATCAGCCATTTCTGTCTGAAATGCTGTTCTTCTTTAGTTTAGACTGTAAACCATTGGGCAGCATCGCTGTACACTGTTGAAATGTTGCTGTCAGTGTGCCCAGAGGACTGAGGGCTTCCTTCATCGAAGTCCAAGACTCACAATTGACCTTGTGTAAGGAAGTAAACTGCCGTGTTTAGAGGAGCCCTGGGAAGGGTTGAGACCAAGGCCGGGAGGGCTTGTATGATTAATCTCTGCTGAAACAGACATGCTGGTGCTTATAGAGTGAAGTGAAAATCTTCTGGGGACCCAACAATTTGCTTGTTGCGTAGCAGTGAACTAGGGGAATTGTCAATGGGCTGAGCGAAGTCCCCCACAGCAGACAGCTGAAGGGGAACTCATGGCCCTCAGAAAGCTCCCTGTAAAAAAGGGGATTTAGGATCCTCAGCCCTTTATGTCTGTATCAAGTTTGTACATTTTAAAACATGCAAATATGTAAAAATATTACATACTTTTCCTTCCTTGGATACCCTAGAGCTCCATTATAAAGAATGATTCCATAGGAAGGAAGGCCAGTGGGGGATACCTGTAAAGGCCATGTTTTCCTGCTGATTGAATAGAGAGGTTGATATCCGTAGCTTACTGCTTGAATGCACAGGGAGCCTGACCACATTCTCACTTCTACCTAGAGAGTATGGTGTGACTTTGAAGTTAGTGGGGTTAGCCTGATAAGTAAAAGGAGAAAGAGATCTACAATCAGCCCTTAGAAATTACTGGGTACCATAACAAGAGCAGCTGGACACCAAATGAGCTGTAGAGCACTGGGTTGATGTCTCCCAAGCAGTGGGCTTCATTCACCAAGCATGCCCACTCTGCAAGACAGCATGCCTTGAAGAGCACTGATGCCAAGATGATGAATGTACACGGTTCTTAAACTCTGTTTCTTCTACTCTTAGCACAGAGAAGAGGAGAATGTCCTCTGAGATAAAGTGTGCACAGCAACTGCTGCAGGCTCCTACGCAGTGCAGATGGATGCGTAGTGTAGGAATGGATGCGTAGTGTAGGAATGTACGTATCCTGCATCCATTGAGATAATGAAAAGGTTGAGCTTCTTGCACTAGCCACCATACTTGAAGGAAAGGTTTTTCAGCTCAGTACTTCTCAGGCAGCAGATATGCAGAGGTTTTGCATGAAAAGGAGAAAAGGCACTTCTCCCTACTAGCAAAAAAAAGTATCCTGAAGCTAGATGACCAGAGTGATGACTTTGTCTCAGCTTCCAGAATTACTTAGCTGCACCCTGAAAAAAAGCTTTCTGTGGCTACTCCCTTCCCAGAAGTGTTGTTGCTTCTGACCTGCCTAAAGGAATGATAGTTTTGGTTTGGTTTTTTTTTTTTTTTTTTGAACCCAGATCATCTTGGTGTATATTAATTAGATGACTACGTGCCTCCATGAAAGATGAGTCCTGAAGGACTATATTTTGTCAAGAAGAATAAAGTCTGTTAAAACCACGTCTCCAATGCTTTCACCCACAATTTGAAGGGATGCAAGCTCTCTTCCTCTGGGCTGTGGCCAGGGCTGTGTAGTGAAGCAGCCTGTGTAATCCTTGGCTTTTCTCTGAAAGGACTAACTAGAGGCTTAATTAGCTCTGAACGCATGTGTGGTGATGTAGATACTAATCTTCAGTAAGGCTGGACTGCACCATCACCTCATTTCATGGGGATCATTGTCAGATGCTAATCCACTTCAGGTGCTGTCAGCCTGGGTTGGAGTGGAATTGGCATATTGGAGATATGGCAATTTGCCTACCTTGAACCATGCTGCGTGTGTGTGTATATATATATGCACACCTGCATGCACTGAAGAACCTGGAGGCAGCTGTGTACAGGAAGAGAAGAAATAATGAGACAGAGTGATACAAAGTGGAAGGGATAGACAAAGCATCACAGCCTTCCCTTGCAGGAGGTGCAGTCCTGGACATGGCTTTTTCTTTCCCCTCTCATATTCTTGTTTGTTCCTCTTTTGTCACGGGCCCTGGCCAGGCAATGTTCAGACTGAATAGCTCATTTCTCCCCGGCTTCTTGTAGCTCCTGCTGGTGCTTCCATCTACTTCCCACTCCCCCGTTGTGCCTGAGTGTGTGGTTAAGAAAGAGGACAGACAACGGGAGATGTAGGAAAACAAGATGCATCGGCTTTGCCTTTGAGTCAGTCAAAGAGCTATTTCTATACCTTACACGCCTCACCCTGGCTTTTATTCTCTCAGATGCTTTTGTTACTCTTTATTATTAACGGCCAGCAGAGGCAAATTCTTTTACTGCTCCATCAATCCTTTCTCTGCTGTGCTGATCCTCGACAGAAATCTCAGTGCCTCATGTGCGTGTGTGATCTTGAAAAAGATATGGCAGTTCAGTCCCAGCCTTGTGTTTTGTTTAAAAAAGCACAAAGCCTAATATAGATAGAAAAATTTGAATTCAAGTACAAAAAGAGCATCTTATTTATTATGCTGCTGCTTTTAAGTTATGTCAAGGGCATATTGAATATATAGATGGCACCTTCTATTAATGTGCGGGTAAGTATAGAAAAAACAGTGAATTCAATTATGTGTGCTCCAGCACAAAGTTAAGCTGACTAGAAATGGGCTTGTTGACTTTCACCACCCAAGAAAGAAGTATAGAGCTGAAGCTTGCAGCACCCTTATTGCAAAGTCAGATGGACTGATTCCCTCTCCCAAATCCTCTTCATGAAACCCTGAGGAGTGTAAACGTTCATGTGCCTAGATCATGGAGATGGATATAATGGTCCTTACAGCCCCAGTCACTGTAGCAACCATGAACATGAAGTGTTTCAGGAACTGTGGGGGAGATTGCAAGTTCTAGCTCTGCAAGTCTCCTATGGTCCAGTCTTTTACCAAGAACAACTTCCAGTTCACTGGAGTTCAGAAATGGCTTTACCTTGAATAGGAGGTTTGACACAATTTCTGCCTCAATCTCATAACAGCAAGGGGCATGGCAAATGGCTATTAATCATCAGGGTAAAGAAAAGGAACTAAAGAGCTATGATCCCAACACAAAATAATAGGAAGCAATAATTCAGCAGGTGTGAATTTGGCAGAACATCCTGCAAATGTTTGGATGGGCATGTGTGCATGCAGACTTCATACATTTGTGGTTTTGTCTGTAAAGCTATAGGAAACCTCCTATTGAGTTTCTGAGACTTAATAGATGGGAACTCAAGAAGAACATTTGAGGAGCGAGCTGCTTTCCTTTCTACTATCTGTGTAAATAACTCCATGTGCTTTATTGGTCTCAAAGTCTCCACAGTGGGGAAGAGGAGAATCAATAATCGTTTAAAACTTTGTGAATCAATTAGATGAGCAAGACAGGCATGACAGCAGCTTCCCGACAGAGGCACTGCTCACTGGTTGATTAGGAAGGAGAGCTGGGTAGAGAGAAGGTGCCACCATGTTCTCATCCATCCTGCAGCACAAGAGGTAACTTGCTATGGCCAAAGCCAGCTCTGGTGGGGATCAGGCCTTCAAGCATGACATATGAGGCTGCATATTGAAATCCTTATTGGTTGTTCGAGACAAGGACTCTTGTAACACAGTGATACAGTCACGTATCAAAGCAGGGGCTGAATCCAGAGTCCAGGTCTGATGGTTCAGGAATCTGCCTCTGGTTCTTCTCCTTAGGCTTGGAGAGTTCCTGACTAGATCAGGAGCGTCACCACAGCAGTGCAGGCCAGGATTTGAACTAGTTCACTTTGCTGACATGGTGGCTGTACTGGACCTGAACTGGAGTTTCCATACAGTGCTAATGCATGGATGCCTTAGGGCCAGCTCATGGTTTCTGTGCCTTCCGTTGCCTGGTGCAGACGTACACATTATGTGCTAATGAGGCGGCTGCTTGCCAGCAGCATGTGCAAACAAAAGTGGACCAGGGTGCTGTTTCTTCATTTTATGCCCAGGCTCTTTTATACTAATGTGGCAGCATAAGGAAGGTGGTAAAATCCCTCTTAAAATGCACCACACACAGCTGCCTTCTCTCCTGGTGCACAGCAAGGGTTTGACACTGCTCCTGTCCCAGCCCATGCTGTAAAATATGGGTTGGAGTGAGCTGGAGTGAGTCAGGTTTGGGAGAGCTCAGGGCAGGGAGGAGGTGTACTCTGAGCAAGCAGCATCTCCTTTCCAAAGTGGTAGGATCTGATTTGGAGGGTGCAGTGAAGGGTGGCATGGATCCTCATGGTCTCAGAAAGCTGTGAGTATGAAATGGCTGAATGTTTACTCACAGGCTCAAGAGGAGAAAAAGTGGGATGACTTCTTTCTGAGCTTTGGGGCCACCTCATGGCAGGAAGCCAGTGACCTGGGCTAACTGAATAAGCCTGGCTGTATTTGTGGGACTGAATTCCCAGGTAAGAGCAGTGTGTGAACACAGGCAAGCAAAGGCAGCAGCCCATATGATCCACACCTTCCTCTCACACCACAGACCAAAACAGTGCCAAGGAGCATGAAGGCAGTCAGGAACCAGCCCTGGAGAATGTGGCCTGGGTGGGCAGGGTGAGGGGAAATCTTGACTTGACTCCTGCCTGCTCCTAGTTAGCTGGCACAAGAGGTCTAGGCAGGTGGTCCGTCAGCCCTTCTCCTCTTCCGGAGCATCTCTGCAGTCCCAACAGGCAGCTGGGAGATGGGTCCCTCTTTGGGGTGAGGGTAGTGATGCCTAGCCCCAGCCATCCCAGCCCCGACACCAGTGGGCCACGCTGTGCTGCACGGAGCAATGCGGGATGCGGGACCCCCCCAGCGCCAGCTGTAAGGAGCTTATGGTCGTGGCTGCATTACGTGTGTGCATGGTTGCCAGGGAAACTCCACTGCACCGCTGAACTGGGACCAGAGCGCTGGGGCCAGACCTCTTTTTTTTTTTTTTTTTTCTTTTTTTTCCTTACTCAGAGCGTCAATTATGACCCTTTTAGGGAAGAGGCAGCCAGGTACGGGGCAATGAGAAATCCGGAGTCTGTAATCTAATCAGATCTCAGCTCTTGGTTTTGCCCCATTGCTAAAGAACCCTCCCATTTTAAGTGTTTTTTGTTTTTGTTTGTTTGGTTTGGGTCTTTTTAAGTTTTTTCTTTTGAGCTAGAGAATTGTCTATTTACTGCTGGGCAGAATGAATGAGGCTGAAGAGTTTTACTGCTCCTTGCCTTGAGGCACATCTACACAGGCTTTGCCTTCAGCTGCTCGCTCACTTGTGCACTAAGGCAAGCCAACTCTGATCCAAAGGGTATGTAAGCTATACGTTGAAAATTATCTAAACTGGGTAATAAGACTAGCCTCTAAGAAAAGATTAAGTCCTGGCACAGCATTACCTTAAATTGACTACTTTGCTTCAGCTGTGGTCTGGCCAGCTAAGAGCATAGGTACAGCCAACTTCGCTCTGTCCATAAAGGCTGAGTAGACCTTGGCATCGTCAGGATCGCAGGTGCCATGCGTTAGGACACAGGGCAATGAATAGCTTTGACTGCAGAAGGTTAATGCTTAAAATGGCAATGCAGAATTTGAGAGAAAGGGGGTACCAATGTGTCACGAGACAGAAGGGGACTGGAGGGCCTTACAGACACACTCTGACCTGTCCACAGCTGGGCCGCAGTGAGAGGAGATCTTCAGCTCCTGAGAGGCTCAGAGAGCATTGGATGCAATGCTGAACTTGTAGGGCTTATCTAAATAGACTCTCTGAACCTTTGGAGGTTCAGCTCATGATAACATTTGCTCATAATAAGAGACCAAAGGCATATTTGATGAAATGGAAGAACAGTTAATTTAGAAATGATAAAAAGGAATAGTATTTCACCTGGGATAGTTGATTTGAGAAATTTATTCAATGACATCTTGCCAAATACTGTGACTGGACTTATTTTAAGAGTGCTGGATAGTTTTATGGCTGCTATTGATTAATATGGCTATACCAACGACATCCCATTCAGCTTACAGTCAGAATTCAGTCCTTAGTCTGGAGGGTAAGACAGCCAGAAAAGAAGCACCAGGCAAACACCATGATGTAATTGGATGGATGAATGATGGGGCAGTCTGACTTTCCTCTGACTGTGCTGGGCTGGCAATGTCAGGATGTTAAGACAACCTAGTGGGGTTGTCTGAGCTGCGACAGGAAAGCTAGGTCTGGGCTGTCCAGATTCACAGCATGGTATAACATGGCACCTGGTGGACGGAATCTATCCAGAGTGACCAGTGGTTTAATCCATCCACGTAAGCTCATCAAAGAAGGAAACACACACATACGGAGGTGAAAATGGAAATGCATCAAGCCTGGTGTGAAAACTGTTTACCCTGGCAGCTTGCTAACTGCCACTTCCCCTCTGTGGAAAAGTGCTGGCATCCATATGTGATGCTCTGAGAAGCTGCTATGGCATACCATCATAATCTAGCCTGCTTTGACCAGTGATTGTATATAAAATTCACAAATGATTCACCCTCTCTTTAGCCAAACAACTTTTGAGGTTTTTCTCTGAATTATGTGTGTCAGACAGTGGCCCTGGTATGTCATCTTTTTGATTGACTGCATGTGGTATGGAGTGAAACAATCCCAAGATCAAGAATCTAAAGTATCTTGCGTTTCCTCTGTTGCAAAGTGTTTGAATGAATGATTTCTGTAGACCCTTAAGTGGAATGTGGAAATCGCTTAGCTGTTTTCTGCCTTTGAGTCATCTTTAACCAGACCTTTTTATTGCAACTCACAGGAACTCCTTGATGCTGGAGCACTTACACAGTTGCCCCTGGGCTAGGGCTCTGCAGCAGATCCGTTTCCACTGCTACAGAGAGATTAAAGTCCAAGCCATGACTGGGATCTGTGTATATGATACTTATGTGTATAGTTTATGTCTTTATACATGTGAATCTTGGTACAATTCTTTCCGTTTACCAGGGTAACAAAATTGAGCTACATTAGCAACTCTAGATGCCTTACCCCAATTATTCTCAGTAGCCACCAGGGATCATGGATTCCAGAGAAGACCTAGGAAGTCAACAACCATTCTCCTAATTGCTACAGACCTTTCTTGGCCACTTGTATGCCCTACCTAGCAAGGACCAGAAGGATAGCAACACACTGTCCTGTAAGAGAGGGTTCTTACAGCCCTCCTCTGATTTATCACTGTATGTCCTGCCTGCATTTCTATCAGTGGGGAGACTGAACTAGGTCTCTCCCTTTCATCCACCAATTTCTGTAATCACTTCTCTGTAACCATCATCTCTGAGCTATGTACCCTTCTGTCAAATAAGGCCAGTGTGTTCAGGAGTCATTGGAAGAACAAGGGAGGGAACTGATAAATGATAACGTTATGTAAACCACGTTTCTGCCTCTAACGAATTTGAACTTCCCACTGACGGCATGTTCCCAGGGTATCTCAGAGGATTTTCACCAAGAACAATCCACTCATCAGTGAATCAGAGCACTGGGAAAGGATTGCAGGAGGTCATCTGCTCCATCTGCTGTGCAAGCCAAGATCAGTAATAACCCAGGGAACCTGTTCCAGTCAGACAGGAAAGTTTTGAAATCCTACTGAATAGTATCAACTAGGCAGACAGTCATTAAGAAATGACACAGTCCAACATGCTCCAACCTTACATTGAGTAGGTTTTGCTGTGAATATGTTTATTTTGTGGAAATGTGAGCACGTATGTGTGTGAGAGATGCAGAGATGCTGTTCTAGATGCCAATCCCACCACGAGGACACTATACTAGGACTGCAGTGTCAATGTATTCTTATAGTCCCTACTGCAAGCACTCAAGGAAAGGACACGCACGGTTTGATGCAGCAGAGTTTTATTGTATTGAGTTGTTGAAAACTAAATAAAAAAAATTTAAATGTGAGGTGAAAAAACAAACATACAGAAATCCTGACTGCAGGCTAGCCTGAGGCAGTGATGCATTTGTGGTAAGAATAAACAGGAGTAAATGAACAGTTAAGCAACAAAGATCCTGATTTCCTGTCAGATATGTTATAACAAACAGGACTCAAAAATATAGAAAATTTAATTATAAGACTTTGAACTGTTGTGGTATTTTCCATCATGAACAATAAAAATCCCAGTGAATCAGGTATCCCACCAGGACCGTGACAAATAGGTACACAGTGGTGTCTCATTTTGAAGAAAAGAAATACATAGGTAGGGAAATTAAGGTCTGTGTTTTCCCAGAAATTATTTGGTGCTTGCTCACTCCTTTTTGCCCCCACAAAATGTGTGGTAGGCTGGGCCAAAGTCTAAGCAAGAGGCAGCCTTGTGTGATTTGTCTGTAGGTCATAGAGGAATTTTGCAAATCAAGACTGTACTAGAGACACATGAACAGCTTTTCTTCTAAGTCAGAAAAATGAGAAGAGGGCTTTGGAAAGTGATAGTGGCCTGAGTAATTAGGATCTTATAGGATCCCCTTTGTAAACTGGAAAGGGAGGGACGGGCAGACCCCACTTGTTAAATTACAGCTGCACAGGTAGCTTAATGAAGCAGCAAATGGGGGTAGATATACTGATGTTCCCAAAAGCCTAATAAAAAGAGGCTACTCCCAGAGCAGCACAAATTTGTATTTCTCCTGCACCTGTGTGGAGATAGCAGCCTAGGGCATTTTGCAAAAACATAATTTATTTCTCCAAATCCAAAAAGCAAACATATGCGCTTGACTTGCTCCTCACTCAAATTCCTTGTGCATAACCTGACACATCCAGCCCTTGTGGGGTCTGGCACTAGAACTGGACCTAAAAGAACTTGCCACCAGTAGCAAAAATCTGTTCATGGCTTGGTCACCGGCTCACCATGGCGCGGAGAGACAGATTACATTCATATGGGCTGCACGGAGGCAATGTAACATGCTGATCTCCTCAGTCCCCAAGTCAGCAGTTATAGTATGGCTCAGTTGAAGGCTCTCTAGTTCCTCAAGATGACTGGCCCACTGCAGCCATTTTTGGGGATCTTGCATTCCTCTGCTTTAGGGATGTTCTCTAGTCTGCCCCATGCCAAGAAGCAGTTTTGCTCTGGATAGTAAAATGTTGTTTGTAAGGCAGTAATTGCTTTTGCTTGCCTGGGGAATCCAGAGAGGCTGTTAGGAAGGAACTTGTGAGAAAAGCACCCTGGGGACCTCTCTTGCCACATCTGAGGTAAATGGTTCATTAAATGGCAGTGATTGGTTTCAAATGGTGCAGCTGCAGGAGAGCTCCTTGGATAGTCACCTGCAGCTTTGCCCAGGGCCTGTATCTCTGGTGAGATGTGGGTAGGAACTGGCCTTTGTGCAATATCTGCATGGACCTGTCCCTGAGGGACAGAAGGCACCGGGCATCTTAGAAGTGTTGGCAATAATACTTCATTTCTCTCTAAACCTTTGCCACCTCTGCAGATCCTCATCCATCCACCTAGGAACTCACCAGCCACCACTCTCCAAGAGGAGGCTTCATGGTGAGTTCTTTTGCATCTTCACCATGTGCGATCTAGCCTCCTTATCTGAAGGCTTAAACGTGCAGGAGGAGGAGGCAATACTTTTCCCAGCAGTGGTAAACTCAGAGCAGATTTTCTGTGGGAAGCCATCTGTCAGCTGGGGAGTGGTGCTGTGTCAATTGATCGTCTCCAGCTCAGCTCTGCAAACTATGGCTCCCTGACCTTGCAGGGTGACAGCAGGCGAGTACTAGGATCTCTGGAGGTATTGCGATCCTGTAATGGAGCTTCTACTCTTTCAGACTGGGTGAGGGGACACCCTGCAGTACCTTGCCGCCTCTTTGCAGCAGTTACCTATGGAAAGCCTGAGCTCGCAGGTGAAAAGGCTGTAGGAGAAAGACAAGTTTTTTTCTGTAGCCAGGGGACTGTATTTCACCTGGATGATATGCAGTATAAGGGACTTCTTTTGCTTTAAACTCAGCATATCCCAAACTTAAATCTGTCTCCCAGTGGCAATGTTGAATCATGTTTTGGCTGTTCCAAGGTGAAAAAAGGAGGTGGGGAGACTGAAATTTCTGCAGGAGGAAAACAGGAGCTTGTAATGTTCTGTAAAAACCTTTAATGTCAGGAGGGGTAAAATATTCCTTTTTGGCTTTAAACTGTAATAAAGTGGTAATGATTCTATGGGGTATATGTGTGTAAAAACAGTAAAAGCCCCGTAGACATATCTCTGAATTTAAAAGCTTTCACTGTAACACCACAGTGGGGTCAAATTCCTGCTCTGATAGCCCTGTGGTTCTCTGTCAGTTCAGCTCCTTCTCTTTTTCCCTGACTTTCCATCAGGTGTGGTCAAAAATAAGGACAGGAAGGAAATTGTAGCTCTCAGGCATTTTCTTAGTTTGCCTTTTGTCCCCCAAAAGGCACTCACTGAAATTCCTATCCAGCTCTATCAGCAATTCTCCTGATTTATTATGAGAGGGACACTTTCTTCTACACTGTTGTCCGTCCTTCCTTGCTTGCCCCTCTCTTTTCCGATTGCTGAGTTGGTTAGGGAATGAAGAACATTTGGCTAGCCCAAGTGTCGGGGTGATCAAGTGCCAAGAGACATCTTAGCAAGCCAAAAGCTGGACTGGCTTGCACCTCCTTAATGCTCTCCTTTTGAATAGAAGTTGCCTCTTCTTGTTGCTTCCATAATAAAAATGCAAGCAGTTTCTCAAGAGCAATTATTACACGCATAGCCAAGTGGTCTGTGCTGTTTGATTTAAGGAGGGGTGCTTACATTGTTTAGCTGGGTTGTGATAAAGCCATCTATTTGGTGTATTGATTTTTGATGTTCTGATACGCTCTGGTTAGTGAGGAGCTCCAAATTTTCTCCCCAGGTCTTTGAGGCTGAATATCCTTCAACAGTCGGGCTGTGCACTCATGTGGAAGGAACTGTCAGCAGTCACTTTAGCCAGAGCATCAGACCCTTTTTAAAATCATGGGGAGGGAAGTACCTCCCGGACTATCACACCTACTAACTCCTGCATGTGTATGCGTACAGAGCTTTGAAATACTAGATGTTTTACCATCTCCCATCCTCTGCTTGTCACAGAGGAAAGCATCCAGTATTTTTTCAGACAAGACTTCAAGATGCTGTGTGCCAAACGTTCCTGTAATTCAATAGCCAGGTCCTTCAGATCTTAGAGTCTCTGATAGAAACTGTGGAAATTTGTGGTTGGTTCAGAGGTTCTTATGCATAAGTATAGAAAAGCTTTTGTTGACTTTAATATAAAAATAAATACTAGTCATCAGTGTAGCTTTCTTGTCTTTTTATGTTGCAGTAAGGCTGAGTCTTCACGCTCTAGCATTCAGTTTGCTACAAGTGGCTTTCAAAGGCACAGTGCGATGAAGGGCATTGGAGATGCTTGTTCAGGCTTACTTCGAACTCTGGCAGGTGCCATGACAATAGTTTAATCTTTCCTCTGCCTTTCCTGATTTTCTCCATAAGCTTCAAAGATAAAAAGTATTTATTTATTGGAAGAGTAAATTCTTTTCCTGAGCACAGTTCTGGGAGAAGGGGGTAAATTCCAGTCATAAAAAGTATAAGCTGTTTTCCACAGATTGAGAGGCTCATTTGCTGCTCTCCTGGTTTTTTAACTTGTCTCCAATTTGTTGCTGCCTTCTTTTCCTTTTTCTTTTTGTGTACATTTCTTTTTCCAGTGAGCAAAGAGCAGCCTTAAGAGTACTTTTCACAAGTGGGTGGTGAGCTGTGTGGAGGAAGTGAACAGACTTTAATCAGCAAACCTCATAGGAAAGGCATGGGTATCTAGGAGCAAGGACTCTTTTGTATAGGATGTGACCCATTGGGAGTTCAGGAAAGAGAAACAAACAGCTTAAGGCTGGATGCGAGATCAGAGCTCTTTTTTTTCTTTTTTTTTTTTCTTTTTTTTCTGGAGTTGCTGAGCTGTGGCATATTATGCCAACAGAGAAAATGGTTATAGGTAATCAAAACCATGACTAAAGAAGGGATGGATGAATGGATAGATGGATGGACGATTAACTGGCATCCCTGCTGAAAAACAGCTTTACCTGCCAGGCTGTAGGAGAGTGAATTTTGTAGAGAGCTGTTCTAAATGCGAATATCTTGAGGTAATGTCTTGACACATTTGCACAATGAGTTTCCTCAGGTCTAAAACTCCTGACTGCCTCCTTTTGTATCTCTGGTTCAGCTTTTCTGGCTTACTGAAAGAAGGTGGGGCTGCTGACTCTTTCCTAAAAGTGGTGATTGGATTTGGAGTACTTTCTTATCGTAATGGGAATCTCGGCAGAGAGATATAATTTAATTCTGCTTTTTTTTTTTTTCCTTTGGTTGTTTGCTTGTGATCTAATCCTACTCTACAGAAGTCAGTGGGAGTTTGCAGTTGATTTTAAAAGACAGAAAATCAATCCATAAGAGAGCATATTGGCAAATGCTTTTTCCATTCCTTTCCATCATGAACTGGGCAAAAGCAGGAATTCGGATTTTACTGAATCTGTCCCAGATTTAAAGCCTGGTATCTTGTGAAATCCCAGGACGAAAAAGGCTTACACTATGCCATGGGAGAGCTGAGATTTGTAAAAAAACTCCTTTGGAGTCTTGGAGGTTATAAAATGATACAAGTTCCGATTCTTGCAAAGATGAACTTGATATGGTAGAAGGGCACGAAAGCAATACCAAGAGAAATATTGAGCTGACATATCTCTAAAACATGGTATAAACAAACCCCATGATAGTTTAGATTTTAATTTTTTTCCATTTTAGTATATTTTATGTTGTTCCGAGACTGAGCCTTCACAGTTGTAGCACTCTGTCCTACTACTTGCTTTGAGAAGAGCTTGCAGTGGAGGTTCTCAGCACTATTTGTGTCCAATGGTTTTGCCTAGTCTAGTTGTACTTCAGTCTGGATGCTCAAACTAGAGTGACTGTCCCAAACTAAATCAAAGCTGCTGTGTATCCTGTTTATACTACGTATATTGTTATGATAACCCCAGATTAAAGCTCTTAATTTCTGCTGCCATGGAATACTTTGTACATATTGTCTTTTTCTGTCCTCAGTTGTGTACCACTTGTTCCCTGTCTGTTAGAATCACGCCTAACATTTGAAACCTTTAAGTAATTTCGGCAATCTGCCTTTAAAAATAAAGTAGGGACAGCTGGCCATAAAAAGGCTTTTACTTCCTTCCCACTTGCTTCACTTAAATTTTAAATTTTAAAAACTTAAAAATGCTTAAGCTCTGGCCAAGACATGAAGTGTATGACTGCGTGCCTCCCCCTCCATGCTCAATGGGTTGACTAGGAATGCTGTTTATTTCCTTTGACCTATTCTTGTTTTCTTTTTCTCTCTCTTCCTCTCTTTGACTTCCTATTCTAGGATGAGTCATCCATGTTCTTCCAGTTTGGCCCCTCAATAGAACAGCAAGCTTCTGTCATGCTCAACATCATGGAAGAATATGACTGGTACATCTTCTCCATTGTCACTACTTACTTCCCTGGTTACCAGGACTTTGTGAACAAGATCCGCAGTACCATTGAGCACAGCTTTGTGGGTTGGGAACTGGAGGAGGTCCTCCTGTTGGACATGTCCCTGGACGATGGGGACTCAAAGATCCAGAACCAGCTCAAGAAGCTCCAAAGCCCTGTTATCCTCCTCTACTGCACAAAGGAAGAGGCCACCTACATTTTTGAGGTGGCCAACTCTGTAGGTCTGACAGGCTATGGTTACACATGGATCGTGCCCAGCCTGGTGGCAGGGGATACAGACACAGTGCCATCCGAGTTCCCCACCGGGCTCATCTCTGTCTCATATGATGAATGGGACTACGGTCTTCCTGCCAGAGTGAGGGATGGAATAGCCATAATCACCACGGCTGCTTCTGATATGCTGTCGGAACACAGCTTCATCCCTGAGCCCAAGAGCAGCTGTTACAACACCCAGGAGAAAAGGATTTACCAGTCCAACATGCTCAACAGGTAAGGCAAAGTGCTGGGCCAGCCTTACAAAAAAGGGGTCAAAGAGGACCTCTGAGACCTCTTATAATAGAATAATTCTGCTAGGCCACACGGTGGTTTGGGGCAGCGGGCAGGGTTGGCTGGAACCTGGGCAAGGGGAGGCATGCTGATGGTGGGACTCACATTGCCATGCATCATGAGTGGCCAGTATTGTCACCCTCTTAGAAAGCCTCCATACAACACAGGGGGCAAGCCAGCATGAGGAAAAGGAACAATGAAGGCATAATGCAAAAATTTGAATGCGCCCCTCAATGGACAAAATTTTGCTTTTATAACAGCGCTGAACTTCTTAGACTGTCTTTGCATGAATGAGTCTGTAACTCTGTAACTAAGCACATCCATCAGAACAGCAGGTTTTTCTAGATGGAACAGGGCATTTAAAAATAGGGAAAACCTATTTGAATAAACATCTTCTTTAATCCAGATTTATATTTTCTTAAGAAATAGTACTAAGATGCCTGTTTAAAGTCATAGAGGAAGTCCGTGGTAGAACAACCTCTGGAACAGCACTCTGATGACTAGATCTTCCTTTTTGTCCCAGCTGGATTTTTAGCATGTTGCTAAGCAACCCAGATAATTAGACATGGGATCTGCAATTAGCCAGATGCCCCCTGACCTACTCAGCTGTCATTCTCCAATATTTTACATATAAAATCCTTTGGCAGGTTGGTCTTTTTGTGGTAGGACAAGTGGAATCCAAGCAGTAACCGTCAGGAGGGGCGGCCGCACAGAGCTCAGCATCTTTGTTCATTTGTCATGATGAATCATGGAACAGTGTAAATGTGATGGATTGGTTTGCGTGCTGTGACCCCTCACTGTCAGCTGTCCCAGGCAGGTAGACGGTCTGGTGGACAAGAAAGCAGATTTTGCTTTGCCTGGAAGTTGGTGACTGAAAGAAAAGTATATTCTTTGACCCATTATACTATCCATAATGCTATCTGCTATTTGTTCTTTGTCTCTATGATCCACTGGTGCATTACCAGGTCTTACTGCCTTTACTTCCTCTTCCACATACTGGCTTTTTGCTATCTGCAAGCCTGGGAACCACCAAAGGTGCCCAAAGCTTTTATTGGTTTCCTTCCCAGCTAGGCTGAGGGGTAAAGGGTGTTTTCTGCTGCTCTTTTGAGTCATCCCTGGAATGATTAAGCAGGGAAGATATATTTAATATATATCATCAGAAGTAGCATCAAGGCAGGCTGTTGTACCTTTCCAAATGAAGAGGGATTTTTTGGGGGGAGCTGCATTGACTTTTTTCAGCAGTTGTCTAGAAAACAAAATGTTGTCCTCTGCTATGTGATGCAGTGTTCTGCAGAGACCTTCTGCTAATTAGTTCTGTTGACACTGTATTAGCCTGTGCATAACATCACGCCCATATAGCTACGCTGCTTCAAGGACCCAACATAATCTCTCTGCATAGCACTTCTTTGCATTGTATAGAAGTTGCCAGCTCAGAGACTCATGAGCCTCTGGATATGACAGTACTGTTGTGCAGTGTAGATATGCCCTGAAGCCTGGGCACCCCACATGAAAGCAGTTCTTGTCACTTTTGAAGATATTAGCTTTCTTCTCACCTTCATGGCCCAAATCACGCTGTTCCTTCTCCCTTGTCTGCTTTGGGTACAGCATTCACAGGAATGACTACAGATACATGTAGATATACCCAGCTTAGTTTGGATACTGACATCAGTCTCGCTGAGAAGCAGAGTCTATTAGTCCATGCCAAGCTCCGTTCTGCCACTGCCTGGATTGCTGCAGGCACCTGAGCTAGCTCAGAAATAATTACACCATGTTGCAGTTGCTTCTGTGACCACAGTGCAAATATTCACTTTGCCTTGCATGGCGCTGGCCTGTGCTCTGCCAGTCTGGGGGTTCTGCCCCCCACAAAATGTTTCCACCCTCTCTGTACTTCTGAGTGAGAGGGTTAAAAGGTTTTACTTCAGTGAGTTGGGTGCTTAGTTTTCTGTTGAAGTGAAATTACTTTGAGGCACCTTTAGATGTAAAAACCCCAAACTAGTGGTGTCCAAAATAAGCCATTGCTTTTACAAATCCAAAGGTTCAATAGAAGTGTGCTAGCTTCAAGCTCAGCATCGTAGCCTGGAGTCTGGGCAGGAAGAAAGGCAGAGGAGACAGACAAGATGTGGAAAAGAGCAGACGTGAAGATACGAGTTCACTGCACTAACCAAAATCCACAGAGATTAATGGCTGTAATCTGAGTTCATACCTTCAAGTCCCACTGAATTTGCTGGAATTTACTATGTGCTAAGCTTTAAACCTCTCCTGATATACTTTGTCTATCTCAGGTCTTTAAATCTCTCCTGAAATGCTTTGTCTATCTGGGGTAGTACAGATTCTGCAGACCTGTCTGCTTCATACCTTCCCTAACCCCTTCCACCTACTAAGATCCCACAGCACTTGTGCATTGTTCACATCAGGCAGCAGCAACACCTGCATGTCTGGGACATGGTCTAGCTCACTTTGAACTGGACTGAAGGTTCTGGAAAACTAACTTTAGTCTTGGCCTGGGCCTGGCAATACTATATTCAGCTATCTATAACTTACAGTTCCCCCTCCGCATGCCTACACAGAATAGAGAAATGTATGTATGTGGGCTTGATGTCTGTGGAGACTGAAAAGTGTATGTGACCTCAGATAGTACATCACCACGTGGCTGGTGTTTCAGAAACTCTTGAAGCTAATCCAAAGTGGTCCAATTTGCTTCAAGTCCGTAGCTGGGAGGCAGTGCGATAAAGGAATTTTCCCGTTTTATTCTTCAGAGAGTGACACATCCAACTAAAAAAATGTGTAATTTAGTTCAGCTGGGGCACATTATACACTAAGACTGTGAATTAGTCATTTCTCAAGATCTGCCTTTGAACTCTGACTATTTCTTACTTGCAGTAGTTCTGAATGCAGCTAAAATCAAATGGTTCTGCTCAACGTGGTCTCAGTTGGTGGTTGATTTGGGTGTATAATGGAGTAAGGAGGAAAAGAACTGAATGTTGCTTGAATTTAGAAAGAAAGCTCAGTTTCTTCATGTCTTTCACCCTTCTTACGTTGACACTTGTTCGTTTTTGTGAGAGCTTGTGCAAACAAAGTTTTGTTTGAAGTATGGCTGCGAGAACAAAAAGAAACAAGACGAACTTTTCTTTAAATGACATTTCTTGCCAATGTAGGTGTTTGGTCTGCATCTTCTCGTATTGATAATGGTCTCATAGCAACTGTTTCTTGTCTGTCTCGAAACCGGTTCTCCTTTGTGTTAAACTGGAACTGCAGAAGTATGATCACGACCATTGAACACTGCAGATTTTGTCCTAGAAATGAGCCCACTGGTGAGATAACTCCACTAACTAGTAGGAAAATGATACTTTGAGGAAGATTTGTTCTACAGGATTGTTAGTTTTCTTTTTGAATGATTCTTGAGGAAGTTTTCCTCTAGTGAGGGATTTATCTCAATTTATGCTGATAATAGGCTTAGGTGATCATTTGGAGTCCAAATATCCAAATGCTGTTTTCCAGTTCAGTTACACTCTTCAATTCTTTGTTTTGTTTGTAATAATTACCTGTTCATTTATTCCTTCATTTTCCTGGAAAGAAATCTGGTTTGATTATTTCAGTCTACCAATTTTATAGTTATCTCAATGGCTGGTCTTATCCTGGGCACCCGGCAAACCACTGCGGTCTCTGCTCTCTTCTACTGGATAAGAAGATTACAAGGGTTGGGAAGGAGTTTCAAACAAGATTTTCCTCTGGAGAGATGCTTAGATGAGGAGTTCTTCCCTCTTGGCCCTTCTAAGAAGAGCTGCTAACCTTCTAGGCATTCTGCAAAGCTCATCTATTCTGTCTTCACCATGGCTGCTGAAGAGTGAGTGGGCAGAGGTGGATGTGTTTATAGGGAGCCTTCTGCTTATTTCGTTATTTTAATTGATGGGACAGATTTCCTTGAGCTTGGGATTGGTGCTTCTCATTACATTTTAGAAATGGGAAGAAATAACTAAATGACAGAAGCATTCTTGGGAGTGGAATTCAGGGATGAGTCATGAGAAAAGAATATGATTTCTGGCACATATTTGAGGAATAGAAGTTCAGCCGTTTTGTATGGATATTCACAGTCGTTGTTCTACATAAGCTGTGTTTTTATTATAGCCTTCAGTGAGACCTGGGTTCTTCCTACTGGTTGTCATGGCTGCTTGTGAATGCTGGGCCATAACTACTAGTTTATTGTTGTAGGGTTACTAATGAGTTCTCCACTGATTGGCTTTAATAGTCTCTCATTTAACACCAGGCTGCACACACCAGATTTCATTTTAATAAAAAGTGCATTGAAGCATTTGCTTTGGAATGAAAATACAAATGTGGAATTATACTGCCTTTGCAAAGAAATACATTAAGAGAGGAACAAAGGTAGGTTCAATTCTGCACCTCAGTTTCCTCAAATATGAAAACAACTGGCAAGCTAGCTCGCTGCATTGTTTGGACATGATACTTCCACTTTGGGGGAAATACTAACTTTCATCTGGAGCTTTCCATGCCAACCAGTTAAAATGCAAAAGAGCCCTTTAATGAATGGTTGGCAACTATTTTCCCTGTAACACCCAGGGCAAGCTCTGTTCTCACATGGCCACATTCCCCTAGTGGAAATTAGGAATTGCTGGGGCTTAGCCAGCTGAGCAGTGAGTCAGTGAGCAGAGAAAGTGCTTGAAATAGGATTGCACAAATATATCGCTTCCCTGGAGACTCAAGACCACAGGAGCTATGCGTATCCCTGGAAAGGTGCAGTGCCCTTTCAGGGTGTTGTGCCATGCCCATAGCATTCTGGACCTGCTTTCCCTCAGTCTGTGCTAAGGTCAGCCAAGGCAGCACCTTTTCTTATTTCCCAGGCTTCTCCCTATCCTTCTGCCTTTCTGCCCTATCCTCTCCAGCCACGGCAGCTATCGCCTGCCACACTGGATGCAGGGATCATCATACGTCATTTTCAGGTGCTACCATGGAACCACTCTGTTGTCTCCTAGCCGAGTGAGGCACGCCAACTTCACACAGTGCAGCAAGGGAGTTGTGAGCAGGAACGGAGAAAGGACCTCTTGTGTTGCCTTTTCTCCATTCACAGACTTGTTGAGTTAACCTTGTGCTAAGAGACAGGAGCACTGGCCAGCACTGAGGTCTCACTGGCTTTGGTGGGGCCACATCTACCTGCTTGGCATCTTGCTGGGAAGCCCTGCTCCAGCGGTGGGAGGTGCAGTTCTGGGACTTGCTTCTTAACTCTGGTGAGGGGGGGAGAAAAGGTATAAATGGCACGTTCCCACGGATACAGAAATTGCCCTTTTCAGAAACTTGGAGGGTGAGGGAGCATATGTAACTTCTGACCTTTCAGAGCCTTTAAGCCGGTGTCTTGTTAGCAGCTCGTTATGTTCCTGCTGGTTGGTGTGTCCAGCTGCCGTCAGGCTGGTGCTAGCTGGCAGCACGTGGCGTGAGCGCTGCTGATGGATTAGAGATCCCTGCTGCTGAAATCTGCTTGTTCCTGTCACCGCTCCAGCAGCAGCTGGAGGCTGGGGCTGGCCTGCGCCTCCTGCCTCCGTTGGGGTCTCTCTGGCTCCCCGCGTCCCCTGTTATACATCACCTCGATCTCTGCTGTTTGTGTACCACTACCGCTTTCATTTTTTTCTTCCCTGCCTGACATCTCCTCTGGCATTTCATTTGTCCTGTGTGCGTTGCTCCCTGTTGCGGTTGCTCAGCCCTGGTGAAAGGCACCGGGTTTGTAACCCTGGAGCTACTGGTTGGTCACACCATCTGCCCAGGAGGTGAGCAGTATGGGGAGGGAGCATCTATCCGTGTGCCACCACATCTCAGGGGCAGCGCTGGCTTCCTCTCACTCCTTTTCCTCTGTCCCCTGAAAGGGGATGCTGAAGGGGATGCTGTTGACCCAAACCTGCCCCATATGGGTGGGCTGGTACAAGTGCCTGATGCAGAAGAACACGGTCTGTGCCTGGCTGTCCTCCATGCTTTGCCCAGCCCTTAAGCAGTGCTGTTTGGGCGGTGGGAGGCATGGCTGTCTTGCAGGGGAAGGTGTGACATCAAACCAGCTCAGCATGCTGATGGGATACTGCGGACCCCTGGCTTCTCAAAGGGAGTATGTGATGGGGGGGACAGCAAAAAAGTTTGTTCCTTAGGAGGAGCCACAGGATGCCTTGATCCTGCAGAGCAGGGCTTTTTGCCTGAGGGGGAGAGGAAGCACTTGTTCTGTGTGGACAGCTGGATTTTTCTTCCTCTTTGCAATTAAAATAGGATGGGAGGGTTCAAGTGAAGTGATGGGTTTTTGGCAAGGGTTATCTTTTGATTAGAGGACAGACCCTTTCATAAAGCCCTCCAAAATCCACCAGCTGGGAATGAATTTTGGTATGCGCCATCAGTTTCCAGATGGGAAAATGTCCATGTTCTGCTTCCAGCCCTCTGAGACATTTCCTGCTCTGCAGCCAAGTCCAATTAGTGCTAATACCGTGGCAACTTCACTTGCTGGTGACAATATGCTTTAACTTGTGCATTCAGGCTCTCTCCGCTTTTCATGAAAAGCGAATCAAAATCCTTCCTCTGTGGTGGAGCTGAAGGAAGCAGTGTGAAACCGCAAACCCAGCTCTGGCTACAGTTAGCATCAGCTACAGCAGTATCTTCCCCCGATCACAAAATGCAGTTGGGGTCCTGGGGGTTTTAAAGTGCTCCAGGGAATTTGCAAACCTGTTTTAGCAGATCAGTGGAGGGAAGGTGAGAAATAACCTCTTTCCTTCAGGGACTGGCTTGTTGAGGCTGTGGATATTTTCTGACTTGCGCACCTGCAAATCGATGGTTAGCCATAGGCGGTTTCATCACTAGAGCCTGTAAGGAACACGTGCATTTTTTTTTTTCTTTCTGATAGAAGTGCGGTAGTTTGTTTTTTTTTTTTACTTCTCCCCTCAGACTTAATGTTCTTACTATCTTTCAAGTTTTTAAAAATAGGAACTGCTGCGTTGCTATGGCTCTCTGTGCAACTGTGGAGCAGCTTTCTCTTCTCTTCCCTTCTCTTTGATGCAATTTGGGTTCACAATGCGGTTTGACAAGACACCAGCCCAGCTCGCCGCCTAGTGGCTCGCTCCTGGGGGCCAGGGGGGGCCACGACAGCCTTCACTGTTGACAGAAATCCATGAATAAAAGGGGTAAAAAAAAAAAAATAAAATCAAAAATCAGATAGCCTTTCTTGGCAGAGAGTTGAGGTATTAATCCTGGTGCGTCAGGGATGAAATTTTTTTCGTTACGTTCTACAGTCTTAACGCCATTCCTGCAGTATAGCTCCCGACAGGATATTCTTTTCCCCATTCTGTCCTACACCCTCATATGATGGAGCTGAGCCCTGTCAAACAGCTGGTCTGTTCCCCTCCAGAGGCACCTGCTGTTCAGTGGTCTTTGCCATATATGCTTCATCTAAGAAACCGTTGTGCATGTTTCGAGCTAAGCTCACGGTTAAGTACTTTGCTGAATCAAGGCTCAGAGCGCTCCTGACTACATGCTGCTGCTGAAATTCCTCTCAAAATCATTGCTTTGGGAGTGTACTTGAGTCTTCCATACAAATTTTGGGAAAAAGTGAATCTGCATATCTGTGGGGCAGCTGAGTAATTATCTCAAAGGGACCTCACCAAACTGTGGCTTTGAACACCTGTTACCTGTGCAGAATCCAGACCACCCTCTGCAGCTCACACACTTCTCTACTGGCTTATTTTCATGCAGCTATCGTTTTTAAAGTATGTTTTGTTTCATGTTGCAATGGTGAACATTTTGGAAAATTCTGAGCAAAAAACCTGTTAATCCAATTTTGAGTTATGAGAGTGTGACATGAATGCACCTATTCTGCTTTCAAATAACTATCCAGCAGTGGGGTTTCTGTTGGTGTGGACAAATAACTGAAAGCTACTTTCACTTCAAACTTCAGAAATTGGTTTGCAGTGTTAGAAAAGTGATTCCTGCTTTGTTAAGGTTAGAAAATGTGATTTTGAATTTAATATGAACATTTGAAGATGATGTATTTTAACTTAGTGTATTTTTTTTTGTATTGTGCATTCACTGTGCACTATATTTCTTGAAGTATTTGAATGAAAGATAATCTAGAAATGCGGTATTGAAAATGCTTAAATGTGAGTGAAATACTAACAAAGAAAATAGAAATGGCAGAGACCTGTCAGCTTGTCCAGTCCACTACCTGCTCTATCATTCCTGCAGCGTATTCTCTCCTGATTTAAGTAATAAAAATGTCCCCACTCAAGCCTGTAAGCACCTTAATATAAAATGAATATTAAAATCTAACCATAGTGCCCTTGAAAGGATCAATCAGAGTGAATACTGCCGGCCATCTTCCTACAAAGAAAGCTCTTTTCCACCCCTGTGGAGAGACTTCTGCGCTTGCTATATCACGCTGAACAGGTCTCCACACCTGTCTTGATTGAGTAAAGATTGTAAGGTGATTAGAGCTCCCCTCTGCAGTAATGCACCATGAGAAATGCTTGAAAAAACAGATTTTGTGAACTTGGGGTTGGTCTTTGTTAAGGATCTGGCGAGATGGCAGGTAATTGGATGAAGAGTTCACCCACTGATGGTGTGGTCAGGATGGAAGAGAGCTGGCATGCTGGACTGAAAACCTGTGAATGTCTGTGGCCTGACAGTGGTTAAAAATGCACAAATGCTGACTCAACGCTGACTTTTTTTTCTGGTTTTTGAAGCTGTATTAAAAAGAGATGGAAATGAGTTTTCAGTGTCTTGCCCGGCGTTCTTCCCTGTATTATTAGTGTCACAAATGAAATCATTTTTCAGCAAGATGGCTACCTCCAGAAGCAGTGTCAGCATCTTACATTTATTTATGACAGGCTGTAGTATCTTTTATCTGTAATTCCAAAGCACTTTACGAAGTAGAAAGGGATGGCTTAATTCACTGCTAAAATTCAGCCATCTCTGGGGTGAAATAGAGCAACTGTTTAACAGCACATAGTATGAAGTGGAGATGAATACCGCATCTCACTGGAGCTGCGCGAGGAATTTCAGCTGGCAGAATTAAATTGCTAGAGGTGGATTTTCGCCAAGACATGGGGGCTGTTTAATAAGCACAAGAGATTAGCAGCAGTGCCACACATGCCTCTCGCGTGCCCGTGTGAAGCAGGCAGCCAGCAGTTCCAGAAGTGGTTTCAGGGAGGAGGTTGGCAGCTTTTCCAGCATGCAGACTTCACCAGCAGATGATATCTGCTTTCAGAGACCTCCTGCATCGCAAGACCATGACATGTTTTGGGCAGATGTACCTAGATTCTGCACTGATTACCTGCTTATTTCCCCTGGAAACTCAGCCCTGGGCAGAGGGAGATGTCTAACAAGGCTGCTGTGTACCTGCCACTGAGTATAGACAAGTGATAACCAGAACTGGTTGGGGAGCAAAAGGGTCGACTGCAATGAAGCTCTGGGAGGATGCAGTCACATAGGTAATAGGTGTCGTAAATAAAAGATGTTCCCCCCAAAAGGATGTTTTTCATTGATTTCCTCTCCTTTAAAATAATGCGTCACTGGCAGATTAAGCCCTGTGAGTGACATGAGGTGCCTCAAACACAGACTGCTGCAAGAAATGCTTTCCACCCTCTTCTTAAAGATGCTGACGCTGCCCTTCTGCATGTGAGTGGTGACGTGTGGTATGGTGAGAGCTTAGAAGAGATGGTACTTAAGCCATGATAAAATGCTCTCCAGCAACACCAAGGGACTTTGAAGACTTTGAGGTGTAAAGTACAGATGCTTGCAGCCTCTGAATAAATCTGAACATCTAGCAACTGCTCTTCAGTATGCCTAGTACGTATTCGTGTCAAATAGCTGTTCTGAAGGAGAGCATGGAATGCTAGGCTTTCCAGCATTTGACTTTCCCAGGTCCAGGAGATGCAGCAGGACCGATCTTTCAGGATTCTGCATGTTCTGCTGCCCTTGTCTCAGTTTCCTTTACCTTTTCTTTCCTTGCAGACATGTAGCTGAGATACTGGGGGAGCTCTACTTGCAGATCTATTTTGGTTTTAATGTAGCTTTGAGGAGGAGGAGGTCTTGCTTTTTGCAAATGTGAGACTACCGGTCAGATGACACAAGTACCTTGGAGATGGTGCCAAGTCACAGTTTCTCTGGTGGTTGTGGAAAGATGCTAGTTCTGGAAAAGGCCCCCGTTTGACTGGCTAGAGTGAGAACTTTACTTAGTTTACTGATTTGTATTTTTTTCTCCAAGCAATTTTTCATGGAAAGCTCAAGTTTGAATTGATGAAGGCACAAGCTTAGCAATGCTGTGAAATTGATTTGGAATAGTTTATTATAGTTCCATGAAATTGCTTAACAAGAAAGTTTGGCAGAGCGAGGGAGACAAATGAGAAGAGCATGGTGCTCCCAAAAGTGGGTGGCACTGGAAGTACCATGCAAGTCAGTAAGGAGGGTATGTAGTCATTCAGGGGTAGGATTAGGCACAAGGGAGGGGAGAGCTGCTCAGGTGAGACCCATTTGCCACCTTCCATTGGGGATCAGGCTGGTTTTTGCTGTTGCTCGTTGCCTCCCTTTTTGCCACCCACTTCTGGATCCTCACAAAGCTTGGAGAAGGAATCCTGCCTCTCGGTGCTCAGCTATGGCAGCTCTGAAACCTTCATCACAGGCATCAGTCAGCAGTGTGGAAGCAGGTCCCCGGAGAAGGGCACTGACAGAAAGGCAGTGAAGGAACGCGGGGATGCAGTGCAGAAGGAGGAGCACTTGGGGAAATAAAAAGCATCACTGGCCTTGGTTTTACAGCACTTGCTGTGAAGGGCATGCAGACTACCACCAAGCTCAGCGCACAGCCCGTTCCCCAAGTGGGATGGCTGTGGGTGGCACTGACCTTTGTTCCTCCATGTGGTTCACAGCTTACCTTTTCAGTTGCCTCAGGTCAGAACAGCAGTGCCAAAAGCCGGAGAGACTCATGGATGCTGTGACCTTGGCTGTGGCCATTCTGCTGAAGCTGGGCAGTGGGGACTCCTATAGCAGTGAATTTCTGCAGCCTTCTGTTGTTGCCTGAGAACTCAAGGGAAAGCAGCCACATAAATTTGTCACATTTTTGACAGAGCCTCAAACTGGAAGGTTTTTAAGCATCAGAAAAGAAAGCTGTGTGATACCACCTAGGGGTCTCATTTGGAGATGGCTGAGTGAGAAATGGTCCTCGGTCCTTCTCCACTCACCGTTATAGAAGAAAGGAGATGTGGAGCTGGTCAAAAAGACATATGCTGTTGCGCCTGTGGGTATTTACTTAACTGTTAGGTCTCCAGGCGGATTCTGCAGAACACCACGAGCCCTCAGGGTGTTCTGGGTGTTCTCAGTGTAGCAGTGCTCCAGTAAAGTGTCAAGGAGCTGGTCTGATACCACCAGGAAGTTGTGCAACAAGTTCTTCTGTGGTGGAACAGTCTGGTGGAACTGTGAAAGGTGGTGATAAATTGAGGGAGGTTTGTTTTACAGGAATGTCCCTCTGAGAACAGCTCACACCTTTACTGATGTAGACCTATGCCAAAGAGCTTGTTTTCCTAGTCAAGTCCTTACAACTCTTGGTTTTGCAATGTTTGCTGTGTATTTCACTGCTAAAGATGCCATTTCCTCATGTTCCTTCTTCAGGTCAGGAATCCTTTTTTTGCCCTCTTGTCTTGTTAGCTGGAAGTGGTGGGCTTGTTCTGGCCAGTGGGTGCGAGAGCAAATTTAGAATATATTCTTCTGCAGTATTCAGAAAATGTTCTTCAGCAGTTCATCTAACCAAGGATATAAGTGGTGGGTAGTCAAGTAGAGGAGCAGAAGATTGAGCAAGTGCTAAGATGTTTGAACTAACAATTTTGTGACTTCTGTGGTGTATCTAACCAAGGATGTAAATGGTAGCTAGTCAAGCAGAGGAACAGATGATTGAACATGTACTTAGATGTTTGAACTAACAATTTTTTTACTTCCTCCTCAACCCACTGATCCTAATGGGTTTCCCACTGTTTGCCTGAGAGACCACTGAGAGGGGTTGGGAGTGGGACTCTTGTGAGCTTGCCAGATCAACAGTAGTGTTTTCTAATTGACATTTTCTCCTTTTTCAACATAATTTTGGGGCAGGCTTGCAGGAATACAACGTGGAAGGAAAGAACAGAAGGGTTGCAGGGGAGGCAATAACTCATAGGCAAAGCCCTAAAATTGCACTGATGTATCCACGCTGCCATGCTCATGGTGATTTGCAAACAGCTAGGGATGAACCCACTGTTCTCGTTACCAGTTATGTCCCCTTTGTGTGTGTGTGTCCTTTCCTTGCTCTCATCCTCCACCTTTCACATCCTTCCCTCAATAGGTGATTCTTTTCTATAGAAATATTAAATCTTGCTTTAAAACAGAAGAACCACCCCATTTTCCCCACCCCCTTCCTTTACCTCTCTTTCATCTTTTCTTTCCATGGAAGTGTTTGAAGTAGCACAAGTTCCTGAGAAAGGCATTTTTTTTCCTCCCTTTGTGCTTTGGCTCTGTGTCCCTTCTTCATTATATCTTCCCTTTGTTATTTTGTTCTGCCTGCCTCGTCTCTGTGTTTTCTACCCATCTCTCAACCCTTCTTCAAGGCTCTTTCTTCATTAATATGTTAATTTCTAGCCCAGGAATGCTTCTTGCGGCTCACTGTTCACCAGGGAGAGCCAGAGGAGAGAGCCAGGAGAGAGTGAGGAAGGGAGAAAGGGAATAAGAAAAAGGAGGAGGACAGTAATTTATAACAGAACAGGACAGGACAAAAGATGTCAGTGAAGGAGAAATCTTGCACTGACTGGTGTTGTGGTACTAGGGAGAAGAGTTTTGGACTGGGTTGGTCTTTTTTATTGTTTTGATCTTTTCAACTTCTGAAACATATTCTTAGTAGAAAAAAAAAGTTCAAAAAACCACTAAATTTTTGGGGTTTTGTGTTTTTTTGAAGTAATTCTTTTTTGGCAGTTTCCAAATTACTTTTCTGTCTGCATAGGGTTTTTTTACACATAGAATCATAGAATCATAGAATGGTTAGAGTTGGAAGGGACCTTAAAGATCATCAAGTTCCAACCCCCTGCCATGGGCAGGGACACCTCTCACTAGAGCAGGTTGCTCAAAGCCCCATCCAGCCTGGCCTTGAACACTTCCAGGGATGGGGCAGCCACAACTTCCCTGGGTAACCTGTTCCAGTGCCTCACCACCCTCACAGTAAAGAACTTCTTCCTAATATCTAATCTAAATCTCCCCTCTTCCAATTTAAAACCATTACCCCTTGTCCTATCACTAGACTTCCTGACAAAGAGTCCCTTTCCAGCTCTCCTGTAGGCTCCCTTCAGATACTGAAAGGCTGCTATCAGGTCTCCCCGGAGCCTTCTCTTCTCCAGGCTGAACAGCCCCAGCTCTCTCAGCCTGTCCTCATAGGAGAGGTGCTCCATCCCTCTAATCATCTTAGTGGCCCTTTGCTGGACCCGTTCCAACAGTTCGATGTCCTTTCTATGTTGAGGACTCCAGAACTGGACACAGTAAATTTCATATTTTCAGGCTTGACAGATCAGCTCAATTTCAGAAAAGAAATATACTACTGGGCAATTCCCAACCAGTGCTAAGAAACAGGTGTGATATGGGTGTCTATATTGACCCAGGTGACAGTAGGCCATTAACTTACTGTGAAAGAAGAAGGGGCTACCAGGGCAGGTGGAGGTGAGAGGCAAGACAGTTGTGACTGCAAGCTGAGCAGACCTGATGGGGACCCTCATGGACCTCCAAAGTCTTGGAAAGCTTTTCTTCCTTAGTAACATCATTGGTTATAGACAGAAATTCTTTACAATGAAGGTAGTGAGACACTGGAACAGCTTGCCTGGAGAAGTTATGGATGCCCCATCCTTGGGAGTGTTCAAGTTCAGATTGGATAGGGCTTTGAGGAACCTGATCTAGTGAGAGATGTCCCTTGCCCATGGCATGGGAGTTAGACTAGACAATCCTTAAAGGTTCCTTCCAACCCAAACCATTCTATGATTCTATGAGTTTTCCATTGTGGTATAAATTTGCAGGTGGCTAAACACAGAAGAGGTACCAGTGTCTCTGGAGCCTTTTGATCCTGAAAAGTAAATGGTGCCTCTGCTTCATTTGATGCAAATGCGTTGCCTGCATGGTCTTTACATAAGGCTTTGGGCACATTTTACAGGATGAACAAAACCATACCAGAAGTTCTCTGAAGGAGGTTTTAACCCAGCAGAAGTTTCCAGAGTTCTTGTCTTCTTCAAGTGAAAAGCAGGGGATAGTTCAGCTTCTGTTCAGGTAAAGAGATACAGATAAAGACTACAAGACCACAGAAGCTGGATAGCGGTGAAAATGTTAGGGGATCTGAGGCTGGAAGGAGCATGAGAACTGCAACTGGAGAGAGGTGTGATGAGTCAAAGATTTTCTTTCCGTCTCCCACCAGCACAGTTACTGGGTGGAGGGTCGCAAAGAAGCAAGTGATGGAGGCAGGCATCTCTGCAGCATGGACCAGATCTGGGAAGGATGCAGAAAGGCAACACTTAAACTCTTGCAATTCCGTCCTGAAATTAGGGAACCTCTGACTATTGTATTTGCTGCTTTAGATCTAACATAGTGAGACTTCTGTCTGTGCTTGGAGTCCTACGATCCTGATTGCCCAAGCAAATAATTAATAATGCAGCAATGAAAGTCAGCACAGGGGAGCTGGCTGGTGGGTGGCTGGAGGTCAGAAAGCAGGTCTGAGCAAGGGCATGTGCTAAAGGAGGGTGAGAGAAAAAGACAGGTTCTAATACACTGCTGCAAAACTGGTATAGACTGGAAGGAAAATAACCAGGGAGGAAAACTCAGGAGGACTGCTGCAATGTTCTGTGAAGTCCAAGGCCCACGAGCCTTTCATATATTATGTATGCACAACTGTGTCAGACAAATATTATTTAGTCTGTGAAGGCAAGCACTTCAAACATAAGAAAATGCTAGAATTAAGGTTGCAATCTTAATTTGACACTCTTGTGTCTATGCATTAGAGCAGTGGTTTCAAGACTGCATGGTGTCTTTCAAGATAGGACCCCTGCCTGCTTTTGTACACAGGATGGGTGACATTTCCTGATTGAGCAGTGATTCAGTATTTTGTTTTCCTCGCCTTGTTTAATGTGTAGCCTTAAGCTTTGTATTGCGCCTACTTTCCCAGGCTGCTGAGAAGAGAGGATTCTTCATCTCAAGGTGTTATCTGTGGCATGCGTTCGGGCAGTATCTCAGTACATCACAAAGTTCATGGATTTTCACCCTACTCCTGAGAGATGAGAGGACAAAAGCTTTATGTAAATCCATTGTATAGGCAGAGAACTGAGGTGCAGCAAGATTAAGGTCAAAAATGTCTATTAATTTTTCATGGCCCATCTGAGACACCTAAAATCTCGTTATTTAAAGTACTGATCATTACAAAATGCTTTCTGTGTTCAAAGCAAATTTCTCTTTGACTTCAACATAGCAATTACTCGAATTGTCCCCCACCAAATATGAACTAGGACTGAGCAACACTTTTCATTGCTCTTTTTTTTTTTTAATGATTGTAGCCTGTTTAATTGTTTGTTTTGCAGAAATCCTCTTGAACCCAGGAGAAAAACAAAACAGTCTCTAAACTGTTTCCCTATTTTAATTTTAATTTGAGTTATTTCTTTCAATATATTTGAGGTGAAACATTTAATTTCTCATTCAAATTAGTTTAGAATTTCAGTAAGTCTCTTCTTTTTATTAGAAAAAACATGTTTGAAAATGTTCAGATTCAAAAGAGGGTGGGCTGAACTATATGCTCTTTTTCAATACAGTACAAACTTCATACTTACTGATTTGCCAAAATTAGGTTCTCCATACAGTACTTATTTTTGTTTGGCATTGCCACCAGACCTAAAAGGGAGCCAGAAGGTTTGTCCAACTTTTGTCAAACATCTGGAAAATGAGGCACACAGGTTAGTGACTGCTTGCAAAGAATCTCTTTTAAGAGATTTTACTGATCTCTTCTGCTTGGTACCAGTGATAGGACGCATGGGAATGGTTCAAAGCTGCACCAGAGGAGGTTTAGACTGGACATTAGGAAGCATTTCTTCACCAAGACTGTGGTTAAACACTGCAACAGGCTTCCTATGGAAGTGGTCAATGCCCCAAGTCTGTCAGTGTTTAAGAGGCATTTAGACAGTGCCCTTAATAACATGCTTTAGCTTTTGGTCAGCCCTGGTCAGACAGTTGGAGTAGCTGATCATTGTATGTCCCTTCCAACTCAAATGTTCTGTTCTGTCCTGTCCTGTCCTGTCCTATCCTATCCTATCCTATCCTATCCTATCCTATCCTATCCTATCCTATCCTATCCTATGCTATCCTATGCTATGCTATGCTATGCTATGCTATGCTATGCTATCCTACCCTATCCTATCCTATCCGCATCAACATGACCCTTGTGCAGAGCATAGGATTGAATCCAGCCTTGCAGTACAGCTTTCAGTTGTCTTAGCCATATGATTTTCTTGTTTATCCTAGCCATTCCCTACCTCTCCTTTGATTACTGCCCACTTTTCAAACAGCTAAGTTGATTCCCAGTTCAATCCATTTGGTGCACTGAATAGGACAGGGGTTCTGCAAGAAAAATTGTCATTGATTATGTCATTCAGGACTGATTTGTAATTGTTATGCAAAATGGGCTGCGTTCAGGTTGCTTGAACAACTGTAATGTTGCTGTTTCCCCATATTGCAGTGTTTCACTTTGTGTAATGAAAAAGCCCAGACTTTGCCAAAGTGTATGGTTTAGTGGCCATGAACTTTTCAGCTTTTCTCTCCCACCACTGCCTTCTTTTGTCCTGTCTCTTCCAGCTTGTCTTGTCTCTTCTGCCCTTCTGACTCCTTGTCCCATTCCAGTTCTTACCTAGCAAAGCTGGGCTCTGCCTCACAGATGTCTAATCTAAGCTCCAGACCCTGGATCTAGAAAAATCCAGCTTCCAGTTCTGGGCTCTCTGTCCCTTGTTTTCATCTATTTCTACTTATCTCACATTCTGGCTCCTTGTTCCATCTGTCTTCCCCTCAGCCCCAGCAAGTCCCAGACTCTTTGCCCAAGCTGTCTGTATGTCACACCACCCAGTTTTCTTCTCCCATGCAGCATTTCAGACCCATACTTCTCCCAAGTCAATGTATCCTGATCACCTTCCTGTCTCTTTCTCACTACTTTGGAATTAACCAGACTCGTCTTTCAGGGATCCCTGTGTGTGGTGAGCAGGCAGGATCAGGGGAGATGCAAACCCAAGAGGTGCAGTCCTCCTTCTCTTGCTTCCCTAGACCTTCCTTGAGCCCATGTAGAGGAAGTCCCTTAGACTAGAGAAGGCCCAGTGAGGAGAGTGTTTTAGAAGTATTAATATTTTTTTTTAAAAACTCTGTTAAGTCTCTGTTGAACAACTGTAATTTGCAGTTTTTCCAAAAGCTTATGACCTGTCTAGGTTTTCACAAGTATGGCAAAATCAGCATGTGACATGAAAGGAATCTTTTCTTTCCTCTCTCATCAAAATTCGAGTCCCTTGAAAGCAGAGAACTTGGTGGAGCTTTTTAAAAAGGTCACTGTTTTTTTCTTAACATTGGTAAAATAGCTTCTTTATTCTAGCCTCTTTTTGGAAATGGACCACTTTTTGTTTGGTTTTCCTCAAATATCAAACCTGTGATATGCATCCGATATGGAAAATTTCAATCTGAGAGATAAAATTTTGGTGTAGCTAGACGAATCGGTAAGGAAGGCTTTACAGTAGGAAGCCGAGGGCAGCCTGGAGAAACAGAGGTACCAGCCCCAGCAATGCAGATCTCACCTCTGTCTGTGGGCTTCCTGGAGCATTTTTAGGAGGTCAAGGAAGGCCTGCCCATGGGCTAAACATGTCCTTGTAGAGGCTTAAATCTGGGGCTCAGTCAGCAAGCAGAGAAACGATTTGTTTTATTTCAGTTTGAATTAAAAACAAGGTTTCCTAAAAAAAGAAGAAAAAAAAAAAGAACCTACCCCAGGCTTTCAGCACCTTTAATACTCATTTAAAAATGCCTGTCACACAATGAAAGAAAATCAGTGCCAGTCCCCAGCGTGGAACTAAAACCAACCAGCCAAGCAGTTAGAACAAACAAGCGAAAGTGTGGAAAAAATCCAATCCTCCACAGGCTCTCTTTCTCCTTCTCTCCCGCCCTCCTTGATTCAGCCATGGGTGTTCAGCTATGGGGCTGTATTTTGCAGTCCTGTCTTCACTAAAGCACATTAACCCCTGCAGCTCATGAATTGTCCCCAAACATGGGAAGCCTTGACAAGAAGAAAACAACGCCAGAGTTGCTGCTTTTCCTCATTTTTTTATACAAAAATTCTAGAAGCCCACTGTCATGGTGAGGTTACAGGCTCCAGCTGAGAGCTCTGGCTACGTAGTGTAGGAGACTGGAAAAGGAGACAAGTTTGGGTTCAGGATACTAAGAGAGATTCGGCAATTTGTTTCAACAGCTAAGCATCTTCTGCTACTTGATGCATCCTCCCTTGGCCTCTCCTTGGAGAAAGCCCAGCGGGAAGCATCATTTCTGTGGACTCCAGGACAGACATTCTCTGCTCTGGGAGGGGATTTCAGAAGGAGAAGCCCCGTGACTCTGGGGAATGGGTGGTACAGCCTTGAACCTCACCACTAGCACGGACTAAATATTCCTGCCTACTGATGGCAATGTGGTGGGACTTGCGAGGTGAACAAGGTATCCCAGTCTGAGTCAGAGCTGAAATTATCCCTCTCCTAAGCCAGTCCCCTTCTTAGACAGTTCCTGTGAGTTGTATACAGCAGAAAGGGCAGGGACTTGTGCGGCGCTGAATTATGAACTGCCTTCTCCTGGCAGGTAAGTGATCCTTTCTGAGTGGCATTCAGCAGACAGCGGAGGGAACTTCCGTGGCTGCTGCCCAGTTGATACTTTTCTCAGGAATAAATAAAAATCTCCAGGGCTATTATGATGCCTCCTCACACAAACCTGAAATGTACTCAGTATAGATTGAAGAAGAAGAGGAAACAGGAAAAAACATCAGCATCTCAAATGATGTGCAAGAGGGCTGGTGCCTGTGGCACTGCGTGTATTCAGTTTCAGCATGCTGTATTTACTTCTGTTTCCCCTCTCTGAAAAGGCAACCTTCAGGCACTCCGCTAAATGGATTGAAAGGTTTGTCTGGTTTTAATGATGCTTCTGAAAAAGCCTGTTGTTATTCCTCTACTCAAATACTTCTGAGAGATTTTGCAATGCTTCTTGGTAAATCAGAACATTATGAACACCTTGGCATTTAGTGGGTAGGCAATGTTCTGTTCTGGGACTACTTTAGGAGAAGTGACTGGGGTTAATAAGCTAATGTTTTCTAGGAGAGGGTATCCTAATATGGGAGAGTATAGGAACAATCAGCAGATTAATTAAGATGTGTGTAATAGAGTGGTATGAACATTTAACTGTAGCATTCAGATGAATTGGAAGCACAGTTTCTGTCTCATGTGGGATACTTCAGGGACACAGAATCTATTTGCCCCGTGAAGTACAATTCCCTGTACACTTCTACAGCAAACCTGCCTTAGTGGAGACAGACTCAGGCTCTACACTTAATTATTGTGGTATAAATCTGTAAAACCAGAGTGTCCAAAATGAAGAAAAGTGAGTGCTGCAGAAGAACTGGGTAGCAAAGGAAAACTAAGTGGAGTCGTGGTGGTTTACCTGCATAGCTGTGACAAAATCTGGCTCTATGGCTTTAGCAGTGAAGAGGGGAACTCAGTTAGCTGGCATAAGTGAAAGGATGTAGTTGTGGTTCCTCAGCATGTCAATCATGAACCAGCATCCAGGGAAAAAAGTTGGAGATTTTTTTTCTTTGTTTCCTCACATTCCTGAGTGGCCTGGGCTACATAGCAGTGGAGAAGGATGGAAGAGATTGTGGGAGAAAAGATTGATTTGGTCCCACTGACTGGTATCATTTATGCGCACAAAACACTTGGATGAGGGAAGAAATCCTACTTAGTACTTCTGCGACCATAAGGAACATCCACTGTAGGAGTGTCACATGTATTTCATTATCAGTACAGTTACATCTATGCTTAGCCAGGCTGGGGCTGGCATTATGCCCCTCTGTGAGGGTACTCTACTCAGATACCACAGACTCAGGCTTCAAAGATCTCAGTATTTTCCATGATATAAAATTACTTCAGAAGAAGAGATTTAGATAAATTCTTCTGTATCAGTATATATGACAACTTCAAATTTAGGGGCCCTTCCCAGAGAGACCTTGGTTGACATCCTTATCTAAACAGCCAAGCATTTAGGACTTGAGGTCCCTGTGCTTTACCTGCTGGGTTTAACTAGTGGGCTCTTTGGAGGGGAAAGAACGATCTTGGTGACTGACTTGAGGAAGGCAGTGGAGGGAGCAGAGGACATGAGCATCCAAAGGCCTGCGAATAATGATGTGGAAGAATGGGCATGAATTGTAAAAGGCTCTGTCTCCACAAGATCATCACCTTCTCTTGAGCTTTGAAGAGTGTCTGAAGCTACTTTCCATTTCACACCTTGTAAAACTTGTGCCTAGTGTATGAGCACTTGCTTTGAGAAATGATGGGCCAGCAGCTTAGCCCCAATTATTGGTGTGCCATATAGCACGATGTGGACATTGAAAAATAGTCAGGACTGGAGTCCTGAGTGGGTTCATCGTCTGGTTTCCACTCGAGTGAAAGATAATGATGCAGATAGCAGCAGCTATTCTATCTCTAAGAGGTATCATGTTAAAGAGCTTGTTAATAGCCTCCTGTCTCCTTCCCATCCCTTAGGCAACCAGCACAGGCAGCAAGTGTAAATAAGTAAGGATATGCAAAGGGCAAAATTTCATGCCAGCTCAGGGCATGTTCTGTGATGAAACGGATGAGCAGTTAGAGGGAAGGCTGGTATGCAAATCTTCAGTGCTCCTTCCCAGAGCTGGAGATAATTGTTAAAGGCAGACAGAGTCGGGGTGTGGATGGAGCTGAGTGGGACTGCGTGAGTGGGAGAAGAAACATGCCTGACCGACTCTGGCAATGAGGGGGGGGTGTGCCTATTCTGGCAGCAAGTGGGTGAGCATGTGGGCTGCAGTGAGAGTGTGGTGAATGTGCATGACTGAACTATTAGTTCGTTATGCATGTGGCTGAGTCAGGTGGGGGGAGGAAGGTGGTCAGTGGAGCAGATTTCTTCTGTCCTTCTGGTCATGGTGTGAAGAAAATACTGTGACCAGTGTTTTGATTGGGCTGTGAATCTAGAAGGACTCCCAGGGAGCAATAGCTCAGCATTGATTCCACCTTTTCAGCTCTCTGGGACACTACAGCATCCTCATTCCCTCCGGGGCTTTGTGGACTAGTTTTCAGCTATTGTAAATTGCTGCAGGGCAACAAATCCATTTACATCTGGGTGACAGAAAATATAAATTTTGTGCCATCTTCCTTGTCTGTCCATCTGTCTTACTTTGCCACCCTTGCTGCTTTGTCTTCGTTAACTCTCCCTGGCTGTCACTTGAAGCTAAAATGGACTTCCTTGTTACCCCCATTGATTCTTCCTTTCAAATGTGGTTAGCAGTGATCCTGGATTCTGGGCCATGTACCACCATGCAAAAAGGCTGCACTGTGTCTTGGGGAGAGGGGAAGGCAGAGCAGGACCAATTTATGATGAGAAACATCTGGAAACCAGGGTATAAACCAAGCAGAAAGCAGCGGGGATAGCATGCGTGCTGGAGCCAAAGGACCAGACTCAGAGCTAGGCAGGGTGGAGGCTGTGGATTAGCAGCTGCCCTAACCTGGAGAGGGTTCTCCTTTTGGCCCTTGCCGTGGGTGAAGTTGCTGTGCTCGAGCATGGCGTGGCTATGCCACCCTCAGTCTCTGGAATCACAGAGGTTGCTGTACAGGGAGGGCCTCCAGCGCCAAGAGAGAGTGGAAAAGCTGGAAGGTTAGAGGGGGAGTAGCGAAGAGAGGCAGATAAGGGGAAGATGTGGGTGTTCCCACCCTGCATTTGCTTCCCACAGGGAGTGTGGCTCCTCTCCAGTTTGCAGTGAGCGGCTGTGTGCGTACTCGGGGGCTGGAGCTGGTTGGCTTCAGGAAAGCTGTCCCCAGCCCTGGAGCTGTCCCCACCCCTGTGATGATTTCTGGCCTAGGACCAGTCCTGCTCTGAGTTAAGCACTTATCCCTGCAGAACTCTTCTCTTTAGTCTATTCTTTAGTTATCTTTTCCTCTTTCCAACTATGGGAGGCTGGGACTGATGTGGTGTGTGGTACATGTTTCTGGGGGGGTGTGTGTGTGTGTGAAGAAAACACTCCAGACAATTGGACTTCCACGCACCAAGAGGCTCTGGGGCAGGAAAAGCAGCTGATATTAACCTTGCACATTCTTTAGCTGTTGGTTTGCTTTTGCTGAATGAATATCACATGTCCTCCCTTCGCGCATTTTCCCCCCGCCCCCCTGCTCTGGGCTTTACATCAGCCTCCTTAATAAGAAGTGCTCTGTTTTTAGTCTCAAGTGAGTGCCGAGCCCTTCGCTGCAGGGCTTACTGTTGCCTGAAGCTCTTGTCTGAAATAGCAAGCTGGGTCTTCAGGCATGCTGCACACCCCTGAAGAGCCAGTCAGAGCTGGGGCACCCTGCACTGTGCAAGGGGGCTCACAACCCTCTCCCACCCCACCCCAGCTCCTTTTATTCAACAGCATCATCAGTGACTGGGAGGTAGGAGTAAAAAGCAAAATCTCCATGTTTGTGGTTTATAGTAAATTCCTTCAGGTAGTCAGCTGCCATGCTGATGACTCTAGAAGAACATCACAAAAATTCATGGGTAAGAGGCCCTTGTTATTAAAAGGAATTGGCAAGGATACCCCTCTGCCAAGCCTAGCCCAGGATTCCATGGGTGCAGTAGGAAAACCTCTCCCTGTCAAGTGGCACTGACCAGAACATGCACCAAGAGATGCATCCTTTTTCTCACCTATTTACCTCCCACCTCATGATGATGCCTTTTGCAGGGTGCTCTCAAGGTGTTGTTTCTTTCATATGTATTTCCCAGTCCTTTAGCTGCCTCCACCTTTATCTTTGAGAGAATTTGCTTGTACTTCTTCCATCTCAGTACTAATTTCTTGAGACTTCCTTGCTTGACCCTTCCATACCTTCTTCAATAGTCCAAGAACAAATAGTATTTTCTGGGGTTAAGATACAGCAAATGGAAAATGTGTGAAAGGGAAAAGGCTAAAAGGAGAAGACTTAAAAATACAGTGTCTAATTAAAGTCTGGAAATAGCTGCTTTAAGGGAATATTATGGCAAATAGCTTAAAAAGATGCCAGAATAGCCAGCTTTCTTAATAGAACTAGCCCCAGCTATTACACAGGGCTTGATAGGAGCAATAAAGGCTCATGCATCAATTCTGCACAGGCAGGAAGAAGTTCATTTGGGCAGTGATGGGAGGGAGTTGCAGATGCTCTCATAGCTCTGTTCAAGGGTGGGAATCCTCTGTCACCGTTGTCATGGATAATGATGAAATTGATGCACAGGGCAGGGCTGTGAGGTGGGGAACAGGCTCATCTTTAAGTGACTCAGCCTGGCCATATGCTCACCGCTCACTCTGGGACTCTCATCCCTCTTCATTTTCTACTCTGTGTCCTGGTGCAAGGAAGGGAACTGTAGTTCCCTCTCCAATGCCATCATTAGCTTTCTTTTACCCTTATAGCTGTGCACCTGAGCCATTTCTGCTGTGGGTCCCTATGCCTAGGGCAGCTCCTGTCTGAAGTGGAGGGAAGGCAGATGCCGTGGTCAGGGACCCCAAGGGGCAGCTGGCACCCACTGAGACTCCGTGGCAAGGAGGCTCTGAAAGCAAGAAGTCTCTCTTCAGTATCTAAAACATGGCCACTTAACTCAACTTGTACATACACATTAGCTCTGAAGTGCTGGGCTAGGGAAATCGGAAAAACTAAATCTTGCTTTCGGGGTTTTTAATATTTCTTATTGCTGCTAAAACAGACCCAGAGGTTCCCCTTGCCACAACACTCTGCCTCTCCATGCACCCCGTTCCACAGTCACATTTTTTGCCCTTCATTCTTTCCTTTCTTGGTCCAGTCTCTTTTTTACTCTTTACCCATCATACCTGACTGCAGGGTGACTTAGTGTTTTTGTTGGGTTGGTTGTTTTTTATTATGATATTTGTTAGAGTAACTGGAAACACCTATTGCTTCTGTTCACACTTGTTTGAAGGTAGGGCTAAAAAACTGTGTTGTGCAGGTGTGTAAGAATGGATGAATATGTGACAATAGGTGACAAGTAAGTTCATGATTACAGTTCAATGTTTGGTTATTTCATTGGAAAGTGGATGTGAAAAAATGACCTAGGCTGGCCCTCCTTTGAGTGGAGGGCTGTACCATGTCATCTCCAGAGGTCCTTTCTAACATGAATTTCCCTATAACTCTAAAACCCCTTGTTTGCTGTAGTGATATTTTCATCCTGAGGTGTGTTTTTATTTGCTTGTCTCACAGTGCATGGCATGGTGGGACTGGACGTTATCTGGAATCTTGTTGTCTAGGCACAGAAATCCAATCAAGTGTTTCTGCTTTCACGGCCTAAACAAATCTTACTTTGCAGGAGTGCACAAAATTACAATTTGAAGAGCTCATCTGTAGAAGTGTTTTGCCAATCAAGGGCTGCAATGCCAAATCGGGTCAAAGTCTTTATATTTTCGGAGTGTGTGTTTGCTAAATGAGGGCTTGCAGCTGGAAGTAGAACTGCAAGGCTGAAACTGGACCCATATGTGAATTTTTCAGCATATTTCTCTCTTTTCCTGTCAAAATGGTTCCCTTTGAGAAGCTCTGCAGGCTGCATTTCTTAGTCGCTGAACTGCCTATCATAGCACCTCAGCTCCTTCCTAGAAACCCAGCTATTCTCACATGGTTTTCCCTGCGTCGGAATAAAATGAATCGAAGAGGACGGGGTCATAATGGCAACTTCAGTGTTCCTAATAATTTAATATTTTCCTTCCAAGACACTGTGATAGCCACAATAGCCTTGATTCTGGCTTTCTATAAAGACTCTGAGAAGGATTTTCAGGGATATTAAACAGCGTCATTTTTTTAGACATTAAGCAAGTAGGGTCAAGAAACCCTATTTTGAATGACTGGCTACGTGATGTACCATGGCAATGGACTCTCTGGAGGCACTGCAGGCCTAGCTAGCCTCTGATGTCTCTTCTCAGCTACCCCTGTCAGAACTGCTCTGGAAGGACTGAGTCTGGGATTGACACATGACATTTGCAACTTGAGAGGCCAGGGATGCTCAGAACATTATTCCAGGGCCCACACCACTGAGCTGCGTCCCTGCACAACCTCCACCATGCAAACTTCTTCTTCTTCAGTCACTGCTTACTGGTCATGGTGGCAATGTCTGTGCATGGGATCCAGGAGCCATGAGGTCCCCATCCCAGCTCTCAGCCTTCCCCCACCGTGCCCAATAGACCCTAAAGAAACCTGTAGCATTGTCACCCTGGCTCAAGCTGTTTTCTAACACCACTATCATCTGCATGGCCATTCTGTAGCCAGCTGAGGCAGCATATTTTGGAGTGGGTCAGCCTCCCCTCTTCTACAGGAGCTATTGGAAGAGCTGACTGCAAACAGATTTTCACTGCCCCGATGTGGACTGATGTCAAACAGCGCCCAATGAGAGCTGACAAGCTGACAGACCCAATCTGTCAATGGAGGATGAGGAGGGGGGGCAGAAAATGTCTATTGCGCACGCCTTCAAGAGACAGAGCAATTTAACAGATGGGCCAGCAAAGCTCTTGTAAGTGATACAAGTTCTTATTTAATAGCCTATCCATTTCTGTGAAGGCAGACACAGGCAAAGGGGACACAGGAATAAGAAAAGTTGAGAGACAGGCATAAAGTAGCCCATAGGAGTCCAGCTTCTAGGGGCAGGTTCCTGTTTGGTACCATCTCTGACCAGTAAATAACTGGGGGTGGGCTGGCTGGGAGCCCCTGCTGAGCTCAGAAGTAGAAGGTCTCTGGACCTAGACTTTGGGCCACAAGAAATTGTTCTTTCCCCTTTTGACTTATGCATCCTGTGTTGCAGAGTACTCCTGAAGAGTAATTGTGATGGTGAGGTCAGGAAGAAAATATTTGGGATTGGCTCCTTTTATTGGTGTATGGTTAGTTGTTGTATGCACAGTGAAGGGCTATGGGCTGAGGACTGTCCTCTCAGGAGAGCAGAGCAGTGTCCTTTGGATACTGCCCTCACCTTTGATGAAGTCAAAGATGCAGCTTTGCAGGAGAAGGGAACTTGTGTCCTTTAGCTAGGGATCACAGTGTTGTCTCAATTAGTGGGTCAGAATTAGGGCAGAGAAGGAGCCCTCACAGCTTTCTCCTGCCCGTGGGGCATGGTACCTTGTCCAGGCTCCAAATCAGACTACATCTTACAGCTAGGCATGAACCCAAACTTGAACTCATTTGGTCCCGTAACTTGCCCAAGTATCATCCCTGGTATAGGACAAGGGGCAATGGGTATAAACTCGAATATAGGAAGTTCCATCTCAACATGAGGAGGAACTTCTTTACTTTAAGGGTGGCAGAGCACTGGAACAGGCTGCCCAGAGAGGTGGTGGAGTCTCCATATTTGGAGACATTCAAAACCCTCCTGGACGCCATCCTGTGCAACCTGCTGTAGGTGAACCTGCTCTGGCAGGGGGGTTGGACCAGATGATTTCTAGAGGTCCCTTCCAACCCTTAACATTCTGTGATTCTGTGATTCTGTGATTCGCCTCCAGAATGACACCCATCACCTTACTTCAAACTTTTAAATGGGCCCAGCATGAATAGAAACATCCCTTGTGAGCTCACCTGTTTGAAGCTGGTTCCAACTGAACAGGCTTACCAGGATATAGATCTGGAAATCAACAGTGAGTTGGGATTAATTTATTGGTTGCTGCCCAAGCTCAGTCCGTGTGAAAAAAAAAAAATCCTGTGCTGACTCTTTTCCACATTGACCAGCTTGCTACTTACGTCTATAACAGGTCATTATTATAATTTCCTTTTTCTTCCTCCAAAATGCAGACTGGTTTCAGGTCCCACCAACAGTCCAGGTAGTCCCATATTGATAATTGATAATTTTCACCCTGATGCTGAGCTCATGAAGGCATCATTGTGGTAGTTTTGTATCTGACACCTAGGAAATTGTGGAGCTCAGAAGAGTCAGTCAGCTGCTCTTCTCTCATCAGGAAAGTTGGGAAAAATTGTGACACTGGCCATGCTCATTCCCTTTATCCAAGGTAACATGACTGGTGGTGACAATATCTTAGAAGGCTCCATTCTCAGTAATAAGCAGAACAGTGCAGATGAATCACTTGGTGGTCCAGCAGAGCTGTGATTGGGCTCTGTGCATGAAGCACAGGAGTAAGGAACTTGCTTCTGTTGTAGCATTTTCAGTGCAGGCTGGCTGCTTTATTTCACTAGTGCAGATGATTGAGAGATGAATGGTTGGAGTGCAGAGCACTTTGGGATCCCCTGCTCTGAAAGATATGTGGGAAAACCAAGGTACTGTTTGCATTAAAAGTTAAGATACTTCATTGCTGCTATACTACCAGTAGTAATCTGAACACATAGCTTAAAGGTATACAAACCAGTGTCCTTTTCGTTTAGTCCCTGTCCTTTCCTCTGACTAAGTGGAAACTGGCATCTCCTTGCTTTATAACTGTCTGATTTGCAAGCTTTCTCTCCCTCTTCCCCCACCCTCACAGCAGCCTGTCCTCATACTACTGATTCATTGTGCAATCAGATGGGTGATAACAGATGCTTCAGGAGAAGGGAATCTTCCTCCACAATTTGCTTAGCCAGTTGTGTGGTTGGAGTAGGAGTCAATTCCTTCCTGCCGTCTGCAGCCGTCTGCAGCCGTCTGCAGCCTGAAACGACTCATCCATCCCTTACCATCCTAGGGGTAGAACTATAAATACTAGCAAGAGTTCACAGTATTTGCCATCCCTTTTTAAGTTCTTTCTCCAAAGTCTGTCTTTGACCGCTTCTTACAGCAGCAAAAGGCTTCTCATGAAATACAACATGCAAAAGTGTGTGAGTGGCTGATTGTTCATTTTGCCGAGCTGCCTGCCCCCTGAGTGTTGCAGAAGAGAGTAAGAAGGCAGTATTAACTGGCTACCTTAACATTTTCACAGTGTGCTTCATTTCCATTAGCAGAATCTCCTCTAATCTTTCATTTGGCCACAACATGGTGGCATCTGTCATGTCTTAGAGATAGGTTGGGACATTTGCTGGACTGAGCGGGATAGACACAGTTGAAAGGCATGTGGCCTTATGCAAATGTGGACCCAGCAACTTTTAGTCAGGCACAGCCCTTCTTCTTGCCTCAGTAGCTAAGTTTGCAGGGAAGTAACATTTCCATCTCAATTTCAGTGATTAGGAGTGACATCCTCTTTCTACAGCCATCTGGGGTGTGAAAACAAATACATCTGCGTGGTCCAAATCAATCCAGAATGGTGGAAAGCAAACCAATGGCTATCAGAAAAATTATCTTTCTTTGCCTCTCTCCTTCCCCCCACCCTGGTTGTTTCATTTGCCAATCCGTATTTCCTCCCACTCTTCAGCTGGGCCAAATTTGGCTCTGTCTGGCAGAGGTGAGGGCACCAGAAATGTCATGGCTGGTGGGGGAAGGGGAGAAGAGTGAGACTGGGGTTCTCGGGGATGAAGTACTCTTGGGGATGGCCAGATGATGGCTCCCAGCCCCTCAGTCCCTCCTGTGCCCCCCTCCAAGCCCATTTCGTGGATCCTGACTGACTTTGGCAGTTGGCTGCCATTGCAAGAGGGTTTCCATGGCAATGTACCAGTGCTGCTGCTCCCTCCTTGGAGCTCTGCCTCCCTTTCCCTCCCTCTCCCTCTCCTCGCCCCCCTCCCCAGCCCTCCTGTTTCTCAAGCCTGTTGCCATGGAAAAGTCATAATCCACAAAGAATTTCAGTCACCACCACCACCCATTGGGTGGGGTTTTTCTGTGTTAAAAGTTTGCTTTTCAGTTTAATGTGTGGGTAGGGGAGGCTCCATCTGCATCTCTGAAACCTTGTCCCTGGGCAAGAGGGAAGTCTCTGTCTTGGATTCGGAGGTCCTCCTGGAAGGAGGGTGGTGGGGAGCTGCAGATGGGAGCTCCAGCTGATGGACACCCTGGCAGGGTTATGGCTTTGAGAAGTGTTTACGTGACACTGGAGTTTATGACTGTGTTTTTAAGGGACTCTGTCGTTTGGAGTCTGGTGCCTGAATCAATGATGTTTAAGTGCCCAAGACATGTTGGAGAAAAAGGAGGAGTGAGAGATTTCTGAAAGGTGCCTCCTCTGGAGGCTGCTTTTTCTGAAACGATCATAGTGAGTGCTGCCAACAGAAAAGGGTGAAGACAACTCATACGCTGCCACAATATGTGCACAGCAAGAGCTGTGGAAATGATGCAGCTGAAGGTACTGAATGAGACCAGGACTAGAGCCCGCATTATCCCACCTAGTCCTCATGCTAATTCCCAAGCTCCCAGGGTAAGTCCACACTCTGTCAGGACTTGTGTGTGAAGTTTGTGGGTTATGTTTTAGTTTGTTAGCTTAAACACCAACTAAAAGTGAAATCAGTGAAGTTTCTGCTCAAATTAAACTCGCCTAGATACCTCTGAAAAGCACTGGGGTGCTCTGCTAGCTTTGCTGTCTGGGTAGCAGAGCTGGTTGAACTGGAGGGAGCCGTGGCATGGTAATAGACGTGGGAATTGACCCTCTGCTACACCCTCCATGGAAATGCTCTGGTCTCACTCCCAGCACGCTTGCTGTTTCCATCTGTGCTGTGTTCAGGCTTCCCGCAGCAGGCACTGTGGCCTGGGATCGTCAGATGCACGTTGGAAAACCTTATTCACAGTATTTCTAGGTCCAAGGAGTCCTGGAAGTCTCCCGAGTGTAGAAATATTCTTAGGAGATTTTCCACTCTTTTCAGGAGGGAGAAGGGAAAGAATTCAGATAATATAGCCCAAATTTGGAACTTGTACTTATTTCAGACCTCCTGAGAGTCTTTCATTGGACGTGATGTTAGCATCATGCCTGAGGCTTCTTTAAACTGACCTTTTCCTGGAGAAGAAGCAGGGGAGTAATTCAAGATTAAATGCTGCTATAGAGTAAAATGGCACATTTACTTCACTAGAGATGCAGCAACATGGGCTGAAGTTGGCTCTTTCTCTCTCTTTTCTTATTCAGGAAGCACTGAGGGTGCACGTTTTGTTTCTTTTTTAGATAGACAACTACTTTCAGGCGGCCTGCTGCAGACACCTAGCCTACGCATTGTGGTTACCTCTCCCCATTGTCTGTGTATACCAGGCATCTGAGTCACTTGCTGCTTGCCTGGCCTCAGATGTCGTAACAGTCACAGTCTAAATTGGGCATGTGGAGTAGGTGATGGAGTATAACCTGGAGTCTTTTCAGGCTGTTGGAAAAATTATCGATTTACAAAACCATAAAGTCACAGTGCTGGGTCATTGTAGCTCCTCTTCTTTTGCAGGAATTCCTGGAAGGTGATGGATTTTCAGTTGCGACCACAGACTGTGGTTTGTCCCACAGAAAGCGAAAAGCCTGGTCAGCAATGCTCTGTCTCTTCCCTTGTCAATATGCCTTTACTTTTTTCTCGATGAATATAATTTCTCCACCCCATGCCTTGAGTTTTTTATTTCCTTCTGTCTTCAACCTCTGTTCTGACACTGCTGAGGAAGAAGCCTGAGTAGTCGCAGTGCCATGTTGGGCATTTGTCAGGTGGACCCAATCTGTACATTTCACAGAGACTCCTGAACATCCAGCAGCAGGGAAAATACCTTCAGTCACTACCAATCTGAACTAGGAGTTGAACTGATGACCAAAATGCAAATATTTTCTTTCTTTTTAACACATTTCAGGCCCCAGGGATGGATCCCAAAAGATGTTCCAGAGCACTGTGTGAGAATGTAGGAGTGCAATGACCATATCAGCAGACACGTCGCCCTCCTTGGGCATAGCAAGACCTTGTGTAGCCCCAGACATCACACTCTCTTATACCAAAAGGAAGAGAGAGAGGGCGTGTAACTTTATTTAACAGAGCCTGGACTACAAACTACATCACAAAACGCTTTACAAAGTTAATAATACAAGGCACAAGTCGGATGTGATATAAATGATGTAAATGTGTGAACTCTGAGTAGGACTTTGGCAGTGTTCCCAGCCGTGTTCAAAATGTACCCATGATATTTCTATCTCCCATACTGGGAACCCACTAGAGACAGGCAGAAAAGACTTAGGTTGAGTTTATTATCCATACTTATCATTCATTTTAGAATAGCATCTTCCTCCCACACTGATCCATCCTCACAGCACTACATATGCACCCAGCTTAAAGCAGGAGGCTTCACACGTTGACTTTTGGGGCAAGAGTTGAGAACGGTGAGATATGTTTGCAGCATTCAGTGTGTTTTGGGAAACCCAAAATAGATCGTGCAAGGGAATATGGACCCTGTAGCTATGCAAGCAAAGGCAATGAAAGGGGTTTGCAAGCTGTCAGGTCATGGAACTTTGGGGCAGAAAGAAGGCATGCCTGAGTGTAGGAACCCAGGTGAAAGACTGGAAGAAGATTCTTGGTATATACCTCCCTTCCATATTTTCCCAGTGTTTGAAAAAGGGGTCATATCAGTGGAAGAAGAGCACAGAGGGGTTACGGCTGTGACCAGGGTAGGGATAAGCAAAATCTGGGGGCTGAAGACTTGCAGAGCAATTTTTAGGTTGGGACCTGGGGTTCAGGGAGCAGCTGGGTGGGGACATCTTGGCTTTCAGAGCATTCTTGGCCCACAGTGGGAGCACAGAAAGTGCCAGTGGTCGTGCAGTTGAGCTGGCAGCAATGAAGGCAGCAGTGCCCCAGCAACGTCTGCGCTGGAAGTGCTGATGGCGGGGATGGCTGGCAATGGAGAGCCAATGGGGCTGACGGCAGAGATGGCAGTTTGGGTGGAGAAGCAGCGGCACAGGGAAGGGTGCTGGTGGTGAGGAGGGTGCTGATTGCAGCGAGTGTTACATAGCATTTGGAGTGCTAACTACAAGTGAAGACAAGGGTGGCTAATTACAGACATGATTGTCAAGAGGAAGAGGAGGCAGGCTCGAGGAGAAGTGGTGAGGTCTGCGATTATGGCACTTCGCAATGAAGAAGCTGCTGCTCGGTGCGGGGCTACAAGCTCTGGTATTAACTGAAGCTGTTTTCTCCATGTGTGCCAGCTTGTGGCTTGTTTGCTTCTCCTTCTATCTTACTCTTCACTTTCTTTGGTACTGCAGCATTTTCCCTGTTCGTATGTAATGTGGAGATAAATGCGTTAATGGTTTTGTTTAGGAAAAAAAAAAGAAAAGAAAAATCTTAAATTAGACACTACCCCACTGGTGATGCATCCTGTGCCCCTTGTCAGACAAATGCTAGCTGGGAGGTCTTCTGGGGAAGAATGAGGTTTTCCTAATGCTGCAAGGAATGGAAATCGGAAGGAAAAGTTTAAAGGGGAGGGGGAACAAAAAAAAAAAAAAAAAAGAACCTTAATTGTTCTGAGACCTCCCTCAGCCCAAGGAAGGGTTAATGCTTTAAATGCAATGTAATTTCAGCAGCACTAAAGAACAGGTTTCCATGGAAACATCAACCCACGGAGGGAGAGAAAGAGGGAGAAGGGAGAGGGAGCAGCAGCAGAGAGCAAAGCTCCTCTGGCAAAGGAGGAGCAGCCTCCAGAACCCCACACAGGTACTGACGGGAGTGATTACTTGTTTGTTTGTTTTAATCGATTCCCCCTTGGAGATGTGATAGGGAAGAAAGTGATAGGGTGCCATCTTGGCTGAACTGCTACAGACCCAGGAAAATCCAGTCACACTTTTTGGACTGAGGCTCCTTGCAGGCAATGACTCCGCTCCTGCAAGCACTGTGAATTTGCTGACCTGCAAATCGCTTGTGGTTTCTTGGTGGGTCAAAAAAGTTAACTTAGTCTGCTGTTTCAGAGAATGTAATAAAGGGATTTATTTCAATCTTTCCAGCTAGTTTAGCCTTGTCTGGCTTCTGGCAGCGGTTAGAGGGGCCTTTCTGGCAGATTTGAGTGGTTTTCCACAGCAAGAAAGTCCTGAAAGCCATAGAGGAAAATTGATGTGATCACCTGCTTGCTGGTCTTGACTCCCAGGACAGAAACTGGAAAGAGCTCTGGGTAAATACTGAGATGCCTTGATGGTTGACTCCCGGCACACCAGCCAGCTTCAGAAGGACAAAGGGGCTGACGGCATGCACATCTACTTGGCTAGCTGTTTTAAGCTGTGGTCCACAGCCATGTGGGTCCCTGTGAGATTTTGAAGGGATGTGCAAAAATTTTTAAGAAAAGTGGGATTAAATTCACTGCATGGGAACAGTAGTTCAACTGGAATATTTTTTAAGGCTCTGCAAATTGACAGAGCTTTAAAAACATCATCCTTGGTGAAAAATCACGGTGAAGAGCCTCATTTGACTTCTATTCTGTGACTGCTTGTCCTATCAATGTTTGTATGACTGTGCCCTGAGACAGATAAAAAGATCTGAAGGACATCTCTTAACCTTTCAGTATTTGCCTGTTCCTAGTGCTATGGCTTCCATCAGTGACCTGTTAGGTGGATGCCAAGACATAATTATGACCCATTGTCAGCTGTTCTGACAAATGTAATTTTCCGTGCTTTTACTGCCCCATGTAACCAGATTTTTAGTCCTTTCAAATAGGAGAAATACCTTAAAGACTAGTATTACTTTGGAGAAAAGTGATATGTTATCTGTTCCTAATGAATAAGGAAGGACGGAAAGATGTAGCAATAAAAAATAATCCCTAAAAAAAAGTAATTGGCAGGAATTTATTAACTCAGTAAAGCTTTGCAGCTTGATCCAATTTTGGACTGAACATTTAGTTTTTATTTTATCCAGTCACTGTAACAATTTTGACCTTAAAGCTATTTTTCTATTAGCTATTTTATATTACTTAAAGGTATGGTGAGTCAATACAGAAGTATATTTGTTTTTATCAAAGCTTTTTGGATAAAAAAACTTTCTGAGAATAAACTGTTTTCCTATTAGATTTATAGATATTTCCAGCTTTAACCAGAGTATGCTCTTAAAACAATTTTCCTTGTTTCTGTTTTATTTCCAGTGAGGCCAGAAGGTGTAGAGTTATATTCTCAAGCTATTTAGGACTGTGTCATTTTCCCAGCAAAAAACCATGATTTTGAAAGAAAAGTTGTAAATCAAATAGTTTGGGTTTAAAATGGAATATTTTGACGTGGAAATCCTATTTGCCGTCTCTTGTGATTAGGAGCATGGGAATTTTATACTCCTGTTTCTCTTTCATGAAACATGGATAGAGTAATATCCCTTCCCTTGTTGAGATGATGCTGTTTCTGTGGGACTCTTTCAGGGTGGCACATTAAAGATTTATTTTAACTGGGGCTCTTGTCCATAAAAGAAATGGCAGAAGGTGTCACGCAACAGACCAGACTGTTTGGGAGCATGACCATGCCAGAAGCTTCATTTTCTGTCCAATGCTGTTACAGTTTTCAGATCTTATGGTTCTCTTTCTTTCTGACAAAATGTTGACCTCCTCACAAGAAAATGTTGTTGCCAAGTTCTTATCCCTCTTTCCCGTTTCAAAAGTGGTTTTGATAGGTAATTTTTCCTGGCTCTGGTATTTGTGAAAATAGGTCAGTCAGGATGTGTGTGAGAAAAATTTGGCTTTGGTTGGGTTTTCAAGATATCTCTGTGACTGACATAGCAGATGGGGCAAAGTGAAGATTTATCCTGCCTTTTTTTCCATAAACAGGTCACCTCATCCTAATGTATACCAGTTTCCTACAAGTGACCTAGTTCTCACAGTCTGGCCTTGGTACTATGAGTGGCACCCTGGCAAGGGGAGTGTAAAATGCCACTAGACTTGAATGGCAGCACCTTTTTCCCCTTTTCTATCAAAGGCAATGACTGCATAGGACCAAAAGCAAATGGGATATCAGGTCCTAGGTGGTATTAGGTACATGGAAGAAAAAATTGTTGTGGAAACTCTGAAGCTCACCGAGCAGCATTTCACCTAGGTGTCATTACTGTTGTTTGTGCCCCAGGTTGGAGCTGATCCCATGTTCCCCACTGGGGGGCAATTCAGTGACCCTGCACAATGTGTCCCTCCTCTGTCCGCTTCCTGATGGACATCTGCCTGTGCTGCAAAACCCTGTGCCACAGTGCTTGAGTTTCCTCTTACATTTTCAGGAGGGAGGCTAGGGACTGCAGAGGCTGTGGAAAGTGAGCTGCACTTCTCATTCTCAGGAATGGTCCCATCTCATTAGGATCAAGCAATGTGTATAGGAAAGCGGCCCTGCCATTGCTTTAGCTCCCTGCATACTCTAAGGATAGATATATCCTCAGTCCCCAGGAACTGTCAGCTCAGAGTCTATCTCAAATGACAAATTCATGGTAGATAAATAGAAGAAATGGGAAATAAAGTGGAAGTACCATTTTTTTATGATGAAGAGAGGGAGCGATGGCAAAGATTCATCCTTCCACTGTATGTAGGAGCTGTCACTTGGAAGTCTCCGCACACATGCACGTTGTTTTCAAAACAATTTTGCTGACTATGATGGAGAAACAGCAAGGACAGATCAGTAGGAAATTCTCTTCCACCAGAAATGGGTATTTCACAGGTCAGGATCAAACACCAAGAAAATTCATCTTCCTAGAGGTGAGGGGCCAGAATCTCAGCAGATCAAATAGTATAATTCCATACATGTCAGCTGAATGTCACTGATTTATTCCAGCCCAGTATCTGCCCTCTTGTCTTTTAAAAGATCTCTTATATCTTTGTTATCCTGTAGACTGGGGGATATTTCCTAATCTAGATGCTCTCCTAACCTCTTTGCTTCATGAAAACAGTCTCAAGCTCTGGCCTTTTCTCTGAGCCTGTTGGTCAGGCTGGCTCTCAGTAGTATAAAATGGCCGTAGCCTGGACAGATTCTCTGGTGCAGGATGCCTGCACAATTTGGAATTTGGTTGGTCTCTCTTCTACACTTGCTTTCTTTCTTGCATTGCATCTCCCCAGATTCAGGGATAACACTGACAGTGAGAGAGAAAAGAGCAAATGAAGAAGAGCGAGATGCTGTTCCTTTAAAATTTAATTTTCCTAGTCAATGGTTGCTTCTATTTTTTTCCTGTCTTGTTTTGGTTTTTTTCTTCATGATAGCAGAAAGAACAGAGTCCATGCCTCTCGTTATGTAAAATCAGCTGCACTTGTGCCCTTTGCATGGAATCCTTTCGCTGTAAATCGTACCTGACACAGGACAGATGTTACACAGACACAGCCAGATGTGCCTGCCTTTTACAACTCCACAAGCCAGTGGTACCACAGCAGTGGGAGGCAGCACAGGAGGCTGGGGTAGCGCAGGGGAGCGAGCAGTGGAAGAGTCTCTCAAAGGCTCAGAGCCGGGGTCAGTACCAGCTATGGGGAATTTTGATCAAAGGCTCAGGTGGAGCCCGTTCTCACCTTTTTGGGGGGTGAGCAATTGGCTTTGATATCCCGTGGAGACCTCATGCACTCACAGATGGATTTGGATGGCTGTCACGCATGTATTTGGCTGTCCTCTGAGGCAGGGGCAGCCGTAGAAATGTTGAGCAATGGTATGAAGAAAAAATATCGGTATAATTTTAAGCTTACCATGGGTTGAAGAATGGAGATTTAAATCAGAAGTCAAAGGGATCAGTTGCAGTTTTCTCATTAAAAAAAAATCTACACTCTTTCAGTCTGTCAGATGAGACCAGAAACTATTAACAACATAGTGCAGGTTAAACCTTTATTTGTCAATCACTTGACATTTGAAGGTCAGAATTCCCATCTGTAGATAAATACACTGGTACTAAACTCCTTTTTCCCTGTCCTTTGAGTTCATTCACCTTTCCTTCTGTTTGTCCTTGTCCAGGAGCAGGTGTGCGGGGCGGGCAGAACCTGCTCCAGGGCAGGAATGATGAACCCTGCCAAAGCTGTTTGCATCAGCCCAGGCTGGGCAGGTCTTGCCAGGGCTGGATGAGGGAACATGTTGAGAGCTGTGGTGCACTTTTGATGAGATGCAGTAACTCATCTGTCTTCGCTTTTTCCTGGGCATGAAGTAGGTCTGGGCAGGAAGCTACACCTGTCCCTGGTACCTTTGGCTGGTGGGTTTTTAATGCTATCTCAAGGGGAAAGAAAAAGGCTATTTCACCATGCAGATTCTGCGGGGTAGAGGCCCTTTGCTGCCTTCAGCTCATTGCTGTTACATTCAGCCTCAGTGTTTCATGTCACTTTGAGTTTTCAAAGAGGCTGATGGTAGTTTGCATCCCCATCCCCTTATCCTGCATCAAACTCTACTGGATTTTAACCCTGCAAATCCTTTCTGGCAGAGATATCCCATAGCCTTTCTTTCCCCACTGTCCACCTACACCTTGTTTTTCCCTCGTGTGCTGGACTGCCAAGATGACTCCCCAGTGTGCGTGGTGGAGAGGCTGTTTTATTTGTATGGCCTGTCTTGCTCAGGGAAGCGGTTGATGTTAGGATAATCGTGCCATTTCCGACAAACTGCTTGTCTCATTGGAGCATAACAAGCACTGGAAGGGCACAGGGGAGTGTGTGTGTGTGTGTGTGTGCGCGCGCGCGTGCGCACACGTGAGGTGGGGAGAACAATGGACTGAACCGGGACATTGTTCAAATTTGCCCACCCAGTCAGCAGCTTCCAGAGGAGCTGATTCCCAGCAAGACACTGGAGGCAGAAGCAGGAGTGGTTAGTGCTGATTTCAAAATTTTTCTCTCCTTCAGACCTGTCTCTGAGGCAGGGAAAGTTTTAGTTAACACCCTCCCTGTCTCCCCCCGAGTCCCCTCGGCCTGACACATTAGCCTCTCTAGGCTTTCCCCATCACTAGCTGAAACCATTTAAAATGCCTTCATCTCTCCAATGGTCCCGAATTGGCCGTCTGATGTAGTTTTAATGCTCATTTTCCTATGCGAACCAGCCTTGGAAACACTCTCCATTAGCTTACAGGGCTGTCAGCCTCACATCTGGGTGGGTGATGTTACCTAATGGTCAGAGCACAGGGTGGGGAGTCGGATCCCCCTGCGTCTGACTTGCTTTGTGTCCAAGGACACATCCCTTCCTTCTTTGTTCCTGCCTGCTCATCCATACCACAGGGCTCACAATGTCAGCCTGTTTTCACAGTGTCATGTGCACTTTGCTCCCACCCGGCTGAGTTCGGGCACTGCAGTCGCTGCATCTGCACCAAGCCGGGGAAGGGCTCCACACTTCTGTGCTTGCCCTGAGCAGCTCCAGAAACACTCACATAAGCAAAATTCTTTGCGGGAAGGTGTTTCTAGCAAATTAAATTAATTTGCCTGTGTTTGTCGTTTTTGTCCCCCCACCCCCCTTTCTCTTTCTCTCTCCATCTTGGAGCCTGTGGAATCATGGATTAAGCCCTTCACAGGCGCAGTTTCATCTCAGGTTACCTCAGCTGCGTGCACAGCCTGCTGCCCTCAGGTTGTGCCCCTGTTGCTGCTGGTGGCTCAGTGCAGACATGCCAGGGAGTCTCCCAGTCCCCTAGCTGCCTGTTTGGGGGACTGGAGTGCGTGTAGGCTGTAGGGAGGAAAGAAATCCCCCCGGACGGAGCAGGCAGGAGTAGTGCTGGCGTACCAGGGCGGTGCTGCTGCCGAAGGGGATGGCTGTCGCTGCGATAGTGATGGAGGGCAGAGCCACTTGAGTGTGGCTGCCTTGCAGCACGCTGCCGACTTGGCCTGCCGGGGAGTCCTTCAAGCCCTGATGCTTTGTCATGCAGGCGTCCCCTTGCTCAGCGCACCCGAGCAAGCGCCGCAGCTCCCCGTGCGCCGCTCTCGCCCTGCGTCCCTGTGTAGGTGACGGGACCCAGAAAGCTGCAGGAGTGCAGGGAAAGCTGTTGGGGGAGAGCCGCTTCTTCTGCACTCCTCCTGCAAACTTCTGTAAACATGTTGCTAATGGGTTCGAGAGAAAACCCTCTGAAGAGTTATTGTGCCAAATTTGGAGACTAATTTCAGTCATTAAGGTGCGAAGCAAGGGATTTTAGTGCCGCTTTAAGTGTAAATCTCAAGGCAGCTCCAAGGATTGGAGTCGCTGATGATCCCTGCTTGATTATTATTAGTGGTTCTAATCTTTCCGGTGGAAAACGAACAGAAATGACACCCTCTTGTGTCATATCTGTTGCTGATTTCTGTGAACTCTTCTTGTCAGGCTGTGCAAGGGAGATTCCCATAGTGGCATCACTCTCAGGTGGGAGGGAAAAGAGGGCTGAGAACTGTTTATTATTGCTGTTTGTTTAATTAGATATTGGCTCTGCTTTCTAACTACTGACATATAAAACTGCAACTCCTATCAGGCTAATGGCATCCTCATCTTCTTGGAGCCTTGCTTTGGCTTTACTCTGGTGGCCAGTGCAGAGAAGTCATGAAATGGGTGTAGCTGTATTCTTCCTCCACTGGAAGGTTTTTCCCACCATCAGAGCCTTACATAGGTCTGGTAGGCTGCACATACCTGGTGATGGTCTGTTCCTGGAATTCCTCAGTACTAGAGTAATGCAAATGGCCGGGAAAGAAAGACCAGGAAAAGAGCATGTGCGGTCTTGACATGGGATGTTTTATAACATTGCAAACAATCACATGTCTAAGATTTTCCATGCAGATGATGTTTTGGGGTTGTCTCAGTGTTTGGGTGCTGAATAGGTCTGGCTTTTGGAAAATAACCAATAGTCTGCCTTAGAAAATCATCCTGTTGCACGTTTCACGCTGGGCTCCTTATGGGTGTGTTTCCAATGTTGTGCACGTCCCTTGAAGGTCACAACATGGAGCAAGTATGGAATCTCCTTTAGAAATAAACCTAATTGCTGATTGCACTTGATAATGGGGAATTAATGGATGAGTTTGGTTGATTAATCAAATTAGGACAAAGAAGTTTGGGAAAAGGAAGAAGCTAATATCATGACCTTTTTTTTATTTGTTTGAAGAAGTTTCCCTACTATCAATGCTTTCATTAAATTAGTAGAGAGTTCTCTGTATGCAGAGACTGGGAAAGTGTGAACCCACCGAAAGAACAAATTTATTTTCTCCTTTTTTTCTTGAAATTCAAACCAAGTTCAAAAGGGACAAACTGAAGCTGAATATCACGTAATGTTTCCTGGTGTCATGGTTTAGTAAAGCAGAAGAATCTCTCGTGTCTGTAATGGAAATGTTGCTTGTGTAATTTATAGGAGAACTGGGCAGAGCACAGGAGGGCAGAGTCCTGGGGCTAGCCCTGTAGGCAGCTTGGTCCCCTCTGCCTCTCACGGTGATGTGATGCTGCTGGTGCCAGAGCAGGTGTATAAAGGCAAAATCTACTTCATGCAACAGGATTGTGAATTGAAGTAAAATATACGAACAGGGGAAACTGTCAGAGTGCCATGGAGATGTCATATAAGCCACTGAACTGTGAAATGTGTATTTGCCTCCTCCTCTTCCCCACAGTGTCATTCTGGACAGTCTGACAGTTAAGAAAACAATAGACCTGATTCTCCTTTACAGCAAAACCATTTCAACACGCTTTCCCGATGCAGCAAGGCCTTGGAATGAGTGTAGCTGTAATCTTGGTCCACTTAAAGGTCTTCCCCACTGCCAGAGCTGAGTGAAGAGGCCTTAAGATAAATAAGATTGAAGCCCAGACTGTTTAATAGTCCATTTGTACAGTTGACATGAGATGCCCCAAAGGGGGGTGCCTTGCACAGAAGTGACGGGGCCTTTCCAGACAAAGAGAATCATTAATGTTGGCTGCAGGGATTTGCAGGGCTGATCACCCTTTAGTTTGATCTTGCCGGGTATAAGGCATGATTCTGTCTGTCCATAGAGAAAAGGACTTTCACCGGACTATTTCATCATCCACTCTCCCTATTCCTAAGCCACCTCAGAGGATTGTTTTGGGCCCTATGAGGCGTGCTGGCTGTAATAGGGATGGACCTTCTTTGCAGATGTGCTGCTCTTTCCTCTGCTCTCTGTTGCTTTCCTTATCATTGCCTCAATATTTGGGCTGGGGGGAGGCTGTTTCCACTGCTTCACTGTTGCTGTCCTCAAATGACATGTGAAATCCCCTTCGGAAAGTGAATAAATTGTAGGCTGTGGCATGTGTTTACACAGATAATTGCTATGGATCCCTCTGCCCTTTGGGATAAGGGGAAATCAAGGACCACGGGCGCACGTGTGTGCATGTGACTCTTAGTCATACTTTTAGGAATTCATTGAGAGCCAGTGTGGGACAGGGCTTCACAATCCCGGTCTCAAAATGGGGACAATTGCCTTGCCTTGCCTGATTGTCCCAGTTCCTGGAGTAATTGTCCTGCTTCTCCCACCCCTTTCTCTCAGATTTTTCTTTGCTGTCCCCAGCGTCATAACACTGTTTGCACTGTGCTCCTACCATCCTGGTGTAAGCTACAGGGTAGGCGCAGGCTCTCATTTCATTTCAGGTTCAGTTCCCTGGCATTAACATTCTCCTCGCTCTTTTCTCTCTCCTGCAGGTACCTGATCAATGTCACCTTTGAAGGCAGGAATTTGTCGTTCAGTGAGGACGGATACCAGATGCATCCCAAGCTGGTGATCATCCTTCTGACCAAGGAGAGGAAGTGGGAGAGGGTAGGACATGTTTGGTAATTCTCAAACTGCCTAAGGGAGGAAGGTGGAGGAAGGTTCCAGGCAAATAATCCCCCCCCCTCCAACCTTTCAGTACTTCTTATCAAGAGCTGGCAATCTCCTTCTTGCATCCTGGACTACTAGTATCTCGACTACTCAGTCTGCTGTCTTCTCCATATAGGACGCCATTACATTCTTCCATTAGTGTGCATAAAAAATTCATCAGCTTCCCTTCTGTAACCTCTGAACATAAGTTTTCCTGCCTTTTAGAGAAGAGACCTCCTCTGTGCCATAGGTTTCAATGGCAGAGACAGAAAATATTTCTCTGCATGGCTTGGAGGCAGTGAAGTTCTGTATGCAAAATGGCTGTGATTGAGCTACAACCACACTTAGTAATATATTCCAGTGTTAACTGTGCTTGATATATCTGTCCAGTGTCATTTGCAATGGGATGGTGCATTAAGTAGGATGTGTACGTGAGATCATATCAAGTTGTTCAAAGACCCAAATTTGCATATTTCTGAATAATTTGCATGTAACCCGAAGCATCATTTTAGAAATGGTGTGGATTTCTGTGTTAGTGCAAAGCTTTGGTTCATTTCACCTCCCCCATAAATGTCAGTGGTCTAGGCTCAGAACAAGCTTTCCCAAAAGGTTTGAATTGAAGTACAGGGGGTAGTTTGAGAGTTAAGAAAATAAGATATAATAAAGTGATGGGGGTGAGAAGTCAGAGCAAAAGTAAGCAGAGCAGTCAATAGATATGAGGCAGAGCTTGGTCTCAATATGATCACGTGTATGGCTTAGAAAAATGCCCCTTTGTCCTGCCAAGCACAGAAAGTCGTCTCTCCTTGGCTGGTTGTTCTCTGCATGGATTTGCAAGTGGCCTGCATGGCCAAAGCCAGGAAGAAGTTCCTGGGGAAATGAGAATGAAACAGGGAGCTGTGAGGGGAAGTGCATTCAGAAGAGGGCTGGAGGAACAACTTTTGAAGGAGACAGAAGAGCCATTGCATTAGTGCCTAGCAGCCACTAAGGTCTCCCAGTAGTTGCAGGAGTTTGCAGAGAGGGTGAAAGGCCCCAGCTTGTGCCTGGTTTCCAGCAAGACCCCTCTACCTCATGGTCTTGGCACTGTGCAGACCAGATGAGAGTGTATGGTCTGGGAGAGTCAGCAGAGGCCTCAGTGGGATAGGAGTGTGAGTAAACGTATGGCATGGCACCAGCATGTGTGGACAACTCTTGGACATGTTTGGGGGCTGGATATTGCACAGGGGGTGGGCAGGCAAGGCTCAGGCTGTAGAGACCTCACGTCAGGCTCTGTCTATCACACAACTTCACTAAATCCCACTAGGCAAAGTCCAGGAGGATTTGTTCCTAGCTGGCACCAAATTTGTTCTCACAGAGAAAAACTCCATCATCAGAGCAGGAAAACAAGGCAGTAGCAGCATGAATCCTGCTAGGGATTATTAGCAGGGCTGGCTGTAGGAAATGTGTTGCTGGAATACTTTGCAGGCTCTGGGGAGGCACAGCTAAATGCAGTCCTGTTTTTATCCTGTTTGTTATGTACATTACCCTGTTGCCCCTTCAGTGAGGGCTTGGGGGCTTCTGTGAGTGGTAAGATGGGTTTTTCAGTCTCTGAGAGCAGATCCATGGTCTCTTAGATGAACCAGACAATTAGTAGAAAGGATGCTGGTGAGCTGGAGAGTTTGGGTTAGACCTGGGACCTGCCTGAGCTTGCTGTCTGTACAGAATACTTGGCATCCATTAAACCAGAACAGTTCTTCATTTCATAGGAGCTGGGACTGGATTGCAATGAGACCATGATGAACTATAGTATTAGTGGTATGAAAAGCCCAGAGTGCTTCCCGAACACCAATGTTTTACCTTGAAGTGGGTGTCTTGCTCAGTGGGAAGATTAGATTATTATCATCAAACTCTGAGCTGTTTGAATTTTACACTGGCAGATTCTTCCTGGAAAACGCAGAAGTCATCTCCAACATGCTCTGATCACAGAAAAATGTCTATCATACCTGGAACCTCATGCTCTTTTTCTTAATTTTCTCCATTCAGTGGAAATGCAAACATTAAAATATATGGGTTAAACAGAGCTCTTTGTGGCAAAGATCTGCCAAACAAAATTTTGTTCCGTGTTTGTGGAGAGTCAGGCAAAGCAAAGTGCTGGCCTTTAGCAGCAGCTGCCAGGCAATGCCACGATACAAGTCATAAATTGTTCACATAATATTAGCACACACTCCCAATACCTTTGTAAGTGCATTGCTTTGCAGTGTAAAATCATCCAAACTCTCACTAATTTTTGCTAAATTAGCAAGGTACTTTGTCCTGGCAACTTCAAAGCAATATATAGAAGAAACTGTGCAAAGCGCAGGAGAGTTTCCAAGTCAAACACTCAGGTGGTAGGAGGCGAGAGATGAAAGGCTGCATGGGAAACACTGATTCAGTTCACTTGTGTGCGCTCACTATAGCTCAGTCTTTAATTACATCACTGCACACTTTTATCCATAATAAGGTGCTGTGCCTGGAAGGTCATTTAGTCCCTCCCTGTGCCCTGGGGAGGGATCAACTAGACTGAAATTATTCCTGACAGATGTTTGTTTCACCTGTTCTGAGAGTCCTTCGATGCTAGAAACTCCATTAAATCCTGAGGCAATGTCTTCCATGGCTTCTTTCTCCTTACCGTGGAAAGTTTTTCTAATGTCTAACCTAGATTTCCCTGACTGCAGTTTAAGCCCATTACTACTTGGCATCTCCCTAGTGGACGTAGAGAATTGTTTATTCTTTTCCTCTTTTTATCTTCCCTATGTATGTTTGATGGCTTCTATCATGTTGTCTCCCAGTTGTCTCTGCTGTAGATTAAACAAGAATTTGTTGAGTCTCTCCTGGTAGGTCATGTTTTCTAGTCTTCTGATAATTTTTATTAGTCTCCTCTGGATTTAGTGACACAGTTTGCTGCACTGTACAGCTTGGTGCAGTTGATTCCTGAAAGATGGCATCTAGATTGTGAAGAGTATGTCTCATGGGGTACATACATATAAAGAAATGTTTTAAAACAGGTGCAAAGCCTTCCATTTTCTGAGCCGCAAAGATGCAGACAGTGACTGAACTGTTTCAGGATTTCAGGTCTGTGAAATTTTTTGAGATTTTGATTTTTCACGCCAACTTGAGAAGAAGTATCTTCAAAACCTCACCAGTTATTTCAGAACAGGAATTCATTTTCCAGAAGAACTACAGCTGTCCCCAGACCCTGATGATGATACATCTCTTCCTCGGTCCTTCAGACAGACTGAAGCTTTGTAGGGTGGACAATCAAGAAAGAACACAGAGCCCCTGTGTTTCTGGAAAGGGGCAGTAACCTCTTCTGCTTTTGTAGCATGAGTAACGATTCCTCTTGTGATAAGCACATGTGCTGCATTTCATTCACTTCTCTGTTCTCAGCTCCCTAGGGGCAGAAGACTGTATGCCTTCCCTCACTTCCTTTTAGTTAACTAGTTAGTAGAGCTCTTTGCTTCACTGGCCAGACAGCCTATGTGTCTTTTGGGTGCCTAGGTGCCCTGTTGTATTTATCAGAGGGGCAGGTACGTAGATGGAAGTGGTGAAGGACATCTACCCTTATGCTCCATGAAGGGCCCTGCCTCAATGCAGTGACGACCTGGGGCCAGAGGCCACACAAGGTGAGCCAAAGGCTCAGGCTTTGTGTCTGTGGGTTGTGGTGTTTTGTGTGGGAAGACTTTTCACTCAGGCTTTTTCTTTACTGGTTGCCTTTCTCCTCTGCTGTCCTAGAATCCCACATATGATGAGGACTTATTTCTGGGTTCATGATCCCTTCATGAGAGCTGGCAGGTGCTGCTGCCCATCTCTTGCTCACATCTGTCTTCTCTGCTGAGGTAGGGCACAGCAGTCCTGCCCCATTAGCTCCCAGCTCCTCCTGTCTGCTTCCTCACTTTCCCCCAGCAAACTCAGGGATGACATAAATGTTACTATCTCTGTGGCCCTCTTTGGAATTCTTTCCCTACCTTAATTTTTGGTGAGTTTTGCATCAGTTCTACTACTAGGTTGTTACCAGCCTCTTCCTTTTGCTGATGCTTCTCTGCCTCTTCCCTTGGGTGCCTCACTGGGGATTCAGAGCACTTTCCCATGCAGCTGATGAAAGCAACCCCTTGTGCCACCCCACAGAGACCTTTGGTTCTCAGGCTCCCCGGGGCATCTCTTACCACACACGCTTTACCAAGTCCTGCTCCTGGCTGGACAAGCAAAGCCCCAGGTGATGAGTTTAGTCAGGGTGCCGCTACGAGCCATCTTAGAGGAGGACAGATGGGAAACTTATGCTGAAAGATTAATTCTCCCTGCTGCATGTGCTAATCCTCTGCCCCTATCAACCCTCACCCCCCTCAGCAGATAAAATGTTTGCCTGCTGCTGCTCCTGTAATTATCAGTGTTTGACTTTTGAACTCTTGAAAATCAATTAGCAGCATCTGTTCTGCTTCCTCTAGCCATCGGTGTGGCCATGATTACAAATTCACGGACAGGCTGCTCTTAGCCTGTTCCCCTACACCATTGCACACATTAGTGCTCCCTGGGACTGGGGCCATTGGCGGTGACATGCTGTCAGCTGCCTCAGTGACTGTAGACTTCCAGTACTTCTTAATGCTGCAATAGGGTGAAAAAAGGTCTCTCTGCCATGTGGACTTCCCAGAGATGTGTTCAGCCCGGATCGTAGTCCACGTAAGGTAAGTTTGCGAACGTGTATGACCCCATCCCCTGCTTGGGCCAGAGAAGTGTTATGTCCATCTGTGCTAGGAAAGGGTTCCCTCAGGATGTGGGAGGGAGCTAGAGAAAGGAAAGAAGGATTTAGAAAAGAAAAATGGAAAAATAATGTTTATCTAAAAAAAAAAAAAGAGGAAGGGGAACAAAATAAATCTTTGGACATCCAAATCATTGTTGAAAAAAGGACACTATGGTCAGTTGTTTTACCTGTCCACAGTAACCAGAAAGAAGAAGACATCTTGCTAAATTTTCAACCAGAAAGATTTCATTTAGATATGTAGGGAGCTGTCTAATTGACATGGTGAGATGTAGTAAGGCTCATTTGCTGGTGAGGCTCATTTGCTGGAGGACACATAGAAAAATATCCAAAATCATGGGGTCTAAATCTATCTTGTCCTGCCTCAGAGCTGGTGGATGCATTAAGTGATCTCTTGTGGTTCTCTGCTAGCCTACGTTTCTGTGATAAGATGAACAAGATGAACCTGAAGCATGTCTCACAAGAGACCACTTATTTGACAGGAAAGAAAAACTGGGTAATGGACAAGCTGATCAGCAAAAACTTCGAGCCTGGTCCAGTGAGGACATCATTTCTACAAGCTTCTACCATGTACCTTTTGTATGAACAAGCAGCTGGCACATGAAAGCTATTGTGGATTGCTGCAAATAAAAGCCCTTATGGAGGCACTTGTCACCTCCTGCAGTCTGCAGCTTTGGAGGTGAACACCACAGAGATGCTGAAGAGGCTGTAGCTTTTGATGATGATGACGCAGGCTTCAGGCCTGATCTCAAATCCTTCTGTGCGATAAAAGAAATATTCACTATCATTTCTTTGTGTGCTTCAATCTCCCACTGGCAGAAAAAAGGAATGGGGAAAAGGACAGAAAATCTGATTAGTATTCTTGGCTCTTAGTAAGGGTTTGTGTGGTACTGACCACTCCATGAAGAACCAGTATGAATCATGTAGCTGTTATGGTGCCTAGCAGAAGGAAGGATTTAGATCTTTTTATTTCATTTTCTGAAGAAGGCTTTTTAAAAATAAGAGAGGAACAAGAATGTAGGGTTGTGACGTGAAAACTGCAGCTGTACAAATCCAAACATCTTCTCTGAAGGGCCTCCCCGAAAGATGACTAGATCATTTGAGACAGTTTCCTCCTTGTGTCATCTGGTGCCCACCTGAGCAAGCCTTTCTGATCACTTACACATGCATGCACAGGTATGCTTGCCTCCCTGGGGTAGAAGTTAGTGCATTTGGTCAGGTTCTGCTGTGTGTGGAGCTTTGGCATCTTGACAGCATGTCCAGGGACTTCAGAGAGGAAATGTTTTTTATCCCACCGACTCCTTTTATGGTGAGACAAGATTGGATTGTTTTTGCCAATGAGTCTTGTTTTGCTAATTTCCCTGTGTACATGGGGATTTATGACTCATTGTCCCTGAGGAGTAATGGCATGGGAGTTTGTTTAAACCTACTCAGAGTTAGTGACTGACTCTGTTCCCATAGAACCAGTTTTTAGAAGGATATGGCTTCACTTAGGGCAGATGGACCATTCTGGATTTAAGCACATATGGCCGAAATTAGAATGGGAGCCTGTACATGCATTTCCCCCCTTATTTTTAAATTGTTCTTTCTGGACATTTCTTTAAGAGACTGTAATTTGCTGAATCCCTTGCTTCTCATTAGACAACAGGCTTGCATCAAAGAATACATATTTTATGGATACCCCACTCCCAAGTGAGTGTCCCTTAGATACCTGATCTAGGTCACATCTGATGGGTCTGTTGATGACCCTGATTCAATCAGACAACCAGATGGCTTTATTTGTGCACCTATGCTGCACCCACTGCCAGGATTTGGCCTGGCTTCTCACAGTTGTCCAGGATGCAACTGTATGTATTTGGGTCTAATTATGGCCATGTTAATCTTACACTGACTCCTAAGGAGAAAGGCAGATGCAAGTGCCACATAAAGCTTTCCTTATCAGACGATAAATGGAACAATCTTTCTGAAAAAGCCTTCTATGTAAATCTTGTGGACATGCTGATCAAATGGTATCTTTGCTGACTGACTCTATCAGACCATTAGATTAGATTACTGCATCCTGCAATAATGAGCTAGTCCATCTCTTTGACCAAAGAAGACACTAGTTGGGTGTCTCCTCCTAACCACTGTATATTGTGTCAGTATAAGCTGTTTGCTCTCTTCGCCTCTTGCTGAAGCAGTTCCTGACTTTGTTTGTTTGAATTTTGGAGTGTATTTGTATGATTCATGAGCCTGCAGAAAAATATTCTGGCTCTTCTCCACCAGGCCCTACTCCTTGTCTACCGGAGGGAATTCTTACATTGAAACAATGACGGCTTCTTGGAGAGATCTTGTCCTCTAATGCAAATCAGATATTGGAAAATCTGGAGATCTTTATTAAGCCCAGGCTGTAGTTAGAATGCTTCCTACCATTTCTGTGCTGGTGTTGCTGATGAGGGTGATTGTAGCCATCAGACCTTTACTGGGGTTGCTAACCTGACTCCTTGGACTGGGCAACCCCAAGGACTGTGCTCTGTGTACTAATGTGGTAACACCATCCAGACAGAGGAGACTGCTCTTGCCTTGGTTGTGTTCTAGAAGAGATCTCTATTTTGGAGCTTTCTTCCAGCTGACTTGCCCATGTCACACAGCAAGGGGGTCACCATTCCCCCTTGCTGCATGTACATGCAGCCACCTCTTGTGCGTCGTCATTTCTGTTCCCAGCACTCAGTTATGGACTGGGGACTCTGCTCTGCAGGGAGCTGTGTGAATGCGAACCAGAAAGGTGGCTCTTACCCCAAAGTGGTTACACTTTAATTAGAAGACAAAAGGCAGCAGATGGGTACAGATGGACCAACGGGGGAGTCAAGGGAACAATCAGACAACATTAGTCAGCATGGTAGGCAGCAGGCTTTACACACCAACTGCCTAACTCTTGTGAAGGCTTTGATAGGCAGCAGAGATTTATAACTGGCTTTGTGCAGGCTTATGGGTGCCTCATCGAGAGTGTGAAGGGCAGATGGGAAAAAACAGTAAAGGTGCTTTTGCGTGCTTGGAGAGCTGCAACAGAGAAGGTGCAACAACTCAAAAATACCCGGTGCTGCTGGAAAATTTCCAGTCTTCTTAACATCTGAGGGGATAATCCTAACTTTAGAGAAAACCAAAAAAAAAAAACACCTGTGGTAAGGCTACGTCTTGCAATGCAGCACCACCACTCAGTGCAGGCTTGGTGCGCTACTGCCAGAATCACATTGCTTCTGGACAAAAACCCTCCTGCTTGCCACCAGGTTGGAGGTGTCCATGGCGTGTCAGATATTGCTGTGTATCTGTGTCCCTTTCATTGTGAGCATTTCATTGATCGTAAGAATGTGTTATCTCAGCATGTTGACGATAAACATCCATATCTTAATTCAGGTGATAGCTGAGCTGCCGTCGGAAGATGAACTTTCAAGCATGGGTGCAGTAATTAAATATTCCTATCACAATGCAGCATCAAGGATCCATCCTATAATCCCTGATCAGTCCACAACATCCTCAAAAAAAAGCAAGAAGCAGGGTTTGATTTTGTTAGAAATGAAAGAAAGAAACATAGCTGGTTTGTATTTTTTGGTGAATGAAAACAAATTCATATTTATTTTTGAGTCCACGTGATGTTTTCCTGACCTCGAAAAAAAAAAATTCAGGTCATTTAAATGTAGTAAAACCATTTTTTAACATAGACCAGTTTTGATATGAAAATGTTATGTGAAAATGAAATTTTCTAAACCTTTCATTTTGCACATTGCCGTTTTTAAGCAAAGCATGTGATTGTGAAAATTCTAAGTGATATAGGCTGACATTCTAAGAATCCCCTCCCTTGCTCTCTCTTCAGGCCAAAACTCTGGTCTAATTTCAATCTGAGCACAAGAATGACTTTTTCCCCAAACTCCATTTACAAGTGAACTGATTATTTATCAGCCCAATAGTAATTGCTCCAGCTGTACTCCACTCAGGAGTGACACAGGCAGGTTGTGTGTCCTGCAACACCGGATGGTTACACAGCACAGCAAACATCGTTTTCCCCTGCTTTGTCCCCAGCCACATACTGGAAATCGCTTCAGGGAATCTGTAGCAGCCAGAAACTGCACAAGTTGCCCCAGTGCCATTGGAAGAGGCAGTTCACTTCCCATTGCTTTTGGTTGCCAGACTTTGCAGTGAAAAGGCAGCTGAGGAAAGCATGGTGATTTTGGCTGCTTTAAGATTTGAAAATTGTGAAGAGATGAGGGCAGAGAGCAAGCAACCAACCAAACCGAGTGTGGAGAAAGTGCACGCATAGCTTCTGCTGAAGGAGACTCGCAGTGACTGAACGTGCCCCTGGTGCCTGAGGGTGTGTTCTCATCTGTTCGGTTGCATTTGCTTGAGACTCTGTCTCACATCAACGACGTCTTTGCTTGGCCTGTGAATCCTTTGCTTTTTCTATTTTTACATTTCCTGAATGTTATTAACTCGAGGCTCTCTTTTCTTTCCATGGGGCTTGAGAGAAGGGAGGTGCTGCTGTGCCTTCATTTGCATATTTATAGGACCCTACATTTTTCTTTCCTTTGCTTTTTTCTTTTGCTTTCATTTTTCTTTCTCTTTTTCCTCCTCTTCCCCATTTTTTTTGCCAAGGTTTTGGCAGTTGGCTTTTCCTCAAGTAGAAGTCTGGCCACATTTGCTTCTGAATGCATTTGAAATAATTTTTTCTTAATAGGAAATCTCTCAGATGTTTATTCAGTAAGGAATAGCTTGTTTGTTGCGTCTTTGGCTTGGTTTCTCTCCTCTGGTGTTGGTTCTGGCCAGCGTTTCTGTGCTTGGTTCTCACACGCTCCTTGCTTTGGGTTTGGATCCTGCTTGTGTGTGGTTGACTTGGCTTGATGCTGACCTGCATCTTGGCAGTATTTTTTACTGGACCAGGACAGTCTTTTCCCTGGTGGTTTTGTCTGCACAGTCACACGTTAACTTCTCTGCTGCTTTTCAAAGGTATCTCAGTGTTAAAACTGTGGTTATCAGTGGAGCTACTGTGTGCTTGAGTTACTCTCGCTGCTCATGAACTCTGGCATGTGTTTTGTGTCATCGATTTGAGCATACAATATGTTCAGCGTTGTTTGTTTTCCCTCTGCCTGAACTGTGTTTTCCCTGAGTCTGTAATTTTTTCAGACTGCCTTTGGTAATGTTAGATGCCGGCACTCACTCTTTCGTTGCCTCGCAGTGGTGTCTGAGTTTCTGTCACTGTCCTTTGGCCTTTCTTCCTCGTGAAAGGCTCTGGCATTTACTGACCTGGGTTTATTTCTCAAATGTGCTGGGGGTTGTGCTGTCTTCTGCTGAGTCAGCAGTTTGCCAGGCTTATTTAATTTTCTTCTGCCAGACTAGCTGCATTCTGCAATGTCTCCCACCATGCCAAGCCTGGAAGATTGTTTGACAGCCTTTTTCTTGTTCCCGTTTAAGCTTTCGACTTGGTCTGCATTTTGTGTGACAGTTTCTGGTGCTTGTTTGCCTTAGGTTTATTTCCTGGGTTCCTGTACATGATAATGACTTACATTTCTATTGTTCCTTCCTTCGAGAAGGATCCTAAGCACTTTGAAAAATTAACATACAGGCAACATTTCACTATGAGTAACGTTCAGCCGCTCGTGTAGTGGAATGGGGTTAGGCTGTTTAATGATGCAAAACAGCACTGCAAAGCCATGTAGGGTAAGAAAGAGGAGTCTCAGACAGAGGCGAGGAATTTTAAATTGGACTCCAGTCAATTTTGTCCCCAAAGTCTGTTTTTGGGGAAAATGACATGGAACATTAAAGACTGGGTGTGATGAGGCCTATGTCCTTCTCTTTTCAGATGATAATGCCTGAGCCTCAGAAACATGGTGGGAGGAACAAATGAGTCTGTGAAAAAAACATAGTTCAGGATTAACAAAAATATTCATTAATTTTGGTCAGGTATGGAGGATTTATTTTCGAAGTTTAATAAAGCTGTAAATGAAAACTGACATTTTGGTATTTTCCTGTAGACTTACAGAAGGCTTTAGATACCATTCACAGAGGCAATGTGGAGGAGGAAATGGCAGCATCTTCCCTCAGATCCCAGAGCCTCGTTAGCCAGACGGTGAGGACAGACTCCTAGGGAATGGGAAAGCTGCATTTAAACCCCTTCTACCCGACTCAGAATGGAGGTTTAAACTGCAGTCTCTGTCACCTGTCAGGAGAGAGGTCTAGTCCTTGGGATCGAGATATTTTTTCTTAATTTTTTTCTTTTTTAATTGAAACTCCTTTGCCAGTGAGTACTCAGAGTGTTTTTGCAGATAATTGTTTGGGTCCAAATTTCCATCCCTTTTATTAATCATGTCTGATAAAGAACATGATTTTTGTGTGTGTTGAATGGATGAATTTGATTAGTGGAAAATTCAAAAAAGCAAACAAACCTGGTTTTAGACTGAAGAAATATTTTTTTCCCCCCCTTTCCTTCTATATTGTTAACACCTTGCTTTGAAAAATCATTTTTTGTGCAGCTTAATCAGAACACCATTTTGGTCAGTGTTGGAGCATAGAGGGCTGACTCTTACAAGACTGGGAAAACTGTGCAGTAGGGCATCTTGCCACCCATCACATAACACGGGGTGCACACTGCAACGTTAATGCCAATAGGTGCTGCAGATCCTTTTGTTCTCCCAGTAGATCCACCCTGGTATTATGTAATCCTGTGGGTTTTGAGAAGAAATAGTGTTTGCTGGTAAATCAACTTAAATCGGGTGCAGCACCAGGCAGCAGAGGTGTGCTGCAAGTTTTCCAGTCTAAGTAGTGTCATACAACAGTCTCACTACCCAAGCTGGGAGATCTGGGAATAATAGAAAGAGTCCCTTCTTCTGCAGTCTGCTGCCTGACATCAGCTCCTGCACGCTGAGTTTGACTGTTCGCTCCAAGCATCGTCTGGGTGTTTTAAGAATTCATGATTGCTCAGGTCACTTCTTTCAGGCCAGCGCTTTACTTTTGTTCTTTTTTAGAAGTGGGAGCTATTTGCTTTTCTTCTTAGATGTGTGCTCATTTTCACCGAGGCCAGAGTTATTTGTATCACTGCATTTAATTATGTTTGCTTTGTAAAGACTGCTGGGATTATGGCAGCATCTCATTTCTGTGGCTTTTCTGCCTCTGACAGGGGCTACCTGTGGACAGCTGCTTTCCTTGAGCTTCTCCTGTGTGTAGATCTCCCTGCATTTGTAGTTTCCACCAGCTTCAAGCCTTGTCCCTTTTCTTAAAGCTGGCTGCTATTTGAGGTCTCAGCTTTCGGAATGGCTGAGGAACAGACCCACAGAGAGCTGTGTGTGTCTGTATTTGAACAGTTGTTCTCATCTGTGCTCTGCCTCCTATGTTTGGTCCCAGAATAAGTCCTGTGTGTGTATATATTTTCCTGCTCATTGCCCAGACACCTTGCTCCAGCCTGGGACTAATGGAGAGACTGTCTTACAAATAAAGATTAAAAGAGTACAGTCTAGTGAAATCTGCACTGAGGACATTCTCCATTAAGAAGTCCCCTGTCTCAAATAAACACTCTGAAATATTCCCATCCAGGTTTTACTGTGCGATGTTACTTGAACTTTAGTTAAAACCTGCTTTCTCTGGGTAGCCTGTGTCTTACTGGACCTTTGCCTGGTCGCTGAGGATAGATTTTTCCCAAGTATGTATTTTTGCCAGATAGGGAGTATGATAATTTTCTGCAGGTGTTTGAAGGGAATAACCAATAAGGAAAGGAAAGACTTCTTTAGGACAATCCAAGTGAGTGTAATTAAAGAGTAATGGGGAGGCAGGAGGTGCATTTAGATTGACTATCAGGGATCAGTGGATTCTTTTAGAAGATGCAAAACAGTTGTCTGGTTGCTGTGGCTGTTGGCTATGGGATGGGACAGAGCAAATGGGAGGGAGGTGGAGACAAACTGACTGGAGAGACATCCACCAAATTTTTTATTTCCATTGTTCCATGTCTGCCTGTGTGTTGCTCTGGATGGTGAGTAGCATAGCACCCCTGGGGGAAATCTTCCCTCTCCCAGATAAATTGTCACCCCAGCTGCCCTGTCTGCCCACCTAGGAGCAGGGGTGTGGAAGAAATTTCCTTTGCCTTCTGGTTGAGGGGAGGGGGCCCAGTTTGTGCTGTCACAGCGGGAGAAGCCTGAGAAGCCTCCCATGCCCTGAGAAGCCTGCTGGGTCTCTGCGCTGCCCGCCCTGCACCTGCACGGGTGGAATTTTCCAGGAGTGTCCCCCTCCGCCACCACCATCGCTCTGCAAACTCCAAGAAACGCAACTCATGAAAATGCATTCTTAGCGCACAGCTGACATGGTCAACATCTGGTTTCCAAAGAGAGTGCTGTGAGAGATTTGAAATTGCTGCACTGTGGAAAAAATGACTTGGGGTAATTATAGATACCTAACAATACTATTTAATTTCTTCTGCCATGTCTTTCCTACATAGTGTATCTGGTAACGCTTCAAAGAGCTGAATAATTCTGACAGAGGGCAGTGAAAGGCATAGGTAAAGGAGAAAAAAAGTCTCCTATGATTTCAGTTAGGATCTGAAACGAAAGGAAATGTGAGTGGAGGATTAGATATTTTCACATCCTCTCCAGAAAGGGAGACATTTGCCATTTTTGCACATTGGCTCTGGGAGGAGGAGGAGGATGTAGAGGACGATGAGGGAAGCTGAGGAACACAGAACCTCCAAGAACAGCCTCACAGGACAGGGGGAGCTTAGAACAAAGGCTCATTGGCAGCTGGGGTGCTGCCACTTCTGCTGAGCAGGCTCAGAGCGTGGGACCACAGGGTCCCACAGGAAGGCAATACTCATGAGGTAGGACCTGTGACCAGTGGTGAGACTGACTGCTCCAGGAGACAATTCATAGTGGCTAAGTCAGACCCCTGCTGGAAAGCACCTTTGCTTCCTCTGATAACAGAGAGAACCTGCAAAGACCAACCTCAGCAGGCTCAAGTGAGGACAAGCCTGGATCCCAGCAAGGTCTCCTCTCTGCTTCAGCAGTGCTGTTGCTCTGTTGGCACTGCAGTCCAGAGGTCTTGTGTAGGTCCACAGCCAAGACTTCTCCTGGCAGCACAGAACCAGCTGCAGTGATTACCTGCCCTCCAAGAAAGACATTGAGGTGCTGGAGCATGTCCAGAGAAGGGCAACGAAGCTGGTGAAGCACCTAGAGAAGATGTCTTATGAGGAGCAGCTGAGGAAACTGGGGTTGTTTAGCCTGGAGAAGAGAAGGCTGAGGGAAGACCTTATGACTCTCTACAGCTACCTGAAAGGAGAGGTGGGGGTCGATCTCTTCTACCAAGTAACAAGTGATAGGACAAGAGGAAATGGCCTCAAGTTGCACCAGTGGAGGTTTAGACTGGATATTATGAAAAATTTCTTCACAGAAAGGGTTATCAAACATTGGAACAGGCTGCTCAGGGAAGTGGTGGAATCCCCATCCCTGGGGGTATTTAAAAGATGGGTAGATGTGGTGCTGAGGGACATGGTTTAGTGGTGGTTTTGGCCATGTTAGGTTGATGGTTGGTACCTCAATGATCTTAAAGGTCTCTTCCAATCTAGGTGATTCTATGATTCTAAGTGAGCTGCACTCTAAGTGAGTGTGGGCTGCTGCAGTGGAGAGGGCACTGCAGGGGAACTTTAAGAAGAAGGTCAAGGGCAAAGTAGGAGGACCCATGTGGAGGTCAGAATATGGTTTGGGAGAAGTCCTCAGAGACTAAGTGGCACGTGTGAAGGGGCACAGTGAGAAACACAGAGGGCAGAACTAGAGAGCAGTGGGCAAAAATAGAATTTGGGGACATTAGATGTCAGTTCTAGCTTCAGGGTGGAGGCACCCAGGAAAGGGAGCCTTGGGGACTATCGAACCCAACAGCAGAAGGATGTTATGGGGGACTGCTGCTTGATTTGGCCTGCAATGCAGGCAGGGTCACAGCTGATAGACAAGGATGCACGGTGAAGATGAAGCCCATGTCTCGAGCCCCTGAGATGTTGCCTGTTACCTTTCTGCCCTCATGCTGGGTGTTGTTGTCTGACTTCAGTTGCCAGCTCTGACAGAATTACAGCTGTGCAGAGGTGAAGTGAAAGGCAGTGGAGGTTTTCTAAAGGGGTGATGGAAGGTCAGCAAAAGACTTCAAGCTACGGACTTGTCAATTGGTATAGTTTCTATCGGTAAATTGTCCCCTGAAGGCAAGCTCTTAATATAATTTCATTTAAAGAAATGCACCAAAAGGGATATTATGAAGATATTCATATTATGAAAGTGTGACTGTTATCCTGGAAGAAGCACTGATTAAGACTCATTTGTCTATCATGCTCATCAAGGCTTGTCTCAGCGATATGCAAGTGGAAGAGCTGTTGATGCTGATGTGTTACAATACTTAAGTGTAGGCCTTCTGAAAGAGGTAATATACAAACATATCTATTTGAGTGGCTCTATCTAAAAGCAACTCGTATTAAGTTAACTTGCAGAAAATGCTCTGAAAGTTTTTTGGGTGGAAAATTAGTATTTCAGTTAAAATGCATTTTTCATACCAAATGGTTGTTTTCCTTGAGACACTCCAACTTCATGTGAGAAGGCTGAGAAGCTTGAAAAGAGACACTCCAGTGCCTTTTATTGCCACAAATGGGTACAAATTGATTTTGGTTTTTTGTTCTTAAATTTTTGAATACTATTTTGAAATTTTCAGCAAAAGAAGCAATGTCAGGGGCCTCCTCTCATTTATATTCAAATAGATATTTCTGTGTGTTTCAGGAAGCCAGAAACACAAACCAGATGATTCTGGTATTAAAAAAAGAACATACTCTTAGCCAGTGTACCTCCTTCAGAGGAAATTACCATCTCTCTCTCCTCCAGAAGGTTCTGCAGTGATAAATGCAAAGCTGTGCAGATGCTGAGGGAATAACCGAACCTTGATCTCTGAGGAAACAGCTAAGGATGGATGCCAGTTCAAGGTCAAGATCCTGGACAAATCTGAAGCTGCGATCTCTTTCCCTTTTGAGGGCTTATGAAGGCTATGGTGAGCATGGGCAGAGCTGTGTGGCAGGGAAAACACAGAAATTATTGGAACGAGGTATAAGAATTAATGATAAATATTCAGACAGCATCACAACTTTGCAAGATGGTTTCTAAAAATTAAAGCAAAAAAGAGGTGTTCTGTTCTTGAAAGGTCCTCTCACAGACCACTTTGACACCATCCTCTGTGGTATCATGCAAAGCTTGTGTCTTTTCCTTGCTGCCTTGCACCCTCTTCCTCTCCCACTTCTTTACTCCAGAAGCTGCTCTGCTGCTGCAAACCAGACTATTCTGAGTTATACTGATGCTGTAAAATCAGTACTGCAGTTCTTAACCCAGCCCCTCTTTCTGGGGCCTGAGCACCATCTTTGTCCTCTGGTGGATTGGGACAGCAATCCTTGCCTGGTTCTTCGCGTGAGGTGCCCAGGAAGTCTTTTCACGCTCTCCCAACATTGTGCCTCTAGACAGTGCTGGACAGGATAGAGGTGCAAAGCCAGAACATGAAGATAGGCAAGAAAAGGGAGAAGGGACTAGAAGGGGAAGGGTTAAAATAAATAACTCTCATGACATCTGTGTTGAAAATAGATTGACTGCATCCTTCACTACAAACTCATAGTTTGGGGAAGAGACTAAACCAAGGTTATTTCTGCTTAGAATTTTGCTGTTCCTGGTCATCCATTTCTGCAGCACTTTGCAGAGCAGTGAGCCGAATACTGCCACGTGGTCAGTCAACTATCTACCTGCAGCATCATACTGACTGGAAAATGGAACTGGCTTCAAGGATTTTCTGACATCACCCTGACCTCTGTAGAAAGAGGAGGAGACAGGTTACCAGCCTTCTGTGAGCAACTCTAAGAAATACTGCAAACAGCTACCTTTCAAAGTGGATGAGCTCTCCCTTTATCTGCCTGCCTGCCAGAGGGCTTCCTTGCAGGGGAAGGTGTTTGCTAAGTTGCCTATGCAGAAGCAGATCTGAAGACCTCTGATTTTCATCACCTGTTTCAGCCTAGGTTTGGGAACACGGAAGCTGTGAAGGTTGTAATAACCAGGATTCAGTTGCTGCATCAGACACACACCTTCTATTGCCACCTCCGTTCTGCTCCCTTCAGCTACAGGGTAGTTTGAGGTAATTGCTTATCTACACAAGGACTCTTGGTCTGGGCGATAAGACCTCTGTGTGAGTGTGAGGGGCATATTTTTGGTAGTTTTGGAGGCTGAGGCTTGGCTGGAAGAGGCCACAAGGGCTCAAAAAAGTACTAGACAATATCTCCATTTGCCTATGAAAGGAGCCTGGATGGCTGACCTCCAGGTACCAGGGTGTCCCATCTATTTTGTGTTGGACATGCGGACAAGAAATAGCACCCTAGCTGTTTAAAAACAGTTTTGTTTTGATTTTAGTTGTGTTTTGTGCCCATCTTGCTGCAGTCATTATCTCTCTTGCTACTGGGTGCCGCAGAGCACTGTACAGGAGCCTGTGCCGAAGTCACAGTGAGGTTAAACTGCTTCATTGAAAAATGCTCATGCACTGACCCTACCACACATCTCTTTTTCAGTGGTGGGCCTACCTTCTTTTGTGTTTCTGGTGCAGCTGAAGGTACTGAATTTATTCTCCAGAGCCCTCTGTGGCTTTGCATCCTGAGTATTTTGTAGCTTCATGCTTCAGCCTGGATTGAAATTAGCTAGGTTAATTAAGCTGATAATCTGTAGATCTGTACATGTAGTTTACAAGTGGTGCAATCTTGGCACAGGGTGCTAGATACAGATACTTTCTTCCATGACCTTGGTAAAATGCACATGTAAGTTGCTGACCTTTAAGACAAGTTTCACTGTCTGCCTGTTTGCTGAGGCTGTTTCTGAGTAGAATGGTAGTACAGGGAGGTGTTGGGCGTATTTCTTCTTTATGGGCCGTGGAGGTCTCTAATGTCATTTTCTGACCTTGTGTTAATTGGAAGTATTTCCACGGATGTTTTTCAATTTTATTGCTATTGCACTTGGAGAGATTGAAATAATACACAATATGGAATGGGAAATAAATAAAACCAATGATCTTATGAGGTTTGGCAAATCTTATATCTGTGGTGCCTGGAGCCTCCTTTTTGGCTAATAAACTATTTGTCCTTCTTTCTCTGGCTTCCCTTCTGGAGAAAGTGTTCTCACAGGATCTCTCTCTCATACACAGTGAGCACCAGAAATGCTAGGGAATGGGAGGCAGGGCAGTGAACGGGGGAGATGCACGTCAGCTGGAGGGGATGCAGGGAGGTAGGGAACAGTGAAATGTGGAACCTACAAAGTTGAGGGATTTGCCAACTCCTTTGTTAACCAAAAAGTCAAAAGAGGGGGGTTCAATCAGAAAAAGCGGCTATCATCTATGTTAAGACAATGCCTCTAATTGCCTTAGCAAGATTACTGATGAGCTGTGGACAGCTTGTTCCAGGAGAAGTCCCAGGAAATGGGACTCGATAGATAAGGGAGGAGCAGCACAGCAGCCTGGGGAGCTCCTCAAGCCCTTGTACTGCAACAGTGCATGCAGTTGTTTCCTCTTTCTGCTGGTGCAACTGCAGAAAGAGCAACCTTTTGGCTTGCGGACGGACTGATCTACACAGGCTGCTTTTATCAGCACTTGTTGTTCAAAGAGGTGCTTCATGTTGTGGAGACAACACCTTCCTTCCCATTTATATCATGGTCATGTGGAGATACTTGCTGTTGTGTAGTCATAGCTATGGAAGAAGAGTTCAGAACAGAGCTCACAACAATGTCCCTTACCTCTTGCAGTTTGCCACATCCAGAGGCAATTCCTAAACTCTTTTGATGCAGTTCACTAAAACTTTCTTTGATGATCTCCTTTCTAAATCCACCTGAAGACAAAATTTTATTTACTTTGATTTCCATCCTCAGTCTTCTGTCAATATGGTTTACAAAGGGTCATATTTCTGGGATAAATCAGTTCAAGATTTATTGTTCAAGAAAGAAAATTTCTTCTGTACCCCTATTGCCAGCAAATTTATTTACTTGAGAAAAGGAAAGACTTGACATTTTGTAATTCTGTCTCCTGAAGCCACGCTGAGTAGCAGTGATCTTCTGACCTGTGGCCTTGGGCAAGTGTCCTTTGCTTCTTATGTGTTTTGCAGCAGTGGTTTTCAATGCAACGTTGTAAGGTGCAACTGCCTCTGCAAAAGTGATGCTCAATTGCTCTAGGCCCTTCTGGTAGTACCCCTGCGGTCTATGATGAGTAGCACGTGGTATAGACCAATTCACTTCTCCTTCGTCTTTAATCTGTGCACCAACTCCCCATGAGAAGCTGAGGGAGGAGAGGTGGAGTTGTCCTTGTGACAATTTCCCTTCACACGGGACCCAGAAGCCAGCTTTCCTGACTGCTGAGAAGGAGGCCTTTGGAGAAATGGCAGCTGAACTTAAACTGTGGCAAAAGAAAGGGGTGACAGAGAAAGTACTTTTTGAAAGAACATGTTAAATTCTAAAGATCTCCTTCAGTCCATTGCCTCAGCCACTTAACTTCATGATGAACACAGATCAGGGAGCTTTCACTGGTGATCAGAAATAGTGGGGGTTTTTTGCACCTGCTAAGAAATCTCTGCTCTGTGCTACAGGCTTTTCTGTCCATGGCTAGGAGTGTAGCATCTCCACAGCAGGTTATGAGTTCACTGTGTTTTAATATTGGCAGTAAACGATGTGGGAGACTTCAGGGTGGTTTACGATGTAATGTCCCATTTTCTTAGTAACAAGGTAGGACTGCTCTTGCTTATGTTCTCTGGAGAGCAAAGTGAATTTGATCTCCAGGCTGTCATTCCAGGCTCCTGCACAGATGCTGAGAACAGTTGAAAATGCTGGTGGTGTTATTTGAGTGTCCAGTGATTTGGACCTGGAAGACAAGGCATCATCCCTCGGATATTTTAAGTGTGGGGTCCCCTAGGGCCCAGGAAAATAAAGAAAACTTTGTGCTAGAAACAAGCACTTTTCTGGCAGAATTTTGTGTTGAAATGCCTGTTCTTTCAGAGTTGCCCTTAGGCCAGGACAGTCAGCAGAGGCAGATTTGCTTGCAGAATGGCTTAAACATAATTACATGGGCTAGCCTCTCCATGAGTATTATGTCTTTAGGGAAAATAGCCCAAGTTTTTAGTTTTGGAGTGATGTTATTTTTGATCCTCTTTACCATCTTGTTTTGGCTGCTGTCTGGAACCTCTATTCAACGGCCAAAGATCTCACATAGCTAAAATGCCAGGTGTGAAAGTCTGATGCAGTAATCTTGTGTCCTACTTGACACTTTTCACCATCCAAGCTCACCTCTGGCTTTTGCCTGCTGCTGCACCCAGTACACCAAATATCAGCCCAGAAACAAACTTCAACATGACTGTGGGCAGGCAGTTGTTGGTACTGGGGAATCTAGACCTGTTTCCCCAGCGTTTCCAGGAGATGCATGCTTCAGTGAGGTGCCTACAGGGGAGACAAAACTTTGCACGTTACTCTGTACAGGTGAGTGGTGTTTGGTGTCTGCAGAAAGCTGCAGATGTGCATATGGGTACTTGTGCGTAAGAGGGTACATGTGGAAGTGTATTGGTCCGGCATGTATTGCTGTGTGTAAGTTAGATACTGGTTGTTGCAGTGTGTGTGGAGCACTGCCTCTTTCTCTATGCATGTGTGTGCACACTCCCTACCACCACCTTCACTTCTTTCCGTCTTGATTTGTACACAAGAGTTTTTACCGCTCCCATAACTTCAAGTTTCTTTGTCTTTGCTTATTCCTAATCATTGCCGTTGCAACTTTGAGGATGGTTCCTGATCCTGGGAATGCTCAGTCCTTTCCTCATCGGCATCAAGCCATGTCCCCCACTGTTGCGCTATGACAGCAAGTTCCATAACCTGATGCTCCAATGTGTGGAAAAGTATTTCCTAGGTCCCAAACGCATGTATGTACAATCCTAATTGAAAGATGCTAATGAAAAAAAAGAAACTTGTAGCTACTTTTTAAAGGCTCCAAATTAAAAAAAATAAGACTTTCTTTCTTTCCTGGACTGTAAGCAATTTGAATTTCCAGACATCTTGTATTGTCTGCTCTAATTGTATCTAGTCCTCTACAAGCTCATAGTTTAGAAAGCTCTGCCTTTTGGGCATCATGATGATCCAAGATACTCTTATTTTGGTATGTGCTTGACCCAAAGTTTCTGCAAAAGCTCAGAACTCTAACAAAAATTTCAAACAAAAAAGCCTTTTGGCCTTACTAAGTATTTTTCAATTTGTATTATTGTGAAGAAAAAAACCCTACCTCTTTTTAATAAAAAGACACACTTTTTACTGCTAGGATAGCTCTATTGTTAGTCAAATTTTAGCTTCACGCTTGTTCAGTGGCATAAGTGACTTTTTACATCCAAGGAAATCTAGTTCACAAATAGAAAAGTTCTGAGTGATTGTGAGCAAACGTTCCTTGAGATTGCAGCGGTTTCTTGAGATGTCTTCTCATTTTCTCGTTTTGAATGCACATCAACTGTGGGTCTCCTGAGAGAGCTGCACCTAGACATGTGATTTTCTGGAGAGTTGCACTTCGTCTCCAAAGCAATAATGAAGATTAAATGGCCAACACACATGGTGAATTGCAACAAATGCATGGGCTCGTTCTGTTCAGGACACAGTCTTCTGTTGCAAATCTATGTGAAGATGCGTGTCGACAGGTGGGAATTTGAATGCTGGCAGCTGATTTGGGGTAAGAGCTGCATTTTTCCCTAAGTAGGGGTTGTCACAGAAACACTTTGGATGTTTCATAGTCCCTTGAACTGGGTAAACATGGCAGCTCCTAATAAAGCTGTGAAGTCCATTGAGGTCTGGGGCAGTAGAGTGGTCAGGATGTGCTAACAGTGCTGCTGGGGCAACAGTGTGTTATTGCCTTGACCTGACTCCAGTCCGAGTTCTTCTCTGTAGTCTAGGGACTGGCCTCAGAGGGTGTGGGCTGAACCCTGAGGAAAAAAGTAGATCTTGTTTTCACCCCAGAAAGTAGGAAGGAAGAGGGTGGTACTACAGGAATGATACTACAAGGCAGCAAGGAGGCCTTTCCTGTATCATGCATGATTTCCTTTGGCAAGGGGAAAGCTCTACTAGATTCTTCCCTTTCCCCTCTCTCTGTCTCTACTTCCTTCCTTCTCTCTTTTTTTTTCCTCTTTTTCTTTATTTTTTTGTTTGTTTGGTTTGGTTTTTTCTTTTTTCTCTTTCTCTTCCCTTCTCGCTGGCTGGGTTTCCAAGAGCAGGCCAGCTGGGGTTGAGGTAGAGCTGCATACTGGCCTCTTGTGCACTCTCCTAAATGCCTTTTCAAGCAAGCTCAATAATTGATGAGCACCTGGGTCCTTGTCTACACTGAAGAGTGCATATGGTATTTAGTACACGAAAAAGCTATTTTGCCCATCAGAGCTCATCCCTGGAATAGCACCGTTTCCCCAGGATACCAGTTAATTGTTCTCTCAGTAGTTACAGGGGAACTTCCTTCCTCCAATGGTCTCAGCTGCTTGACTACTTCTAGCCTAGAGCTTGTGCCTGCTCCCAGCACATGGCTGTTGACTTCCACTTGGCACACCAGAGCACAGTTCGGACTCCTTCTTCCTCCAGTGGGTTGCTTCCCGACCACTGCTGTCCAGCCTGTCCTCTGCTACAAGTGAAACAAGTGCAGCAGGTCTCAGGTCATCTCCTGGGTTTCCATGGCCCGAGTTACTGTCCTGAAATACTGCACAATGTGTTTTCTGCCTGGGACTAACTGCTCTCTATTGAGGTGGAAGATGCACTGAGACAGCTGTGGGTACAGGAGGAAAAGGGAAGTCGGGGTTGAAATGTTTCAGAGGAGCTAGAGAATGAGGAGGAGGAAGAGTGGGTGAGAACTGTCATGTCAGGGAAGGTGCAGGCCACCATCTTAACACCAGTCCCTGCTGAGCACACGGGTGGGATAGGGTAAGCAGGGCTGAGTATCTGGGGATGCTTCTGGAGCAAGATAGAGGCATACCGACAAAACTAAGCATGGAGTGGGAGGAAGGACTAAAATAGTCGAGGTGCTACGGATGGGGTCTAAGGTGCACTGGCTGGACTGCTTATTGCTGTCAAGGGCTGAAATGGCAGGACGTGCCGCAGGCCAGGGCTGTGGAACGGGAGGTCTGGTGCATGTTAATACCAGTCTATTCTGCTGTCAGCTTGACAAGGGAGACTTGCACAAGGGCAAGGGTGCGTGTTTCCCAAGACAAGGTAACAATCTCCTTTCCCCTGTTGCAGCAATACATTACATACCCAACCTGCCCCTTTTTCTAAGGAAAATTTATAGAAAGGGTGTTCTGTGAGTGCACTGCATTGGGTCTGTACCTGTAAAGCTGACCCATATAGTATTTGCCAGACGCTGGAGAAACATGAATGCCTGTATTTAAAAAAGAGCAGGGTGGGGGCAGAGGGGAAAGGCACTTGGGAATTGCAGATTTATGGAATCACTGTTGCTTAACTCTGATCCTCAGCAAAATTACGAAATGAATTATCAACTAAACTCCTCGCCAGCACCTGAACGATAACAGAGAGACATGTAGAAGTCCACTAGGATTTGTTGAGAACAAGTCATGTCAGACCAATCAATATTTTTCTGTGACAGGGTAACAGGCACTGTGGACAGAGGTGAAACAGAAGGTGTCATCTGCTTTGACTCCAGTAAGATTTTAGCATCCCTTTCATCACACATTGTTAGCAATCTAGAGAAGCAAGGTCTCGAGGATAGCTAATAATAAATGCATGCACAATGAATAAGAATGTCAAAATGGAAGGGAGCACGGACTGGGGTTCTGTGAGGATCTGTCCTGTGCTCAGTTCAGTTCAATGTTTTCTTTAACAGCCTTGGTGATGGATGGAGAATTTGCACATCAAATTTGAAGATAACAGCAAGCTGGGGGGACTGTGAATTTGTGGAGAACAGGGTTAGAATTCATAATAATCTTGCGAATTGGAGATACACTCTGAAAAAGTGTGATGTAATTAAATAGAGATGAGCACAAACTATTGTACCTTGGCAGGAATAATGAACTAGATAAATACAGTACAAAGAAAGATCAACTAGATCACAGTTCTGCAGAAAAGGATTGGGGGGAGGATGAAAGAGGATCACAAGCTGAACATGATTGTGTGTTGTTGAGAAAGAGGCAAATGCTGTACTTGGATGTATAAATAGGAGTTTAGCCTGCAAGGCGCGTGATGTAATCTCTGTGCTCTGCTGGGTGATGGTAAAGCTGAAAAACTCTGTGGATAGCACTTCAAGAAAGATCTGGACAAACTGGGACAAGTCCAGGGGAAGCAGTGAGAATAATCATGGGTGTAGAAAATAAGACATACAAGCAGTGATTTAATAAATTGGGATTGTTTAGTCGTATATTGAGAGGACTGGGGAGAAAGGGGGAGAGACTGGACAACAGGCAATGAACCCTGAATGTCAGGGCTTCCCCATTTGCAGCAATCCCTTTGACAGCACCGAGTGACAGCATCAGTGAATGTGTCAGTGCTCTCACCTGGTCCCTGATGGAGGAAGCATTTCTATGGTGGGGTTTGTGTGGTTGAAAATTCAGGTGGTTCCTGTCTGTTTGAACAGTGCCTTTGGACCACGGCCAACACCACGGCACTGGAGGCTGTTGTGGGAAAGAAGGGGAAAAGGGGAAAGTGAGCAGGTCTCACGAGGAATCTCTCCCACTTGAAACAAGTGCGTGCACCTAGGCCAAGTGCCTGCTTGGGCAGTTGTTAGAACCACTCACAGTGTGTGGTGTGTGCCAGCTGAGGTCTTCAAAGTGAGGTTGAAAGGCTGGCAGACCATCTTCTGCACGGCATCTGTAACCCTGGAAGAATGATAAAGGCTTCATATTATCTCTTCTGTTTCTTTCTTAAAGCCAGGCTTTGCTCTTTATTGGCTTACTTGGCCTTATTGTTGACCTTGCCTTTTTCTTTCATCTGCATCTTCTGTATGTATATATCTCTCTGTCTATGTCTTGCTGTCTGTCTGTCTACTTATCTGTCACCAATGTACATCCACAGTGATTTAGCTTGCCTGTCTGTGATACTGCCCCAACTTCCACTCTCCTGGACTTCTTGTACATGTCTTCTCTCCTCTTCCACATGGGCTATCGTAATTCCCTTGGACTTCTGGATTTCAACTTTCTTATCTTTCATGTTAGTATTATGGTGTCTTGTATTAGGCACTGCAAAAAACACCTTCCAGAGGTCAGTCTCTCAAAGTGTTTAAAGGAGATGTTGCAGACTATGAGTAGATAAACTAAACATGCATATGGAAAGAGTGGGAGATCTTCAGGGCAATGAGGAAGTGAGATACCTGTATTATAGCATAACAAATGTGCTTGTAACTTACTGTCTGACTAGCTGTTGTAAAATGGTGGGAATTTCTTGCAGACATCATGGCTGAAGAGAGTTTGAAGGCTGAATCCCACGGTGTTTAAAATGATGCCTGGATTTCACTGGACAGCAGAGTGCCAGATTCTGCATTCTCAAAGGACCTGGGAAACAGATTTATCTGTCCATACCTGTAACCATACCCCATTCATTCCTAATTTTCAAATTCCAAGTGTATTCACCACATTGGGCATGGAAGGACAGGTGTTTGTTCTTATTCTTTTGAGAAGATCTGAAGTCTGCAGTTGGTGATAAAGAGGGCAGGCAAGAAAGCTCCTAGGAAGGCAGAAAACAGAAACACAGCATTTTTATGGATGAATGAGCTTTTATGCAGTTGCTTTTAAAAGGCAAAATTATATGGCCATTTGCTCTGCCTCTTGATTGCTCAGTGCACCAGCTATTCTTTATGCTGCATGCCATTTGCTGTCTTGTATTTAACTTTGCGAAATATTCTGGGATGCAGTTTGCACAAAGGCGCCTGTATTAACACATCTGTACTGTTTTGTACTGTTAGATGGGGGTAAGATTTCCTCCAGGGGTGCTCATTCACATCCAGTATTTCTTGCCCTTATTTTATACCATCCTGCATTAGCTGAGCTCTAGACTTGAGTATGACAGATGGCTATTCTGTTGCAGCCTTTTTTGGACATTTTTCTCCCCCTCTCATGCTATGGCTGCAACATAAGCTTTGAAGGGTCATTATCTAAATCATTGCATAGAAAAATCCTTTGGGAGCCAAATTCACCTCTGGCATAAGTGGCTGCAATTCCATTGACTTCAGAGTAGGTTCACTGCTTGACGTCAGGGATAAATTTTTGCAATGTAGATATCAAAATGAACAGTACTAAGGCATAATGGAATGGTTTATGTCTGAAAAATTACCCATTCTTGGGCTTGGTTTGGCTTGTTGACAGTACTGCACTCCATCCTTGCATATTAAGAGCCCCTTTTTCTGTTTGCTTCGGTCCTGGGACCTTCTTTTCTCCTCCCTCTTGTCTTCTTTCCAAATCCCTTTAGATCTGCTTGTCTGCAATCACACGCTCCCTTAAGCCTTGTGTTCCCCACCCCCTGTGTCCTCTTCGCAGCCAGTTGTGCTGAGTCCTTGCAGCAGGTGTTGTTGAGACAAAGCTAAAATAGCTATCCTAGGATGATTGTTGCCACTAGATCTTAGGAGTTTGGGGAAGATATAGACCAAAGTCCACAAATGCTATCTCACAGCTATTGCTGTCCAGGACTCCCATATCTCCCTTATACCAGGGAGTGGAGACAGGGAGGACCTGTGGAAGCCAGGTTTGCATTAACATTACAAACCAGAAGTGTTTGCAGCAACCAATACACAACTCTTGGCTGTATTTAGAGTTTCACACTCTTCTGGAGGGCACAAGCTGTGTCAGCAGCCCCTGGGATGGGGGGTGGGGAGGTGGGGGGGGGCGGCACAGTAGAAGTGCAGGTTGGCAAAGCCTGAACCAATTGACTCTTATTGGCAAGGAACTATTTTTGGGAGCCAATGATGAGAACACCCCGTGCTGCTGCAAGTTTGGCTCTGCCTTGCAAGGTTATTATCTGGGAGTTTAATAAGAGTCCATCAAGTGCATGGAGTGAGCAGCTAGTGACTTAAAGGATGTGTTTAGTGCTGGGACAGGGGGGAGGAGGGATGGGGAGAGAGTCTTTTGAGGTATGAATGGAAGAAAACAGAAATCCATTTCTTGAGTTTCTGCTATTTTTTCATTTGTGATTATTAAATATATATAAATGACTTAAATAAATTCACAACAGACCTTCCACATCGCTAAGACCTTGTGGTGGTCACGCAGAGGCAAATCTGTGACACTGAAGACCTCTTATTTTCCCTTAGCCTATGGGGTCCCTGAGCTCTCTGTGAATGAACTCTATTCACAGAGATCACTTTCCCCTCTGTAGAGATGCAGCCATGCCTCCTTGGGATGAGATGTGGCAGCTGTTCGTCAGTGCAAAGCCATTCTAACCAGCAGTTTAGGAAACAGGTGAAAATGGAGGGGTAATTAGAGAGACAAGGACTGTAATGAATAGCACTCGGGTTGCAATGTGGCTACCCTTCTCTGTTTTGCAAAAAAGCAGCCCTGGTTAGTTTGATTCATGAACTGTGCGGAACAAGCTTATGATCATTTTGATTATTTGTATTACTATAGTCTCTGAAAAGGCCTGCCATTAACCAGTGCCCCATTGTGCCGGGAGCTGCACAGAGAGACCAAGATGATGGCTGTAGGTAGTAAATACTGTGAGTATCAGCTGAGGAAACATGGTCATGTAGACGTACAAGAGAGTCAATGCACAGGGAATGCAGACAAGTAAGAACAGTAGTAAATATCGGTGATTTTCTTGCTGTGCATGCTTTAGGGAAAGTCTGTAAAGAGAAGGCATTTTTTATCCACTGATGGCAGTGAACATTTTTGCATTGATCTGCTAGGGGAATACGAGGGGAAAATGGGTGAGGATTTCTAAGTTTTGTGGACTATTAACTTAGCATAGCAGCAGCCTGACTGTTGCAAATTACCTGCAGCAATCTGGGCAAAAGAGAGGCTATGGGTGGGGCATGAAGAAAAGCGATGACATAACTCCCGTAACTGGTGTTCATGGGACCTCCCCGAAGAAGGCAGCCAAAACTGAAGAAAGCTATGTGGGTGTCTGAAAACCTACTGGAGGAAGTGGAGCAGGTCAGCATTCACATCTTTGTTACTGACTCAGGGATTAGAGGCATCAAGTGGCTTGGAAAAGAGGCACTTGATGCAGCTGAGAAGGGAGGCAAAGGAAGATTGAAAAGAAAGGGGAAAAATTGTATCAGGCAAATGATCTCTGAAACAGCCTTTTGAATGGATGCGCAGGGGGTGCACACTGAGAGGTGTTTGTAACAGCCAAAGTGAAAAGATGTTAGAGTAAGGGAGAGAGCAGGGCCATAGTATTCTGTGAAGGTCAACAGACCTGAGTCCTAATCCCATACCTCAAGCCTGCATTGTTGATGACAGTGTGGAGTCAGGAATCTGGCTGTGTTCCCCTCCAAAAAGCCAATCTGTCCAGCAGCAGGGTTTGCTTTCCTAAACCCAGGAGCTGGAGCACAGAGCTCCAACAGGAGCACAGAGCTCCAACAGAAGCACAGAGCTTCACTCAGTCCTGCTGTGCTGCTTGCTGTACGTCATCAGACTTCTGTTTTTTGGAGATATCTTGTCCAGCTCTCATGAAACCTGACTTTTTCTTAACCTATAAGATCATGGGCACCTGTGACAACAGCTTTACAATGTCACAGTTGCAGAAGTGCAACAACCTCCTACAGGAAGCAGAAAAAAGTTCTGCAGGCAGTTTCATGCATAGTGAGTGGAGCAGGTGAACCTGTCAAAAATTCCTGTTTGTTCTCTATATTAGTGTCTGCGTTTTTTAGGAGAGACAGTTCTGTAAAGTGAGAAGTGAGAGACCTGGAAATATACACGTATTTACTGCAGTGCTGACAGGCAGTGGTAATCCCAGAGATGGAGAAGGTGATAGGTGGAAAGGGCTTGATGCCACAGAGAAAGCAACTGCAAGGAGCCTGACAATGCAGCAGACGCTTGGGGGAATCATCAGCTGTGACGGCTGTACGGGGTGAAAAATCCCAAGGGATCCCGACTGCGCAAATGCAGTTATGCTTTGACATCTAGATGACTATTTGTGGGAAGTGTGTTTTCGTTTTCCACTCTGCTTACAGAGAAGTGGGAGTGGATGGAAGGAATGGGCCACTGTCTCATGTTCAGTGGCACACACCACACTGACAGGGCACCTCCATCTACTGCTTTGGTGGATACTGCTGGCTCTTCTCACTCTCCAAATTTCTGAGATACTGGGCACTTCTCCCTGTAATGCAAGAAGGCTGCCTAGGGTACATTTCTTTATACTTATTGCACAGAGTTCAGGTAAGAAACCATCCTGTCTGTCGTTCCTGTTGAGCACACTTGTTTGCATATGTGCAAAGGCTGGGTTTTTTGATGTCTATATGCAGAGTGAGAATGTTATTTTCTCATTATCTTCAAAGGACACTAATGTGGAACAGGGTAAAATGGTGGTAAAACACCCTGCTGAGGCAGAAGAAAACCTTCAGAAATTGCTGAAACACAGGGAAGAAGTGGCTTTGGCTAGTCACATTCACTTTGAACCCGAAGTTCTCACTGATGGCTTGCTTCCTACCACAACTTGAATAGCAGCCAGCACCTTTGTACCTAGAAGAGAAAATAAAACTAGCGAACCTGAAAGGGGCCTTCCTTCACCTTTTTGTCTCTCTGTGGAAGTGAAAAACCTGGGACATACCAGATTCTGAAGGAAAGGCCTCCAAATCTCTCTGAAATGTTGCCCTTTGACAGCTGTGTGCCAGTGCACAAAAACTGTCCTACTCTGACCACACAAGTGGTCCTTCAAGTCTGCTGGTGCCTGCTGTGGGCTCTGTATGTATACCAGAGTGTGCTCCCACAGCTCTGCAAGAAACTGGCTCTTGACTGTTTTTCTGAGGGCTTTTTAGCTCTTCTGGATTTGTTGGGAAAGATACAAACAGTGTGTGGTTTCTTGGGGTATGACATATTTTATATGGCTCTTACCCCTCAAACTACCATTTTACACAGGTGACATAAATGGCCAATTTTCTACCCTATTCCCTATAATACCCACTTTCAAACCAGTGTTTCTCAAGTAGCCTAGAAAAGATCCAAACTTTATTTTCTATTATCGCATAGAGATTTGTGAAATATGTAATGCTGTGGTCATAGAAGCAAGTAATTACAAAAGCCTATCTCGCAGGAGGGAGAGGGTTCTAGCACAAGAGTTAGCAGAGCTCATTGAGAGAACTTTAAACTAGATTTGGAGGGGGATGCAGATGTAACTGGGCTCCCTAGCGGGGCACCCAGGTGTAGTAGCCCAGTACTTGTGGGGCAACGTGCTAGTATTTTTCAGACTCAGGAGGCCTACCACTCCTCAAGGGCAAAAACTACATGCTCAGCTGCCTCTCTGAAATGCTTATACACCAATGCACGCAGCGTAGGGAACAATCAGGAAGAATTAGAGATCTGTGTACGGTCACAGGGCCATAATCTCATTGCCATTACTGAGGCATGGTGGGATAGCTCATGACTGGAACGGTGGGATAGCTCAGATGACTGGAACGCTGTCATGGATGGCTTTGTTCTCTTTAGGAAAGATAGGCCAGCAAGGCAAGTTGGTGGAGTTGCTTTTTATGTGAGAGCAACTGGAATGTATCAAGCTCTCCCTGGGGGCAGATGAAGAGCAAGTTGAGAGCTTGTGGGTAAGGATTAAGGGGCAGGATAGTATGTGAGACACTGTTGTGAGGGTTAATTATGGGCCACCTTATCAGGATGGGGAAGTTGATGAGGCCTTCTACAGACAGCTGAGAGTCGCCTCACAGTCACAGGCCTTGGTTCTCATGGGGAAATTCAGTCACCCTGATATCTGCTGGGACGGCTACACAACCAGGCATGTACAGTCCAGGAGGTTCCTCCAGTGTATTGATGATAAGTTTTTGACTGAGGTGGTGGAGGAGCCAACAAGGAGAGGTGCACTACTGGACCTAGTTCTGACAAACAAAGAGGGATTGGTGGAGCACATTAAGGTTGGAGGCAGCATTGGCTGTAGGGATCATGAGAAGATAAAGTTCAGGGTTATGTGTAGTATGCATGAAACAACAATTAGGGTTGCAACCTTGGACTTCAGGAGGGCTAATCTTGATCTCTTCAGAAACTGCTTGTAGAAATCCCTTGGATTAGGGCTCTAGAGGGTAGAGGGGCTCAAGAGAGCTGGTTGATATTCAAGTATCACTTCCTCCAGGCTCAGGATTGTTTCATCCCTAAGAGCAAGAAATCAGGCAGGGGAAGCAGGAGACCTGCATGGTTGAGCAGGGAGCTCCTGAAAAAGCTCAAGTGGAAGAAGGAAGTTTACAGTATGTGGAAGAAGGGACTAACCACTTGGGAAGATTACAAGAATGCTGTCAGAATATGCAGGGATGAAATGAGGAACACCAAGGCCTCCTTGGACTTAAATCTGTCAAGGGATGTCAAGGTCAACAGGAAAGGTTTCTTCAAGTCCACCAGAGACAAAAGGAAAAATAGAGAAAATGTGGACCTGCTGTTGAATGAGACAGGTGCCATGGTGACAGATGATGCAGAGAAGGTGGAGTTACTGAATGCCTTCTTTTCTTCAGTCTTTACTGCTCAGGCCAGCCCTCAGGAGTCCCAAACTTTGCAGGTAACAGAGAAAGTCTGGAGGAAGGAAGACTTTTCCTTGGTTGAGGAGGATCAAGTTAGAGATCAGTTAAGTAAACTGCATATCCACAAGTCCATAGGTCCTGATGGGATGCACCCACCAGTGCTGAGGGAGCTTGCAGAAGTCATTGCTGGTCCACTCTCCATCATCTTTGAAAGGTCCTGGAGAACAGGCAAGATGCCTGAGGACTGGAGGAAAGCCAATGTCACTCCAGTCTTCAAAATGGGCTAGAAGCAAGACCAAAGAAATTACAGGCTGTGCCGCCATTCACCATGACCAGGACGGGCTGGAGAGTTAGGCAGAGAGAAACCTAATGAAGTTCAATAAAGGCAAGTGTAGGGTCCTGCACCTGGGGAGGAATAACCCCATGCACCAGGACAGGTTAGGGGCTGGCCTGCTGGAAAGCAGCTCTGTGGAAAGGGACCTGGGAGTCCTGGTGGACAACCATGAGCCAGCAATGTGCCCTTGTGGCCAAGAAGGCCAATAGCATCCTGGGGTGCATCAAGAAGAGTGTGGCCAGCAGGTCGAGGGAGGTCATCCTCCCCCTCTACTCTGCCCTAGTGAGGCCACATCTGGAGTACTGTGTCCAGTTCTGGTCTCCCCGGTTGAAGAAGGACAGGGAACTGGTGGAGGGGGTACAGCGAAGGGCCATGAAGATGATTAAGTGGCTGGAACATCTTTCTTACATGGAAAGGCTGAGGGATTTTGGTCTTTTTAGTCTGGAGAAGAGAAGACTGAGGGGGGATCTCATCGATGCTTATAAATACTTAAAGGGAGGGTGTCAGGAGGAGGGGGCCAGTCTATTTTCAGTGGTGCCCAGTGATAGGACAAGGAGCAATGGGTATAAAATCAAATATAGGAAGTTCCATCTCAACATGAGGAGTAACTTCTTGACTTTGAGGGTGGCAGAGCACTGGAACAGGCTGCCCAGAGAGGTGGTGGAGTCTCTGACTCTGGAGACATTTAAAACCCTCCTGGATGCCATGCTGTGCAACCTGCTGTAGGTGGACCTGCTCTGGCAGGGGCATTGGACCAGATGATCTCCAGAGGTCCCTTCCAACCCTGGTGATTCTGTGATTCTGTGATTCTGTAATTCTGTGTGGGTATAGGATCCACAAACTGGTAAGCCTAGAAGGAGCCATTGATTGAGCTCATTGCTGAGCCTCGTAGCAGGGATGAGGGTGGGTGAGTGAGTGAGTGAGTAAGTGACTGACTGACTGACTGCAGGGTTTTGGAGGGCAGCCATCTGTCCCTCCTAGTACCCAGCTCAGGGGGCAAAGGAGCAACCAGGACTGGGGCTTAGGCCTGACCTCTGCGACAGCCCCAACCAGTCCCCAGAAAGGAGCCTCCAACCTGCTCCTGGGCATTCAAGGCCTCTTTCTGGATTGTGACAACAAACTAGGAGAACAATAGAGCAGCTAAAGTAAAAAAGACTCAGCATTAGAAGTACAGTTATTTAGCTGTGTCTTTGTTGTCTCAGTTAAAGGCTCTTTACTAGTGTCCCAATAAGGCATGTTCTTGGTTTTTGGATTTGTGCAGCTGTACTAACACAGACCTGTATTACATCAGCTCTGGTCTCAGGGTGAAAACCAACCTGCTGTGCTGTCTGGGCCAGGAAGGAGAAGGGGATGGCTGTGTTTCTAGTTCAGACTTTTATCATCATTTGTCTTCTTGCAACCCTCCAAGCCATGCCTCTGTTCTTTCCCCTCTGTGCCCTGAATACCACAGACAAGTCCCTCGTGTGCTTTTCTGCATCTTCTGTGGTTTAATGGCTACTTAAATATTTATTTATGTAGAACTTGCCCCTGGGGAATGTCTTATGAATGCAGAGGAGGGGTATTGTGAGAGAAGGAGGGAGTGAGCGGTCCCTAGAGGGCTTGGTATTGTCTGTTGCTGAGAGGCAGAAATTGCACGGAAAAGCCTTGTCCTGGAAAAGGATTAACGTACAAAAGAACACACGAACACGTGTGCACGCAAACACACACACACATATATAAACACAAAATATTGGCAACAACACAAACAGAAAGCAAGCCTTTGCATCAGACAAGTGATGAGAGATGGAGATGACAGCTCCATTCAGTCATGGAATTTGCTTTATTTTGACCCATAGGACACCAGCATTTTTACAGACCTGCCATCCTGAAAATGCTGCAGGAAGATATATAAGGAGGCAGGAATGGTCTGAGTTACTGCATGCAAGAACAGGTTACCATGAGTTGAAGGACAGGCTGTATGTCATTGGGAAGATGAGTTTCCTGAGGTTTGCAAACGCACTTGAATTTGCCCATTGATTTAAGCATTAACAATCTTTTTGTAGATAGCACGTAGGAAAATCTGGAATCTTTTTGTTGTTGTGATTGATATTGCTTGAACTTTAATCATATGCAAGAGGCAGCTCAGCTTGTTGAATTCATTAATTGCTAAGGCGTAACATATTCACTTAATTGGATTCTCTGCTAGATAGAGACATATTTATATGTATTTGTATATGTGCTTAGTGTATATATTTAGCTCCACAAAGACTGATATTAATGAAACGTTAAGGTTGCCTGGTGAAATAATCAGCAGTCTGGAAGGGATAAATGTTCAGTCGTAAGCACGATCTTTTCTGTCGCAAGAAGGGTAAGGCCTAGCTTTACTGGATATTCTTGGCACAGCAGAAAAGCAGGTGGGGCTAAAGTTGGCACTGAGGTAAACTTGCACTTGTACATACTTTGGGCTGGCTGGGGGGCTGCTCTGCACCTGGCAGGCCACCCCTCCACAGTGCCTATCTCATCACCAAGGACTGCTGATAAGCTGATCCTTCTCCAAGGCTGTTTATCCTGCCCAGGTCTTGGAGGTTCCTTCCATTTCTTTGTGCAAGACAGCACTGTATTGGTGAGCAACAGCTCTCAGCTGCAGCTTGTTAGCATCCGAGGAGGAGGGCTCCGAGGAGGGCAGGACAGGAGAAGTGGTTGCAGCCTCCCTCCCACACACTTCTCACCTGTGTGTGTAGTAACCTACGGAGTCCTGGGGTGGCACAAAGGCTGCTTCAGAGCCACGAGGGAGAGCTGTGGGCAGGGGCCTCAGCTGATTGAGTTTGATGTTGAGCATGGGAGGTGAGGTGGTTCTGCTTCCTGGATATTGGAAGGGGGCAGGGCTGAGCACTGCTGTGCCAGCTTGAGCGCTGCTGTGCCCCCTCTTCCAGGAAAGGTATCTTCAGAGAGCCAGGAAAGACAGCTGCCTGGCCACTTGTGCCACTTCAGCTTTCAGAGCAGCTGCAGAGGACCCAAGGATGCGCTCTTGAGCTTTGCTTAATCTCCTGATCACAAACTAGTCCTTAGTGAGTACCATATAAAATCCCGCTGTTCCTTTTACAGTTGTCGATCCACGTGCCTGACCTGCTGTATTGCTGCTCTGTCATTAATCAGCACGATTTCCACCGCTGACTGCCAGCGCGCATGGCTGCTCTGCAGTAACCATCACCTTTCTATGGCAAAGCTCCTTCCTTTGATGGGGGCGTGAAGGTGTTGCAGGTGCAGCCCTGAGCTGCACGATTTCCTCTGGGGTGGATAAGCTGAGACATCTCATTACTATATTGGCTTTTGTCATTGCTCCCGGGTGTTAGGTCCCTGTTCATCCCCCTTGCAGCGTGGGATGGATTATTAAGAGCCTTTTACAGAGGGAAAACTGAGCTTCAGAAACTTCAGTGGCTTGCTTAAGGTCACAGAGCAAGCACAGGACAAGATTACAGCCAGTGCTTGGGTCCCTTCACTCCTGGGCATTTAGGGAGAAAGCATCTGCGCTCTGCACAGCTGCTGCAGCTGCTTAGGGCAAGTTTGCCCTGTGAAACCCAGCTCTGCGTTGCCTGTGCTGCCGTAGGCTTGCGCTGGTAAACTGATGCTGCGTAGAGCAGTGCCACAGGGACGCAGCAGCACGGCATGGTGCAAGGCAGCTCTGTGAGCCTGGCAAGCTGCCTCGGCTCTCCGCTTAGCCCTGCTGGGCTAACGTGGCTAGGCGGCATCTGGACCATAACTGGCTTGGTGTCCCCATGCCATCTACCCAACCCTCGTGCTTCTACTCTAAGGTTACACAGGCCAGACCAGCTTGGTCCTGTCCATACCTCCAGTGCAGACCAGCGCTCTCTCTCCGTTAGCCTGTTGCAAGCATATTACTGCAACGTGAGAAACCTGCCTGCAGCATAATCTGCCTGATTAGTGCTGCCTTTTCCTCTCACCTTCTGGGCACCATGACCATGAGGGACCTGCCAGCTTTACCCTCTTCTACCTCTCTCCAATGCTCCCTTCCAATTTGGCATCTGCTTTCTTTGCCTCGTTCAACCCCTTGGCAAGGTCAGTGCTACTTCTTTCGTCATAAAATGGGATTGCATAATCTCTACATTGGTTGATTGGTTTGCTGTCCACTGCCATTTCTCTATTCTTCTCTTCTCTGCCAGAACTTGGTGATTCATGGATAGCACCTTCTCCATCTTCCCTGATACTTTCTTGGCCCTTTTATTGGTTTTGTAAGAGTTCATGCACATTCCAGCTGTATAAGCAATTACCTACAGAAAATAAAAGAACAGTGATTTTGTTTTTAGCTTGTCAAGTCAAGCTAGGAAATGCCAGTCTTGTTTCCTGGGCCACCTTAATTCTGCTCCTTCAAGTTTCTTTGCAGTACAAGGATTGAGGCAGGGACCTCATGGAGAGAGTTTCATGCACTCAATTAATACTTGAATCAAAATGTCCACACACAAGTGGCATGGAAGAAAGGCTGAAAAGAAAACTGTAAACCTACCAATTCATAATATTTCAACCTAAATAAAGTTCCTGTAGTGTAGTTTGCTTTATGTGTTTTCTGTGCATGTGTTTTGTTTTGTTTTTAAGGGGAAAACCCAAAGTCTTTTCTGTAGAAATGTATTGTTCATTCTTAGGCACGCTGAGCCTTCAGCACTGCGTCTGATTGCTCAACCCAGTGCAGTGACTAACCTGTATGTGTTCCACAGACAGTCATGACAGCTCAAATTGGTTTCTTTTTCTTCTGCATCCTAAATGGTGGAGTGCAAGTGACCTTTTCACAGCGGGGTGTATTTAAAAGATAGAGGAGAACCTGGATGGTTTGTCCACATTTCGTGGGCAGCCTGATCAGGCTTTTGCTTTTCCCTTGCTCTGCCAAAGCTGAGGTGTTCCTTATACTGACGGTGGTACTGGTGGGGATATCCCCAGTGATTTACTGGGTTGATGGGCTTAGTTCTTAAAACGTTTATGCTCAGATGCTGTTTGGGCTGCCTGCCAGGATTTCTGCAAGAAAGTGACAGAAAAGAAATGATGATTATTTAACAGTTTATAATGCAGTTAAGAGTGAATGAAATTTGATGGGCCAAAGTAAAAATCATGTCCTTCGCCTCAGGGTTTTTTCCCTGCTGACTTTCAAATGCCTATTGCAAAACATGAAGATGTTGGCTTTTCTCAAGGAACAGGCCTGAAGACTCTTACAATGCAAAGTGTCAAAGAACCTAATTAGCAGGCTTACTACTTACTTCCCTTATAATAGAGGTAACTACACAATACAAACACATTTAAACACAGGTATGAAGTCATCCAGCTAATTCCAGACTGCAAAAAGTCATTCCACGTTTGGACTTAACATGTGCCACAAAAGACCTTTTGCAACCTGCTGAGAGCCTTAGCTTCATCTTATGTGTCCAAAACTGCCTCTGTCATGCTTGTTCTCCTACTCTTAGGCTGCAGAATGGGAATGGCACAAGATCTGCTTTCCGTTGACCTGTTTAGGCACAAAATGACAGACAAATCTTTGAAAAATAGATGTGCCTGAGGTCCATCAGGCTGAGAGAAGGGGAGGATTTTATCTCCCTAAGGCCATGCTCCCAAGAAAGCAGTCCTTGGCTTAACCCTTCTTTGCTAGCTGGGGTTGACAAATGCATAACTTCCTCTCTCCTTCCCAAATCTCTGATTTCAAGGTTACTTCTCTCTCTATGCATACTCAGGTCTGATTATACTCCTTTTGCAAAGAGGTGACTTGCAGCCCAGATGGCCTCAGCTGGGCCCTTGGCAGTTCTGCCTGGACTCCAAGCCCAGATCAGCTTAGGATAGCTGCTGCTGGGGGTATCTCTGTGTGCGTGTGTTTGTGTGTGTGTCTGCACCCGTGTATGGGATGGGAAAGGAGCAAAATCTTTGGCAGAGCCATTCTCTGCTGCTGACAGAGTGCTCGCTGTCTCCAGCCATCGTGGCAGTAATGCAGACGTGTGCAGTGAACCAGCTGTCCTGCTGGTGGGCTCTGTCCAAGGGTCAGGGCTTCTCTGTAGGGTGTAGGTAGAGCTGGCAAATCTTGTCTAATGCTCTTCCCAAACACAGCAGAGCACCATGGTTTTCAAACAAAGCCCAGTGCTTGGCTGTAGCAGTAGGTTAGCTGGGTGTACTGCAGCTTCTGGGCTCTCTTTCTGGAGCCCTCATCCACCAGAGAGGCTAAGGCATGAGCTCCTAAGGCAGGAGTCTCCAGCTGGGGACTAGAGCCTACACTAGCTCCTGGCAGCGCCCAGCTGGCCTGGCAGCCTCTGCTGTGTGATGGGTTGGTCTGCAGCAGCACAGACAGAAGTACCATGGCAATGCTTACTGCTGGTAGAGATGTGCAGAGCTGACACAGCTCTGGTTTGGGACAGCACTTCATTTTAGGACAGAGGCAAGGCTATCATTTGGGCACTGTTGGGATGGGGACAAACCAGCAAGCCCAGCTCTAAGTCAGTGGGAACTGAGACAGGGGAGAAATCACACCATGAGTTACTACCCCATTGCTTCTGGTGGGGGTTTCCTCACCACTTGCACTGGTCTCACTCCTGCAGCTGGTCCTGGCAGAGGTGTAGCAGGGCAGCATACTGAAGACATGGCAGATGTAGCAGTGAGGAGACAGGTCTGTGCACTGGGAACCATGGCCATGGATGCACACCAGTGACAGGGGCAGGACCATGGGTGAGCAGAAGGTGGGGTGCTGATGAGCCAGTGCATGAGGGACCACTGTCCCCTTCTGCTCACACAGCTGATACAGGGGCTGTCTGCTGCTGCTGCTTCGCCCTACTGCCATACCCTATCCCCTGTATTTATTGGGGACCACGTGAATAAATAAAACAAAGAAGGAGGGAGGGAGAAGCAGAGTCAAGACATGAGGTTATCTCCATGCCTTCTCCATAGAGACAGGCAAGGGCCACTGTGGATAAGAAAAGGTGCAAGGATGACAAAAAGCAGCCACTTAACCACACGTGGGGTAGAAGGAAAGTAGCAAGGGTGTCCCTGGTTGCCCCTATCCCACAGCCTTGCTTACAGTCTGTCCCCTTTGCAAAGCTGAGTGAAAAGACCAGGCAGACAACCAGGGTGCAGAGCAGATCTGGTGTTTCTGCTCAGCTTGGAGATCTGGTGACAAGTTGGAACAGTAGCTCGGTTGGCTTCCCTTGGTTGGGCTTCACTTGGGATGGCCCCGGTGCCGTGCACAAGGCCCCCCACCGTATGCCAGGTTGCAGGGGGACATGCAGACAGGCATCCTGAAGGTGTCGAGGTGGCAGGGCTGGCTGTGGCTATGGCAGTGTGAGTCCAGGGCCAAGATCCAGACAAAGGGTGCGCGGTGGGCATGCATGTGCAGTATTTGCAATCACCTGCCCAGAGCTCTCAGTGGTGAGAGAGGAAAGGAGCAGAGGTGTGCAGCTCCGTAATTGCCTTCCCTGAAATCTTGCTCCCAACGTGTGCAGTAATTCCTCTGACGAAGGCGTGTTCCTCCCCTTTTCATCAGCAAGAGAAGAGCTGAGCACGCTGCGTCTCTCTGTGGAGGGGCGTGTATGTGGCCGTGCCTGCCTGTGCCTCTCTCGGCAGGCGTGCATCTCTGCGTGGGGCAGTGTGGGGCTGCCGCGGGGAGGGCAGGGGCTCTGGCGGGTATGTTCAGGATGGGGAGGTGTTTCACCCGCTGCGACACACCCCCGATGCAAACTAAAGGATCTCTCTGAATTCTCAGAGATGCTTTTCAAAGCAGCGCCTTCGGTCTTGCTTGCACAGCTCAGAGAACAGTGAGGATTAGGCAAACCACCCCCTCTCTCTTCAGGTTGTCTCCTCTCCTAACCCTGCTGGGGCCTGCTTCAACATTTAGTTTTTCTCAGCAAAAGGAAACGTTTTTTGCCTTCCTCTGGGTCTGCATTTTTAAACATTCCTTCAGCCTCAGGTCCCAAGAGATGCTGGGAGAGATACTCACTCTGTGTAAAGACTAGGTGTCACTGCACAGGGCAACACACGCTGGGGTTTTGTACACAGCTGTACAGGACCCACTTAAGGCCAAAGCTCTAAACCGTCTCCCAGACTGCGGTGTGAATTGGCAAGCCCATCCCTCCCTCTGTGTAACATGTTTTAGAGGGGAAAAAAAAAAAATCTGAGTGAAAGAAATGAAAGCTCAGCAAAATGCAAACCCAAGCCCAGCGCTCAACAGGGAAAGCCAAGGGGAAAAATCATTAGATAGGGCATTACATGCATGGACACGTACTGGATGCAGACACACACCTGCACAATGCGGATATACTCCTAGAGACTGTGAAATACTTTCATAAAGCATTTAGATGCCTATACATGCACATAAAAATACATTTTTCTTTAAACCTTTGTGAATCCTGAACCCCCTGTGACACAAAACATGCAATATTACCATAATCATTGGTGTGTTTTCCCCTGCCCCATGGTTCTGCAGAGGAGGCCAGTAGAGATGCTCAGGTGAAACCTTCTTTCACCTTAGATGAGCAAGGATAGGGGCAGTATAAGCTCCCTGGCTTTAGATGTTATTTCCCAGACCAGAACAGACTGATGTTGTTGGAGTTTAGGACATTATATTAATCTTCCCTCTCCTCACACAGAGTCATTTCAGAAGGGTGTGATGGCTCTAAGGATGCAGCATTATTGAAGTAAGAGCCTGAGTCAGGTGCTGTCACTGACTGTTAGCTGGAGGTGGGTTATGTTGGATGGTAGAGTCAGTCTGCAGTGTTTGTTAAGATACATTTTTTTCCCCTAATCCTTATTTCACAATCCTAACACCTGATTTGCCCCTCCTAGAAGCTATGGCTTTGCTGAGTTACATCCTCCAGCTTACTCAGATCACAGCCCACACCACTATGAACAGCTTCCTCTAACCTCTCCCCTCATGTCTTCTAATTATGGCTGCACTTATTGCAGTCTGTATTTACATAAATCACGGTCATGTGTGCATCAGGTAGCACTGAAGACCTTGAACAAATATGTCCCCCTGGAAACCACACTGCTCCTGCATGAGCCAGCCTTGCCTGGATGAACCAGTTCCTGTGCTACCAAGTTAACACTACCACCAAGAACATCACCATCTCCCAGAGGGGGCTGTCAGGTGATCCTGGCTGGTTTTATGCCTGTAGTGATCTCTTGGTACCTTCTGGTTTGGAGGAATGATTTACCAAGGCAAACACTTTGGCATTCTCACAGCTCTGACCTTTCTGTGACATCAGTGGAGCTCCATAGTTCACTGACTTTGCAGAAGTCAGAAGCGTTCAAAGTATATCTCATTAACCTTCTCAGGCTAATCACGGCGGGGGACGGGACCTCAGTGACTGCAAAAAGCATATAAATGCACCAGGAAAGAAATGTTTCAGCAAAAATGGCAGGAGCTGTGTAAATGCCAGACCTCAGTGAGCTGGGGGACTATGTTTCTGCAAAGAGCTTTTATTCCCAGAATGAGTTGTAAAGCAAGAGCAAGTACTTCACTCTGTTTGTATTCTAAGCCAAGTCTCTCTCCGGCATATGCTAGGTGCCGTATAAATATAGAGGGAAGAAAATTCCCCCATCTCCTGCAGCCGACATGTTTAATTGAAAGGCTATTAGAAGCAATTCCTGCTTTTGCAGGTGCAGGGAAGAAAGCAGCCTTCCCCAGGTGGTTGTGGAAGGTGAACTTGAGGTTCGGGAAGGAGTGTTGTTTCTGTGTTAATTAATTTTGCATGTGGAGCATTCACAACCATTTCTTGTCTGCTTTGGCTGATGTGGCTAATTAATCACCTTAAGTGTCTGTAAACAGGAGATTTTTGCTCTCCGTGGCATCTCTTCTCCACCTGCTGTAGACCAGCCTATGTGAGGACCCAGACCTGTAGCATCACAGGAATTATATATTTGGTAATGGCTGTGATGTCAGCACTGTAAGTGAGAGTCATGACTTAACCAGCTTGGGTAAAGGCTAAGAGGAATGTTCTCTTCTCAGGGCACTGGAGAAGGTTTTGCTGCTGAATGAGGGAAGTATGAACCTAGAAGGTGAAGACAGCAATAACAAGAGCTTTTCTGTTCATATGGATTAGCTGGGGGGCAGAGATATAATGATTAAGACTGAGTTTTGACATCTGCAGGCTGAAAAGTCAAGGAGAAAAGGTTTTCCACAGCGGAGGGCCATGAAGATGATCAGAGGGCTGGAGCACCTCTCCTATGAAGACAGGCTGAGAGGGCTGGGGTGGGGTTATTCAGCCTGGAGAAGAGAAGGCTCTGAGGAGACCTTGTAGTGGCCTTCCAGTACCTAAAGTGGTCCTATGGGAAAGGTGAGGAGGGACTCTTTATCAGGGTGATAGGATAGTGATAGGACAAGGGGTAATGGCATCAAACTGGAACAGGGTAGATTTAGATTAGATCTCAGGAAGAAATTCTTTACTCTGAGGGTAGTGAGACACTAGAACAGGTTGCCCGGAGAAGTTGTGGCTGCCCCATCCCTGGAAGTGTTCAAAGCCAGGTGGGGCTTTGAGCAACCTGATCTAGTGGAAGGTGTCCCTGGCCAGGGCAGGGGGGTTGGAACTAGATGATCTTTAAGGTCCCTTCCAACTCTATCCATTCTATTATTCTGTGAATTCCTTCTCCTATTTCTGCTTACTTAAGTTCACTAGACTGGAAAGGCTTATCTGGTCCCATCCCTGCTGCTCTAGGCAGTAACATCATATAGCCCTATACAAACCAGTTGTGCTTCTTCTCGACCTCATTTTAGTTGTTTTCATAGCTCCTTTTGGGCAGCTGTTTCAGAACTTTCCTCCTCTGATGGTTAAAATCCATCTTATTTTCAAGGCAAATTTCCTCACAATCAGTTGTTCTTGTACCAACATTGTTTTTCTGCTTAAAAAAACCTTTTCTTCCTCTCTTGTGTATCTGTCCCCCCTTTATTTATACAGAGCAGTCATATCCCCTCTTGGCTTTCATTTATCTAGGTTAAACAAGCTTTTTAATCTCCTCCTTTAAGGCAGGCTCTCTGTTCCCCTAATCGCTCAATCCAAGGTTATTTCTGATAACTAGCTTTTCTGTAAGGTTCCTCACTGCTTTGCCCAAACTGAGTGTAAAACAGTATGACCTATTGCCTGTTGAGTAATTTTGGGGTGAAGAAATGTGTCAACTATCAGATCCAGAAAAAAAGACATCACGGTGCTGCTGTTAGAATTTGCATTTGTTCTCCACCTTATCTCTACAAAGCTGAAGTCTCCCATAATGACTTAGTTCCTGATATAATTTCTCTTTAATAATAGTAATGACATCTCTATCCAGACTGAAAGCCAAGCCTGTGGAGCAATAGTAAATCTCTGTAGGTCAGTCCTAGTAGAATATCTTGCACCAGACTTCCAAAAACTATCTCAATCCCAGATGATTCCACTTTATTTATGCATGATTTATTTCTTCACAGCCTACTGCAGCGTTAAGGTTAGAACAACATCCCCCAGGTTAACCTTTACTTTTATGTACCCTGAGCAGTGCTTACTTCCATTGGCAGTGTCCCAGTTATAATTGCTATTTCTATGGTGTTTCTGTTATTCCTACAGTAGCCCTTTTCAGGTCCTGCCCAGTTGTTCTGTTTTTCCCATGTCCTCATTCAGGATCTGTACAAATTGTACTGACAAGACTCTTATTTCTCCCTGGACTCTCCCTGCTTCCCAGAGGGGTTAGGTATGCTTTTCCATCAGCTCTGTTACCAATAACAGTGCTATTTTCTGCCCACTGCCCAACATCCTACCTTTACCTTTTCTATATTTGATCTTCCCTTTTTCATGCATTAAAATCAGGTGTAAAAGTTACATAAGTTTTTCCAGTTAACTATCTGACAGCAAAGATAAAAGAAGTTTTCATGTTTACACCATTCACAGGTACATGCTGTATATGTTCCCTCATCTAGCTCTACTCACGTGTCTGTCTCCTCCTCTCCATACTATTTGTGGGCCTCAAGGCCTTTTCTGTATTTATCTGCCCAGTGCATCCCAGAAGTGAAAACAGCATTATCTCCATTTTACACAATGTGGATTGGAGGCACAAGGGTGCAGATCAGATTCCGCAGGTCCTTGGTGGAATAGGGAATTTCTGCCTTCTAATCCCTGCTGTGTTGTTGCCTTAGTGCTTCTCCACTGGAATGAACAAGCCCCTCAGGTCCTGGGGGAAAAAAAGGTAATAAGGGAGGAAACATTGAACTTGTAGGGAAATGCGGAAATAAATTCAAGTCCTAAGTGAGTTTGGACTGGTCTTTCTTTTATTTTGTAAATGAAAGCAAATCCCTTTTGTTCCTTTTGTATTTCTTCTATACCAGGAGTGGCAGGAAGTGACAGAATAAAAGAGAGTGGTGCAAGGTACAGTTCAAATGGGAACCTGAATGAAGTAAAAACTATCAAAAGACTTTTCCCAGATGTAGTTCTTCTGCAGCCTGTTGAAAAACAAGCACCTCCCTTGGCCTTCTGGTGACACTTCTTTTGATGCAGCCCAGGATGCGGTTGGCTTTCTGGGCTGAAAGCACACATTCACAGCTCACATTGAGCTTCTCATCAACCAACACCCCAAGTCCTTTTCAGGGCTGTTCTCAATCCATTCTCCGCCCAGTATCTATTTCTGCTTTGGATTGCTGTGACCGAAGTGTAGGTAGGACCTTGCACTTTGCCTGGTTGAACTTCATGAGGTTGGCATGGGCCTGCTGGCTTTATCCAGAATTATATTCTGCTGCCTAGTCCTTGAAAGCCAAATTTCTAGGAGGTTTTGTTTTTCCATCTGTTGGCATCTGAGGTTTCTCCAGATGCTCTTGCATTTTGAAGTCCTGCCTTGGCATACTAGGAGGAGCTCAGAAATTGGCTTCTGCACTGTCTGGAACAGGCAATTTTTGAAGTTTATGGGAGTAGCTTGTACTTGTCCATACTACCCATCTGGGTAAAGATTTTATAAATGGTGAGAATGGGTGCTGGTCATTTGACCAGGTGGTTGCTTTTGCCAGTGTGGCATATAAGATATCCACTGAATGACACTACTAACTCCTCTGTGTTATAAATATCTTACTGACCTGATAACACTGAAAAGAGCACATGTAGAAGAATAAGGAAATATACTCTTCTGGTATAAATTGCAGCAAGAAGATTTAGGTTAGACATCAGGAAAAAACCCCTTTTTAATGGGAAGGATAGTTAAGCACTGGAATAGACTGCCCATGCAGACTGAGGGCTCTCTGTCAGTGTAAGGACAGGTTAGACAAACATCTGCCACAAATGGCTGTTACAAGCCTTAGCTTCCTTTGGGAGGAGAGAAAAGCCTCTGTTAAGAATTAGTTTCAGGGAACTAATATGATACAGCTTTCATTAAAGATGCACATTAACATACTGCAGAACACTTTTATTCTGGCTGCATTATACCGCGATTAAGGCAAATTGCCAGCCTGCTGGAAGGCTTTTGGAAGGCTCTCACTTATTTTCCCCTTGCACAGGCAATCTTACCTTTTGTCTGCATGGGGTAGCTTATATACTTAGGCAAACCAACAGCATATATGATTGACTTTTTGTTCTACAATAGTTCTCACTTTCTTTCTTTGCAAATGTATTAGACTTCTGCTTTCAATGGCTTGTTACCCAAAGCAGGATCTTATATTTAAGGTAAAAGCTAGCTGCTCCCTTCCCTCAACACCGCCAAACTCAGCACCAAATCAAAGTGGCTTTCCTTTCTTAATGAGATCGGATGTGATACAGACAGAGCAAGGAGAAGTTAAGGTGACCCTCCAGGGGAAGTTAGGACCCCTGCTCTGGCATACAGAAACACACCTAGGGATTGGAGAATATGGTTAGAAAGGGGGTGTTAAAGATCCCTAACATCCTTACTTTTGCTGATTCTGTGACCCTCCAGGGCTTCTGGTGGGAGTTTGGATGACTAGACTCTGATCGGAGAATGGCCAGTGGGTCTTGAAACTGCAGGGTGACAAATATGTAGGATGCCTGGGATGGTTTATTTTCCCTCTTTTTGCTGAGGCAAGCACTGAGCAAAACGTAAGTAATAACAGTTCACAAGCTGTTAATACCAAATACCCTGAGACTTCAGAAGTGCCTTGCTCTGCTCTGCACAGCTTGGCAGGTTATATTCTTTAAGAGCAGGCATCATTACCTGGACAAATCTGTGACATTTAATTCTGTTGTGGCTCACCTCTGTCCCCACAGTGAATTGCTCCTTCTCTCTCATGGCAGATTATCTAGCACACAATGCACATTTGTATTTTCGTTCTCTTGCATTGTCTCCATCTTCGGCACATGTCATGTTTCTTATTATCCTTACTGTCCTTGCCCACATGTTGCTTTAGCCCACTTGTTTTTAACTATGTGCATGCACATTTGACCCTCGCATGCGTGGGCACGTAAGGAAATCTGCCACTTCTTATTTCACAAAGCTTTTCTGACTTCCCTTATTCATATCTGTACATGTCTGCAGGTATACAGCATGCCTGACTGTTCAGCTTAGCAATGAAATGTAATATTTGCATGTATTCTCAAAACACTCCATAGTTAGTCCGAAAATTTAGGTCAGAACATTCCCTTACATCTCATTTTTCCTCCTTTTTGGAGAATTTAGACTGATTTTATTGGGCCAATATGGAAAGGATGTGTACTATTGTATTTGCAGGTTAGGTGCTTCAGAGGCTGTGCAAGACTGTCATTGTTACCCTAATTTCATAATGTTGTCTGTGTAGTACAACACTGAAACGTGCCTGGCACACAGCCTTATGAGCTTCCCTTTCTGTCCCAGAGAACTTCTGGGTAATTACGAGTTGAGTTTGCCTATCTGATCTAATTTATCACTTAGGGGTTTATATCATGCCTGTTACTGTGATATCTAAGCGCTGCTGAGATACTGCAAGATGTCTCTTTCATCAACCACTTATTTCTATGATACGTTAATGTTAGTGAGCTGAAGTCTGGGCTGTTCTGCACAGCATCTTAATCACTAGTCCCTACTGAGCCCTGTGCGTGAAGCGATTCTGCTTGTTTGGTGGCTTCACTGAAATGGTTTTGAGGATTTGAGCTCAGTTACTTGAGGGCTAAAGTTGCACTGCATTTGGCTCGGATGATGGTAAATTGACCTGCTTGGTCAATGAGTGGGAAGTCCAGGGCTGAGCAGACCCTGAGAGAGCATGTGAGTATATGCTCTTTATTCCCTCAGAAATGCACTCTCCACATCCAGGCTTAGACATGAGCATGAGTACAGACCATCTGCTGCCCTGGACAACACTACCTGTCTTGTGTGGACGAAAAGGGCCACCAGTTCTCAGGGCTCCCAGTCTGCCAGGTTTTACCTGCTACTCAAAGTGTATTTTAAAATCAAAACAACTTCCCCCCTGCCCACTGAGGTAACAAAAAAATAAAAGAGAGAGAAAAAGAAGAAAAATAGCTGTGTACCCTGCTTGCTGGTCAAAGCAGTGTGACTTCATGGGTAGAGGAAACATTAGGGGCAAGCTCTCCTTGGCATTTTTTGTCATCTAATGGTCATAAGGGACCTTGGGAAGGTAAGACCAGCTGCCTGGCTACTTCACTCGCTTCTTACAAAACCCACTGCCTTGGCCTCACTGGGGTGCTCTTTTCATGCTGCAGGGATGGATGGGGAAGCTGCTGTCTCTGGGCGATTTCTTCTGCCTTTCTTCTCCCCACACAAGCCCCCAGAGTGGATTTTTCTTTCATGGCCAGATGAAGCATTTGTTTGTTTGTTTTGAAGGTGACAAGTGTTTTATGTGATTTCTAGCTGCTCTCAAATGCCAAACCCCAGCTGGGCTTTGAGTTTCACAGAATAACTGCTGGCACCTAACAAGCCTCTCATAAGTGCTTCTCCCTCCTGTCCTGTCATTTAAATAAATAAATGACTGAAATTTGGGGGTGGTGGGAGGGGTGTTGGACTGCAGTGGAATGAAGCCTTTCTGTTTACTCACCAAGCAGGTACACTGCTAAGAGCAGTCGTGCAAGCTTCCCACACCCACACTGCCTCTGCCGTCAAGTCAACATGTCTCAGCCCTGGCCTGGAGGGCTTGCTTTGAGGATCGTGCAGGAAAGTTCTTTCTAAAGCCCAGTTAGTTTCTTGCCCTCTCAGCTTCAGCTGCCAGCCAAGGTGCTAATTAGTGTCAACTGTAATGGAGGGAATTGAGAACAAAGGCAAGACTTTGATAGTTGAAAGTATAGTTGATGTTCAGCTTTTTTCTTTGCCTGGAATTTTTGCAAGAAATGGTCTACCATGGGTAGTGGGTGTGCTACATATATCGTCTCTTCAGGGACTGGAGTGGCTTCAAAACAATTTTTATTTGTGGCAGTAGGTATAAGGCAACTGAGTCCCACTTCCCTTTCCTGACTGCTGAAGATATGATCTCTGCTTAAGAAATGGAAAATTAAAAGATCTAAAATTGCCATATATCTGTATGGAAAAATAGCAAGATTAAAAAATCATAGATGCTCTTTGATTTTATTTTTCATGTGTCAGAAACACAGAGCAATTCCTTGTTTCCAGCTAAGGTATGTAACCAAGTCATTGTGAAAGGACAAGAACAGGTATTTCAGTAAAGCCTTAGCAGAGAATAGCGAGAACTAATGATAGCAAGCATCTCTGCCTATGTTCTTCTCCTGTGAAGACACTTCTGAAAATGTAGAACATCTCCCTCTTCAGTTGCCTGTCTCTTGGAGGAATTCAATCCTGACTAGGAATGGGCAACCTTTTCCCAGAAGAAAGAGTTATTTCTGCACAAAATCAAGTTTGGCTAAAATGAATCTGTTTGATGAATTTCACTGAAAACAGATTAAGACAAAATTCTGAAAAAATAAAGACGTTCTTTTTTGACTTTTTCAAGTGAAGTATTTCAATTTCTCTGTTTCAAAATGACATTTGTTTCAGCATTTGTATATATTTTTCCTCTTTTTTAGCAGGAACTCCCCCCCATTTTTATTGTGGCTGGTAGGCTGAAGTCAACATTTCAGGAGACAAGCTCTGTTCCTCTTGTTTGGCTGAGAAAGTAGAAAGATATCATGTCTGTTTGACCATGGTGATGGTATCCCCCCAGTCATCCGCTCACTCTCCCAGAGGTTGAGATCATCACAGAGATGAGACAACCCAGACATCTTTTGCATTCTCCACCTCCCCCTGGTTTGATCCCACTTACTCAGAGCCTTCTCCCCAGAAATGTCCTCACCTTACATGAGCCATGAGATTGGGTACTCCAGAGTGGTCTTCCTCCTCAGACCTGTGGGAGCTTTGGCTGATGCAGAGCGATGGGGCAGCTACAAGTCTATCTTCTGCGGTTTGTGTCTCCACAGGTGGGGAAATGGAAGGAAAAAAAGCTCCAGATGAAGTATTACGTGTGGCCCCGCTTTGAGCTGTATCCCGACTCTGAGGAACGCGAGGATGATCACCTGAGTATCGTGACCTTGGAAGAGGCACCGTTTGTCATTGTGGAGAATGTGGATCCCCTAAGTGGCACCTGCATGAGGAACACGGTCCCTTGCCAAAAACGCATAGTGACTGAGTATGCACCCCTGGGTTTTTCTCCTCTTATTGGGCTCTGCCTTCTCAGCAGAATGTAGAGAGTCTGTTGGGCCAATACTGGCATACCTTGATAATCCTTTTTAGAATAGTCACCTCCATTTGCCCAGCCTGGCCAGTGTCCATTCATAACTGGCCCCTTTGAGCAAATCATCGTAGTGTGTCCCTTCACTCTCCAGCACAAATAGCACAAGTGAAATTCTCCACGTCATATTGTGGGAGGGGGAGTGCATACTGACAACAGAAGGGAATTAAGGGAGTGTTCTCCAGTTTTTTAACCCATTATTGTTGTGACGGTTCAGGAACAAAACTGATGAGGAGCCAGATTACATGAAGAAATGTTGCAAGGGGTTCTGCATTGACATCCTCAAGAAAATCTCGAAGTCTGTCAAGTTCACCTATGACCTATACTTAGTGACGAACGGCAAGCATGGAAAAAAGATCAACGGGACGTGGAATGGAATGATTGGAGAGGTCAGCAGCAAAGGGAGGCTTCATCCCTGGGCTGGGTGACATGGGTCGGGTCTGATCTCTCATCATTATTGGCTCCCCTTCTGGGGCAGGGACAGAGGTGACTCTATAAAAATGGTTGGCCTGGATTCTTTCTGGGCACCTGGTGAATTAATCTGCTCTGACACTCTGACCATGACTACCTTTCCCATTTGATGATTAATTATTATTCTCTGTAGTGTCACAAATTTGGCCCTCACAGTCAAAGAAAGAGGGTGATATCCGTGCACCAGAGAGGCTGCAACCTAAATTACGCTTACATCATATATAAGGTGCATAAAGAATGAAATAAGACTTTGCAGTGTTAGAGGGAGGAGAAAGCAAGGACAGAAAAATGAGATAAGACGTCTTCTCAGTGGATGATGTGTTTATCCTAAGACCTCTGCGGATTTATTTTTCATACACATACCAGCTTTGAGGGGAAGATTAATGTCTATAGATTTCCTGAAAGAGGAAGGTGTCCTGATGAAAGATTAGAAAGTAGAGATGATAGAAACAATACAGGGAATGGGATTACAGGAGTAAAAGGACTGTGTGGAAAGGCAGGAAGGTGAGAAGGGGCTTGGCTGTGGTGCTTGAGAGTTGCCTCGGGTCTGTGTGTGATCTCTTCTTTTCATTCCTCCAGGTTGTCACCAAACGGGCTTATATGGCTGTGGGATCCCTCACCATTAATGAGGAGCGTTCAGAAGTGGTAGATTTCTCTGTGCCCTTCATTGAGACGGGAATCAGCGTCATGGTGTCACGTAGCAATGGAACTGTCTCACCTTCTGCCTTCTTAGGTATCATTTTAATCTAAAATTAAAACTTCACCTAGTGTTCAAGAAAAATTAGGTGAAGGTTGCTTGTGATTCTTAGCCTGAGAGTCCCTTCTTGGGAGTAGCTGTGGGACAGGTATATAAAAATAAACTGTGATATTTTAGTTCTAAATCCCAAGCAAGCAAAATCCAGGCAAATGCAAACAGGCACTGCCTAGAAGTTCCAAGGCATTTCTCAGCAATTGTGTGCCTAATCCTAGCAAAGAATGGGCTCACTCAGAGTTGTCACCTACACTGCAGCATGTGGTTTCCCAGTGACTCAACTAATAGGATCTTCAAGGAGCTTAGGCCAGAAGAAAATTGATTCAAACCTTATAGCTGCTATGCTGTAGTACTTAGTGATAACAATTAGCAATAAATTGTTGCACTTTGAGAGACATTATTTGTAAAGAAAGTATTAACTTGACCCTCCCTTGACAGAGCAACTGGTAGAAGTTAGAGATCTAATAGAGCTTTTCAAGAACAGTCGAGCCATCAGTTCTGTGCTGATACTGTGACTTCCAATAAAGTGATTTCTAATGTCCTTTGGTGATGGAAGGTGATCAGGAAATGTAAAAATGATACTGCATTTCCCCAAGACATCTATGCCTTCCTGGTATCTACTATTTGGCTTTATAAAATGCTTTATGATGCAGCAGCAAACACAGTGTATGAGTTATATAATTACTGCCTGCTCTCTGCCAGCATCCTGAGAATATTTACAAGCAGAAATAACTTTATTAGGGGTAAAGAAATTTTTCCAAACCTCTTTAAGTAAGAGTTTCATGACTACTCCTTCTTTGGGAATATTTTGCCTTTAGCCATGTCCGCCAATATTGCTGGGGTATGTAAAATGATATGGTTAACTCCGAAATTTTAAGTGGCAGTTTAACTGACATTGCAATATTTGCTATAGTCTGGAGCAAAGTTCTAAGTTTCTTTGATCTGGTTCAGTCCCATCTTTATTTGTTCAGGCTTGGAGAAGAAGAAAACCTGGCAGAGATTAAATGCTTGCAGAATACGAATGCTAACATCTCTAGAATGGGCCAGTGTTCCCATTGCTACAGGAATGGAATAACTGAAAAAAATATTATCATTATGGCTGAACCTGAGAAATTTGGAGATGCTCTTTGGCTCAAAAGCATCTTGAAAGTTGGATGCTTGTCTGAAACTCTGCCAGTTCTGCTTGATTTTCCTCACTCTCTCCAGATGGTGCTGGAGGACTTCCTGGGAACAATCTTTTATCAATGCATTTTATTTTATCAATGTATGCCACAATGGCTGCATGTAGTTCCAGATGGAGCCATCTGTCATAAATGTAAGAGGAATGCAGTCATTACAGAGGTTGAAACTTCACTTCTTCCGATTCAAGAAGTTTTTCAGATTTGGGTGGAAGGCTTTGTTGTAACTTCTGTTTTTCCCCAGCCCAGTTTGCCCCACACTCTCACTAGGGTGCTCTGGAGAGCACAGAAGCTGAGGGAGGGGTGAGGAGGTGTACCAGGTCTTTCATAATGGTTTTCTCTTCCTCTCCAGAGCCTTTCATAATGGTTTTCTCTTCCTCTCCAGAGCCTTTCAGTGCTGACGTATGGGTGATGATGTTTGTGATGCTGCTTATCATCTCTGCGGTGGCCGTCTTCGTCTTTGAGTACTTCAGCCCTGTGGGCTATAATCGGTGCCTTGCTGATGGCAGAGGTAAGGGGAGTCCCTCCTTGTCATGATCCTCTCTTGCTTCCAGTCTGGGCTCTTTCGTCAGGGTGTTTCCTTTGCCTTGAACATTATACAGATCTAGTCCTCTCTGAGCTTTGCGTTCAGACTAAAAGAGGGCAGGGATGGAGGTGGAAAAAAGTCTCTGAAGAGAGCAGATGTGTATAATGGATAATTTGCTTGGCTCGGGAGACGGAGCTGTGTCGCCTTTCATCTCTAAAGCACAGACCAGCTCCAACTTGTTTCTCATTGAGGGAAAATGGGTCCCGGTAGCTGGTGCTGGCAGTGCTCACGGTGCTGCGCTTTGTGAGGCAATCAGAGGGCTCAGCACTGTCAATCCATCCTTCAGTGCTATGTCTTCTCAGAGAGCAAGCCACTCCCAGCATAGTGCTTTGTCCTCCAGACTCCACATCTGTCACCTGGGCATGTCCCTCCCCCACGTGGCGCTCTGGTTTGCTAAGGCTGACTGAGAAAGTGGGAAGCTCATTTTCCTGGGAGGGTGCAATGGATTATTTTGCAAGGGCAGCAAGAAAGATGGGAACAAGTGAGTGACCCATCTCTGTGGTTCTGATTTTCAGAAGACAGCCCAATGAGTTAAAGAGAGGATGGACAGACAGCTTAAGACATGGCCTATTTTGCCTTATTGGCATGAAGACAATTAGCAAGTTGAGCCTTCTGTCATCTCCATATCTTCACCCCCTGATGAATCAACCTTTGAAACCTTTCTGAGTTTATTGGTCCATTCAGAATAGTGGGAGAGAGACAGTTATTGGAAAATGCACTCATTTGCTCCCCAGTCTAGTGCTTTGAGTGAATTTATGCCATCAAATTAGAGAGGAGTGAAAAACAAAAGTGTTAATGAGAATGCAGGCAGAACCACATATATGAGGAGGTGGAGAACTTCTCTCTTAACATGGAGCTGTGGAGGGCCTTTACGGCAACTGATTGTAACCACATAAATCTGCAGACACAAATAAATACTGTTAAACCTGTCAGTCTCTTGAGAGGCATTAATATAGATGTGGAACTGGAAGCAGTTCTTCGTACAGGTGTAGGGTTGTGGAGTTAAGTTAGCTGAGCTGCAGCTGCAAGTATCAATATTTCTGAACAATTATGAACAGTACTGCATAACCAGGCAGTTATTATCCGTCATGGATCCAACATGAAGATGCAGAAATCTGCTGCAGAGACTGCAATACTTGTTTGGTAATGAACACTGGCTAATGTTACTTTCGCAGCATTTGAACTAGTCTATGACAGTATAGAATCATAGAATCATAGAATCGCTGGGGTTGGAAAAGACCTTCAAGATCATCTAGTCCAACCATAAGCCTATGCCAAAACCACCCCTAAACCATGTCCCTCAGCACCACGTCTACCTGTCTTTTAAATACCTCCAGGGATGGGGATTCCACCACTTCCCTGGGCAGCCTGTTACAACGCTTGATAACCCTTCCGATAAGGAAGTTTTTCCTAATAGCCAACCTAAACCTCCCCTGGCACAACTTGAGGCCATTTCCTCTTGTCCTATCGCTTGTTACTTGGGAGAAGAGATTGACCCCCACCTCGCTATAACCTCCTTTCATGTAGTTGTAGAGAGTGATAAGGTCTCCCCTCAACCTTCTCTTCTCCAGGCCTCCCCTGCCTCCCGCACCTGCATTTTCTGTTTACAGACACCAAGATTTTCTCTCTAGGGTCAGGTAGGCATGCCCTGATCTAGCCCCTAATGATGTTGGGTTGTTGTTACGGCACTCAAAGTTGGAGAGCTCAGTAGGATTCTGGGTCCCTGGTTTGGATTGGAGGCTCCCATTGCTGTCTTGGTTTGTGGCTGACAAAGTAACTGTGAAAGGATATAGGGTGATCCATAGAGAGAGGAAGGCTTTAGGAGGGAAGTTCTCAAGATTCATTTACGCTTTACAGTTCCCACTAATGATTTGCAGGCCTTGCACTTGTGTGTCTTAGGGCTTATTAGGTAGAAAGGGATATAAAACTACCATTCCAGAACATAAAAAGACAAGGACTGACAAATCGTGTTTCCTATAGCAACTTTCTCTCCCTGGCATCTAGAGGCCAGTGTTCCCAGATGATGATTCTGCTCTGAACTTGGTGTGCAGTTCCCAGGGTGCAAAATGAGCCCCTTTCACCTTTCAGTTGTATTTAGAGTAACACATTTAGTGCTTTCAGATGAACTATGCTATTCCCTGCTCAGGGGTTTGGAGAGGAGTGTCAAAACTTTCTTCCCTTTTGCTCCTCTGCTGGAGCCAGCCTTAACCACAGGCAACAGCAGTAGGCATCAGTCAGCCTACCCGAGGGAGGAGATAAAACATGGGATGCTAACCCAAAAGGTTGCAGAGCCAGGTTGGCACCATTGGAAAAGTGACAGACCCTTGAACTGTGCCAGAGGGCTCTTGTCCTAAGAGGGTCTTGGTGTCTGAATCAGGATACTTGGAATAATTGCATCTGCAATCTCCCTGGTGGCTCCTCTTCTGCTCAAGTAGAGCAAAATTTTGGTTTGGGTTCTAACTAATGGAATCAGCATATACCCGGCATATGACACATGCAGGATTTCACAAGTTTTCAGGCTTGGTGCTTCATGAGCACACATGACTTTTGGGGCATGAGTGAGCTTCCATGCTGAAAAGTGAGTAAGGGGAAAATAGCAGCTTTTAAAAGATTGGATCTGCTCCTGGACTCTCTGGGGCAGAGCTGCTGATTTATGTGGGGAGAGGGAGCTGTGTTCTTCTCTGGCTTGTGTGTCTTCATCAGACTGGGTAATGAAACCCTCTTGCAGAGGTATTTGTAGAGCCTTGTTATTTCAGACGGTGCTCTTCCTTGCAACCGTACAAGTACAGTGAAAGCCATGTTTTGTACAGGTCTATGCTGGGAGTTCAGGACAACATCACTGTTAAATAGCTAGAAATGAGGACAGAAATTTTTCTGAGCAAACTCTATTTCTGGTGACAACACTCGAACAGAAACGGAATGTTTGGGCTTTTAGATACTCCAATCAGATACAAAAAAAAGCTCTTGTATAAGGTTTCAGCGGAAATCTTTGAGACAGAATAAATCTGGAAGCCTGAGGACATTTTAAAAAAGTCATATTTTAGGACCACACTTTGCTGAGATATGGTGCCATGAACACCAGGGAGCGCAGCTGCAGACATTCATCTCACATGTGGGAATAGATACCGCTCTTAACTCTGAAGTCAACATATGTTATGTGAAAAGAAATGCAGACCACTTACCCTGAGATGCTCACTGTGGGATCATGTTTCTCAATCATTCCAGAGCCTGGAGGTCCCTCTTTCACCATTGGCAAAGCTATCTGGTTGCTGTGGGGGCTGGTGTTCAACAACTCTGTACCAGTGCAGAATCCCAAGGGTACCACTAGCAAGATCATGGTGTCAGTGTGGGCCTTCTTCGCTGTCATCTTTCTGGCCAGCTACACTGCCAACCTGGCTGCCTTCATGATCCAAGAGGAATATGTGGACCAGGTGTCTGGCTTGAGCGACAAAAAGGTAATGATCTACCCAAACCCCCAAAGCAGCCTTTTCCACAGAAAAGGCTTCTCTACCCTCACTTCTTTGCTTTTACTGGGAAAGTGTTCAGGTTTTTTTCAGAGTCGTATCATAGCTTTAGTCCTTAGTTTAAACAGCATAATTGCTCTTTGTTGGTATTCAGTTGCATTTTTGCATGTTTTAAGACTTCAGCAATGAATTAGAAACAGAATTGAGCTGTGCTTGCTTGCATGATCCCAAACCACACCTTGATTGTCAGCAAGAAATGAATTAATTGAGCTTTGGAGACAATGTGTATAATGGCTGTAACCTGTTTTTTCAGAATGAAATAATTTGTCTGTGTGGGAATGCTGGCCATTAGGCTAGAAAATAAGATCTGTTAGTTTATTATGGGGACAAGTTCTGCCCATAGGGGTAAAACAGCATGGCTTTGATGACTTACTATTGCTTGCATTTTAAGTTATATTGTCATTTTTTCGAGGCCTTTGGAAGCTTAGTACAAGAAATCGTTCCCTGTTCAGAGTGTGTTTCGTTGCCTTGTTTTATATGCACTGCATTTTGTCCTCGCAGAGCATTTGCTTTTGCTGGGCTCTGCACACTGAGGATTTTGAGGAGATCGCTCATGCATGCAGGGTAGCACTGTTTGGTTCATGAGGGTCTGGAGCTTTGCACACTGCTTTATTTTTGTTTTGGGGTGAGGTTACTCACAAGGAATTGAGTGTTGCGAGGCTTGATTGCCCATGCTGAATTTGTTAGTCAATCACTGGGGCTGTTTAAGGTGTCATGCCATTGTAGGGCAACCAAATAGCAACAGGTTGCACACGCTGCTGTCAGGATAGCAGCAAGAAGAGGACTGCAATTGTCAGTGTGCTACTGCTAGATTGGTTATAGTTACTGTCTCTTGTGTCCCCCATGATAGTCTAGAAATAAATTGTGGCCAGGTCCCCTGTGCATACCGTGTCCTGTGCACTAGGCTGGAAATTCTGTGGTGGATTAATTTTTAAGAGGTTTTTTTCCCTTTTGTTGTTTTTTCCTGGAATGGAATGTGACACAGAATAATACGATCCGTGCAGAAGTGCTCCTGTTATTTGTTTTAATTTCAGCCTCAATTTATCTCACACTGTCTCCACATTTGCAGTGTGCTGTGCTGAGGAGGGGGTGGGAGAGAGGATGCTTTTCTGCCAGGTGGAGGTTGTTGCAGAGACTCCTTAGAAGCTGTGGACTCCCTCAGACTGAAAGGCACTGTTCAAAACCAGCCAGCCCTATCAGCGTTAACATTCGTTTGTCATCATTAGGTTTTCAACTGTCTGAGCTAAATGGGATAGTTCATACTTGTGATCTATTGTTTCAGGCTGTGCCTAGGCTCATGGGGAGGGCCATGCTTTCATTCTCATGTTTTTCAAGATATTCTTCATACCTGCAGAGATATGTGCATGAAATATCAATTGAAAGCGGTAACTCCTGGAGTTTCACAGAGCCTTTGGATACAGGTCTCTAGGTGTATTTTAGTCAATTTCTCTGGAGGGCTGTCTGTGTGTATTGGATTGAGGTCATTTTCTTCTACTTTTCTTTACCAGCATACCTGTGTTTGCTTTTGCTATCCTAAAGCATATGTGCTTTTTTCTTGGGGAAGAGAAAGGCCAGAGTACATACTCAGGTCATGCTGGTAAACCTCAAACACAGCTGCTAGTGCGAGTACAACATTTGGATAAAATGACGATCTACCAGAGCATCTGGAATCAGATGAAAATTGGCTGGTAAAAACCGAAGGCCAACTGCTGCCTCTGGAGAATAAAGACAGGTGGGAATATCTCCATCCAAAAGATGTGAGTGAATGAGCTTGATCTACTGGGCTCATGGATTTCTGCTCTCTGGATGTGCAGAGGGCCCTGCAGAATTTGAGAACAGCCATCCAGGCACCTGTCGGACAATTTCAAGATGCTCTGGTTTGTGAGGGATTGAGTCTTCTGAATCTCCTCTTTTCCTTCTTCCTAAGCCCACGTACTGCTTGCAATTCACCCACTCCCTCAATGCACTACTTGGCTGGGATGCAGGGGAGTTGGAGGTGTGCTGTGCTTTTCCTCCTTTTTCCTGCCTCCTTAAATTAGCCAGTTCAGGTTTTCAAAGGAGGCAGTCACTGACCAATGCCACGTGGCCAAGAGGAGCGACTATAGTTTGCCATCTTTTTCATCTCCAATGGATGATGTGGTGTCCACAGTAAAAGTGTGGCACGTCAACCTCCTGGCCTACTACATCAGCTGGCAAGGACAGTTGTGTCCAGCACAAGGAGTCAGCAGAGAATGTAATCCAACCCGACAGGCAAAGGGCTAGTTATTTTAAGTAATATTTTTCCTACTTGCCTAGACCCAGATTTGCTTGCAAATGTCTTTGTAGCGTGACAGTACCTGGGGAAGGTGTCCCACTGGCATTGTACTGCAGCCAAAATGCCAGATGCACTCACAAAATCCATTGCTGTGCCTGGCTGGGGAGTGTTTGTCAAGGTCAGGCTGGCTACACCCTGCAACAGCCACCCTGAGGGTCTCCTTGGACCCTTTTCCTTGGGCCTTGACTGGGAAGAGCCGCTTCAATAGGTGCCTACGGCTGACGACCTGCCACTTCCCCAGAAAAATGGGCTGAAATACTCAGCTGTCTAAGGATTTGGATGGTGTCTTGGCTGTGCCCCAGCATTTACTTCCTCATGACATGCAAGACAGTGACTAACGTCATGTCCCCGCTGTGCTGCGTGTATTCTTGAGCTGGGCTGGAGCAGATACCTCTGTGCCAGGGTCGTGCCTTGGACTGAGGGTGGCTGGAGGCTCCTGTACTGAGCTTAGTGACCTCTGCCGCGCTCTCCCTGGCCCAGGTGATGCTCACCCTGCTGAGTGCCACCCTTTTCTGCTCAGCTGGCCCAAAACTGCTGCCAGAGCTGACCCAGGAACCCACCTCAGGATGGTTGTTAATTACCCCATGTTAACCCTCGCAGCTGCAAAGTCATACATCAAGCTGCGGCTCTTCACGCTGGTGCGGCCACGGGCAGTTCGAGGGAGGAGAAGCCCCCTCCTCCCTGAGAGCAGTGCTGGCTCCGTGAGTCCTGCAGGCAAAGAGCTGCTTTGGCAGCATCTCCCTTCCAGCTCCCTGCGCTCGCAGCGTGCCAAACCGCTCTCCTCCTGCACAGATGCCAAACCACCACCCGCCGCCTCCACTGGTCCACCTTGGGCAGCGGAGTGGCTGGATGTGGTCCTGGCAGGGGTAGAGCCGTGCTGGCCAGGTCAGCTCTCCGGCTGGAGCTCTGCCCCTCGGCAGCAGCGCTGGCGAGCCCAGCAGGAGCATCCTTGCACACGCCGCTGGGCTGCATCCCTCTGGGGTCTATGTGGGGGGCGGCTGTGGCCCCGACCCCCTGTGAAAGCCCTGCTGGTAAGACGGCCTGTCGCAGAACACTGCAGTCGGCTCCGGGGTCTGGATTTCATCTGACTGTAATCAGGAGATATAACCCAATTTCCAATAACGGGAGAGCTTCAGACACATTAGAGAAACAAGCGCCTGCGGTATTTCAGTCTAACGAAGGCAATAAATACAGGAAAGATTATACAAAATGAACTAATGTGTGAAATAATCTAATAGCTATACGTAATTTCCATTCATATACAGTAGTAATGGAATAAAAGTAAATGTGGACAGCCAGCAGGGCATTCAAATAAAATAATTTAGAATGCAGTAGATTAATAATAATAAAAAATAGTACCCATGCCTATAAATTAGTTAGAAATGCCAAAGAAACTAATAAAGTATCAAAATGGTAATTTTGTAATTGACATAAAAAGGAGAGAAATGGATTTCTGCATGCCTGCAAATTAATATAGATTGCTGAAATTTCACACGTATTTGACTTATTTGCTTTTTAAGATGTTAATGAAATGTTGAGACAAAGGGCCTGTTTCTATGCGACATAGGTCAGCTATTTTTTTCAATAGATATGCTTTTTTCCCAAAAAATTAAGTTTTGGAGTTAAAACTGGCCAATATTTTTGCTTAAAAAAAAAAAAAAATCTGTGGAGAGCGTAATAAGGCAGAGGGAAATTCTGATATTTGCCAAGGTAGCTCATTTAAGTATACTTGAAACAAAATATTTTGTTTGATATTTCTGACATGTATTTTTGCCTTGTCATTTTCTAAAGGCACTACTCATAAAATTGACCTACATTTTTTAAAAAAAGTGAAAATAAAGATTTTTTCTGAAACAAAGGAAAGGGACAGAAGGAGATAATTGGAAGACAAAACAACACACATTATTCTGGGTGAATGAAACATTTCAGGCTGATGCGAAACAAAAGTCTCAGTAAAAAACCTGCAAAAAATGTTCTGCTGTATTTCTGCAGTAATAAATGCTTGGACATGAAACTGAAAAATGAATTATTTCCCACATTGTACTTTGTGGCACATTAAATCTAAATTATACAAGGATTCCAGATATGCAGAACACTTAAGCATGTGCTTAACTTTGTGCTCATGAGTGGTGACATTAAAGTCAATGGGCTATTATTCACATGATTGAAGTTAAATGCTTTTCTGAGCTTGCAGCTTTTGTACAACAAATACTTGCTCTGGAGAAGTCTGGAAAAAAGCGGAGTGGGTATATGTCAGCTAGAAATTTTCCAGGGGGACCAAAAGTGAGAGTCGGTTGTGTGCCTTATAAGGCCTGTAAGGGGAAGATCGTCTAACCAGGTGGCTTGAAGGCAGTACAAATCTTCCACAGGACCGCGCGTTTGCTATCAACAGCCACTTGCAGTACTTTCACACATTTCTGCACAATACAAAAGAAGTTCTATGGTGTCAAAAAGCAGAAAATATGCAGTCCTTTTAACAGCAGTATGATTTTTATTGTTAGGAGACCTTTGTGGAGAGACAAGTTAGCTAGACAGAAGTAAGACTGTGCCACTTCCAACTCTGTCCTCTTGTGATAAATCAGAACCTTTTTAAAAATGCATATACTCTGATGCAGCTTACTTGAACAAAAACCCAAAAAAGACAAGGAAGTCACCAAACCCCTAAACCTTATGTTACGGGGTAGAGTTGAATTTCTTTGCACCGTGCTTCTCTGGGGACATACCCTCCTGTAGATAACTTGAACTGTGTTCAGTCTTTTGCTTAAATATGACCTTTATATATAACATTAGTGGTTATATTAGTGCTTAATATAACAAACATTGGTTCACAGTGAAGTGTAGAAAACTCAGAGCTTTGACAGCTGGAAATTTTATAGCTTGAAAGCTGATGATCTCTCTGCACCTCTTTGGAAATCATCAGTTACTATAGTATGAACTATTTACAAATACTATATAGTGCAGCATATATCTGTGTAATTACATATTATGCTAAAGCCTTCGTATTAATAAATGGCCATTAAAATAGCTACAGCATATCATATGTTAGTAATACATCTTTCTAACTGGTGACTTACGTTTATTGTGCACATAAATATGATCTCAGATAATTTTTTACAGTTGTAGATGGGTACATTTATTGTAGATTTAGTCATTCTGCACTCTTTAGATTGGCACCATTTTTATGCTTTCTGAGATCCTTGGAACAAACTTCTGCACCTGTGTGCTAAAAAGTGATTCAGTAGTTTTAAGGATATGAATGTTTAAAGTCAGTGGGTTTCCAAGCATGCTTTTTCTCCCACCGCTTCAGTCCTACTTTCTTTGTCATTCTCCCTCTTTTTTTTAAGCTCAGCACTGCCTAGCGCAGAGCGGCGAGGAGGCTGCGATATGCTTTAGCCTTGACTCAGTCTCTTAGGATTCTCTCTTTTCTGTTGATCTGGAGGGATTTAATGGCAGTGAAATCTTGTAATGGGGCTCTTCAGGATTAGTGCCAGCTAAAATGAAGTTTAGCTGGTACCTTAAGCAGGTAAGGTACAGGGGGAGAGGATACTCAGAGTCAGACCGTAGGCTTAATTCATCCTTGCCGAAAGGGAGAAATGCAATCCCTTGGGCTTTGCTGGCAGCACGGATGGGAGTCACTGAATGAGGAATGTCAGCTATGGAGCCACAGCATGGTCCTGAGCTTACAGCTTTTGCATTCCCCTCACTGCAGTGTCCTGGCCTTTTCCAGGCCTTGGCCACCGACTCTTCATCTTCCTTTTAACTGTCTCTTGGAGCTAAACCTTTGGAGGCTCTCAGCAAATTTGGTCGCTTCTGTGCTAATTGTTTGGCAGTCTGGAAAAAGCCGTCTTTGGGGAGTTACGTAAGGGGGGAAGGGAGGGGGGAGCAAAGGATTGTCCTGCTTCTCACGTCAGTATAAGTCAGCGGAGAGGGAAGCAATGAATATTTTTATTTATTATTTATACAGTGCCATAAATGTACTTGGCACTCTGCAGTCAAATAAAAGACAATGGCCCTGCCACCAGGATTTGGCAGCCTGAGAGATGAGAGCTGGCCTCCTTCATCTGAATGATCAGGGCTGAATGGCTGCTGGGGAGGGGATGGGAGGATGAGATCTACAGGATTGGAAAAAAAAGGGAACAGCCACCCCCCGCCCTTTCATTGCTTGTGCCTAGCAACCGTGACATTTGAAGTTGTATGTACATACATATACTTGATAGATATTTGCCAGGTTGTGTCTTCCCAGGCATTTTTACTTCACCTGGTGGAAAGGAACGCTGCTTCTCCCAGGACTTTGGCTATTCAAGGTCAAAATTCCCGAGAGTCTGGTGGCCCAGCAGGCTTGCTCGCTTGCTTCAGGTGTACCTGCTCCAGTGCCCCAGGACTCACAAGGGAGTGATATGGCTTTCATTCTTCTGCTGTCATCCACTTGCAGATGGGAGGAAGCTTTCTGCAGAATGCTAAAGGAAGGCATTATCTCCCACCCTTGGGATGGTGCTGGGATGCCCCAGCTGCACTGCCTTGAGTGCCCTGCTTTTTGATTTGCCTCCCTGCCTACAGAGGTGCTTAAGAAATTGCACTAATGTAATGACTAGGCTTTTCTAATTACCTGGATGAAAATTCTGGCCCCAGTGAAGTCTTTGGGAGGTTTGCCAAACTTGTGGAGGGTTTTACCCTACTGCCCAGTGGTTGGTACCCACATACAAGGTGCTGAAGCAGGTTGGCTACTGTTAGCACTCAGAAGACATGAGTCTCTGACCTGCCTTTCTTAGCGAAAATGGATGAAAAATGGAATTGCACTCTTACCAAACTACATCCTCTGAATTTCTCAGAGTGTTTCATAATTTGTTAACCAGCTGTCTCGTGTGCAAACAAAGCAGATTTCAAACTCCTCTGTACTTAGCTGCCACCTCTCCTCTCAAGGTCTTTTTCATCAGTTAATTTTCTCCCTCTGAATGAACATCTACACTTCTAATGATATTAACATGAGTGTACTAACTGGTGTCTTTCTGCCTCACTAATTTGTGTTTCGTGCTTGCTTGGGATTATTTAGTAGGTGCCTTTTGCCCCATTGTGTTTAGCTTCCAAAGAAGCTGACTTCCAAGGACGGAATACATGGCATGATTTGATACTGGGATAAACAGATTACCTCCACCCTCTACACATATGCAAGCAAAAGTGTACGATAGTTAAGATCCTATAGCCCAATTAATTGCTACAGATACGACTGTGCTCATCTGATACCACATCTACTAACACTAGGGCTGTGCAAGGAGCTTTTGTCTCTGGTGAAGCTCAGTGATTCCACTACAGACGTTGTTCTCTGGTCAAGCTTGAGGGACACCTAACAGTGTGACTGACTTGAAGCCTATAGCCTGCCAAATGTGTCCCGAGGAAGTTTTAAAGCCTTAGTGTTATCTTTTAGGTGGAGAAGCTGCATAGTCTGTGTAATGCTCATACACTTGGCAGACCCAGAAGACACCTGGTTTGTTGGTGGTGGGTGGACTCTGTCCACATGTAATGGCCTGATCCTAGAGTGCCCACACAGGCCTGGTGTATCTGTAATGCCTGGGTCAGCAGAGAGGCAGTGTGGTCCCGGCGTGCGCATGTAGGTCTGGCTATGGGAGATGTGGGACCCCTGAAATGCCATCCGTTTGGGGAGATGCTGCGCTGCCCAAGGTTTTCAGTCTTCTGCTCTGTGCAGAAGTGGCACAGAGCAGGTCTGCTTATGGCAATCCGGCTTGTGAAGAGGCTGCACAATCCTACTGTGTGCAATGCTCTGGCAATAACTGCATGTGATGGCAGCTTCTTCCACCAATTGGATCTCTGCTTTCATCTCAGTTATTTTACAAGGGCAACTATTTTTAAAGTTGCTATATTTGAACTCCTTTCTTTTGCTTTCACCTGCCCCCCCTCACCTCTGCAATGTCCCTAGGTTGCTCTGTTCCCTTCCCTGACCCACACGTGTCCCTATTTCACCACCAGGCATTCATACATATTTTTCTTCATGTTTGTGGATCTGACCCACCCTACATCTTCCTTTAAAAGTGACTTTAATTTAATTCTTTGCCAACTTTGCTGCAGTCAGCTGCACTGATAACTCCTTTCTCAGACTTATCTAGAGGATTTCATGGGTGAAAGCACTATGCAAAACAAGACCAGAGACTTTGAAACATCACCAGGTACTGAATAATAAGATAAACCACAAAGTCAAAGGGAGGGAGTCAGTAAAAGTCTGAGGGAGCACAAGGTATTTTTATGCCCTCCCCAAACTGACTTATATTGCATTTGATGCTCTTCGTTCCCTCTTTTTCTTTTTCTTTTTCTTTTTCTTTTTCTTTTTCTTTTTCTTTTTCTTTTTCTTTTTCTTTTTCTTTTTCTTTTTCTTTTTCTTTTTCTTTTTCTTTTTCTTTTTCTTTTTCTTTTTCTTTTTCTTTTTCTTTTTCTTTTTCTTTTTCTTTTTCTAAATCAAGGCATGTATTGTTTGACTGGTGAAAACAAGAAACTGGGGTTTTGCCACTGCAATCTTAGGGCTGACTTTTGCAACTGGGCCCAACAATCAGGAAGAGTTGATGTGGTGACTGAGCTGTGAGGAGCCCCAGACACTGCTGAGGAGGTGGAGGGTGATATTGTGAGGGAATGCAGAAGAAGAGAGGAAGTCAGACTGAGGGTAAAAGGAGGATCTGGAAACTTGTAGGCACTTAGAAATGGCTGTGAGTTCCACCTTGAGAGTAAAAAATGTTTGTAATGTCAAAACCAGGTGACTGTGCAGAGGGGAGAAGGATGCTTTAGGAATGAAGCTTGAGAAGTATCTGTACAAGAGATTAATGAGTAATAAAGGAATGAGCAGAACAGTCTTTCTAGTCTGCTCTCCTCACAGATTATTGTACCAATGCTATGATTTAGGTTTGCGGTATGATTTTCTGCCTATGCTGTTGGGCTGGCACACTCTTAGCTGGGATGCTGTTGTAGTAAGTGTGCCCTGCACCAACATACCAGTAGAGCAGACTCCATGCTGGGAATCTGCAGAGTACTTCTTCTGCCAGGGCTGGTGATGGGACACAGTTGTGTGGATGTACCTATTTGTGCAATATAGATGGATAAAGAAAAGAATATAGTAAAAGCCCTGAAGATGGTGTTGGTAGTGCTGATTGACATTCCAGAAGCAAACTGGTCACCACCTGAATACAGATAATGACAGAGCTACAGCTTTGAAGAACTTGCAAGCTGCAGGTAACAAGTCTAAAGAACAGAGGAAAAAGAATATAGCACAGAGAGGCACCGAGGAGTGTAATAATGAGCATTAAGTCTCATTAGCAATGCTTTTATTGTCTTGCTGCAAGCTTTTTTAGTGTAATGTTCTCAGCATCTTGGGGTCCTGATCAGATTGTTCTTTGTACAATGGAGGTGGAGAGCATGTCTACCAACTAAAGGCAAGTCAAGGAAAGACCTACTAGATACAGCCAAAGCACAGTAGCAGGAATGTTTGCAGGTGTAGATAATACAGCTTGCAAAGAAAAACTGAGGAAACTGGGCCTCTTTAGCCCCAGTGTATGAACACAGAGAAGAAACAGCTCAATGGTCTTCAAAAACATAAAATGCACCTTCAGAGAAGAAAAGACTATTCTGATTTCCCTGACCATGGTCAAGATATTGTAGTTGGATTGCAGCAGGAAGGCTTTAGTTCAGACACTTGGAAGAATTTTCTAGTGGTAAAGCCCTGGTGTAGGTTGTCCAGGGAATGGGGGAGTCTCCAGCACCAGCCATGTTCCACAGCAGGCTGAATGAAGAGCTGTCAGGAATGATGATGTCTAGGAGAGACCCACTGGAGAGAGAGGACCAGATACCTTCTCAGGTCCAGATCCGGGTTTGTGATTCTGTGGCATTGTTCCTGGGACTACTTGGTAACAAAAATGACATATTTTGGAGGTATGAAAAGGACAAGCCTTCTCTCCTTGAAAGTCATCCATTAGTTGTGAAGGAGTTAATTTCCTGGCTAAAACAGAGCATACATAATCAAGTCAGCTAATGCAAAACATGTTTCTATGGACATACGTAGTCTATGAAGGCTTAAGTGTAGGCATAGAGCTACCTTGGAGTTAGATCTGAAAACCACCAACCCACTCTTTAATTTTTAACAAGTTCTGGATGAAGGTTCAGTGCAAACAGCCTGACTGGTTTCTCAGGCAGTGAAGAAAGGTGCAAGCTGACTACAGTGACATGCAGCTGAGCCAGAGCAAGACGGGCCAATCAAGGATGTCGGGACAACGCAGAGAGGTTGTGCTAAAATTATGCACTTAAGCATGGACGTTGCTTTTCTAGCCTGATGTCACCAAATCTTACGTTGCAGCTCACTAATAAATGCCATCTTTTATAGAGATATTTGGCCTGTGCCACAGAAAGTGTCTGCTGGTTGTATGGCTGCCAAAAGATCAAGCAGAGTACTGCTTATAGGTGCCTACACAAAAGGTTGTGACTGATGCCCTGATGGGCAGGTTCAAGAGAATGGTGGGCACTTTGGGCTGTCTGCTACCCACAGCAGCTGGCTCCCTGTACTTTTGTTGGGAAAAGCTGACCCGAGGGCCAAATGGTCCAGTGGCTAGATTGAGCTGTGCAAATGTAGATGTCTAGAGCCAATTTAGGTGCACCAGAGTATCCAAAATACCCTCAGGTGGCTGGCAAATCTTGATGCAGAGGCTATGAGAGACCTGCTCCCAGGATGAAATTCCCTGGATCATCTCAACTTGGCATTTAATGCTTGGGCAAATGAGCTGAACCCAGAGTATCTAACATGAGCTCAAGCTCTTTTGGACTTCCAGCTAACAGAGGTGTGGAATCTGGGGACCTTATTTTGGTGGATCAGGGCTGTGGAGCTTCCTGTGGTAGAAAATTTAAATCAGGAGTCTGGGGGTTACAAAATGAAAGGAGCCCTCCCAGGTAATCTGTGTAAGGGTAAGGCACTACACATGTACATACACACGCTCACACCAAGTTTTTCCAGCTCATTATATTATCCAGCAGGGGATTTATTTTTTTAAAAAAAGCAGTGTAAAAGTAGATCGACTGATAAAAAAGAGCCTTTTTGTTGTGAGAGCTTGCTGAGTTTGGGAAACTGCTTTCAATGCTATTGGCAAACACTTTACAGTATAAGCAGGGCCTACATCAGGCAGATAAATAAGTGCAGATGCGCTTTTCTGTAGGAAACATTTGGCGATAGACAATATATTGAAAAAAAACCCCTCATCAAATTAATTGTGGCCAATTAGACATAACCCCTTCCCCTCATCCCTGAATCCCCTCCAATCGCGGCTGCCTGAATGGGAAAAGCTCCTATCACCTGTTTCATTATGCAGATTGATATTCGAACATCTGAGAACAATGCTGCTTTCTGCACGGCACGGCTCCAAATTGCTAATGAAACAGCTCTGCCAGACAAGTCACTTAAACCCGCTCTCGCTGCTGCTGCCGACAGCTCTCAGGGCAAGTTGGGAGGGGGTGGAGTGGGAAAGGGGCTCTCCACTCTGAATGCGCTAATAGCCCCCAGTCTGTGTGTTTATCTCTTTCCAGAGCAGGAAGATTTCTGCTGTCTGACTCTGAGAGTCACAAAGCTGTGGTCTGATTTGGACTTAATTCTTGATTTCAATTTGTGGAGTGAGGGGTTGAAGAGGTGGGCAGCCACTGGGCTCTGAACACAGACATCTTTTGTCCCAAAGCTACCCCAGCCCTTCAGGCACGCTTGGTGTCTGCTTCACACCCCCATCTCTAGCATCCACCTCCCCTCCACAGTTGATGTGAAGCCAGCTCCATAAGGGATGCCTCTCATGGGCGAGAACGTGTCACATCACCTTGGGTACCAGCGGAGCATCTCGCGACTGAGGCCCCGTGGTGACTGAGCAGGAGGCTGCAGGTGGGGTACACCTCCACCCGGGGCTCTTTGGGTGAAGGGCTGCAGCTGAGCCCTGCAAGTTCCCTCCCAGGCAGTCACCCTTCCAGGTAGATGGAGCTGGGCAGCAGGACAGGGCTTCTGCTACAGGGAAGCGTGAGGTGGGGCTCCAACAAGCGCAGACCCTGTATGGCCCTGTTTGCTGCTCCCTGGGACTCTCTGCAGCTGTGTTTGCTCGGCAACTGGTGCAGTTGCTTATCTTCCCCTCCCCTGTTATCACCACATTGTTTTGCAAGAGCCTCACAGGACTCATCTTTGTAGATGGCTGGGGTAGAGTAGTTGTGACTTAGGGCACTGGCAGGAGAAACATTTACATGAAATGATGGGAGTGTTCTCTCATTAATCTAAATTGTGACCCTTTCAGTCAATATCTGTGGTTAATTCTTTTGTCGATATTTACTGAGGCATTCAGATTACCTCTGCACATGCTGCCTCTGTGCCCCTGCAATGTGCCTCAGCTCCTCTCTCATGTCTCTCAGACTCCTTCTAGACCAGCTTGCCAAAGTGCCCTGCTCCCCTGGGGCTGACACTTCTGATCCAGGCCCACTCTCCCAGCCCCTGGGAGAAGCCAAACAAGTGGCTTTCCTTACTGAACTCTTTGACAATGGTGTCAATTAACTTTTGTCCTTATAGGTCTTCTCCAGTTTCTCCACGTATGTTCCTCTACTATGTTGCTAGGAGAGGATACACTCCATTCCCATCTGTCTCATATTTTCTGGAAAGGCTTGTATGTCTTCTTGCTCCTTCAGTATGAGCTGTGTGGGGCAGAAGTGAGTTCAGAAAGATGCAGCAGTTTTTGGCTGGGCATCAATTGCTTTCAGCTTTGCAAACACCAAACCTGGAAGTATGTTCCTCTTAGGCATTCAAAGTAAGTATCTCTAGTGTAGGTCTCATACAGGTCCTTTCAGAATGTTTCCTGTCTCGTTGTCCACCAGGCTATGGTTGAAGTGTCTGTGCATGTGTGTGTGTGGAGAATAATTTGCATTTGCAGATCTGTTCTGACTGAGGAATGAACAGAGGGTAAGGGATGATGAGTGAATACGCAGTATATAGTTTTGTAGAAGCCAACAACCTGGCTTCCTTCTCTAGAATCATGCTTTTCCAGTTGCTGAAAACAGTCATTTCCTTCAAGAGGAATGTTTTCACTTATTTATTTATTGCCCAGGAGGTTAAAAATTAAATATAGAGCCTTTCAGCTCTGGTTGCTAAGATGGGCCCTCAAACACAGTGGGGACAAAAGATAGTTCAGAGGTGGGATTGTTTCCCTGACTGACTCTATAATCCTTCTTACTCCAGTTCATAGACACAATGATGGAAGCACACAAAACTAGAGGTTGTATTACTGTGAATGGAGGGTGGAGGTATAAAATGGACATTGGATGGGGCCTCTTTTTCTCTTAACACTCTTTGGACCCAGAGAGTGGCTTTCATAGCTGCTGCCCCTCCAAAGAACATGCTGAAGCTGAGGTCATGCCAGTATTGGTTGAGCCTGCCTGCTGCTTGCCCTGCTGACTTTACTCTGTTGGAGGGCTCTCTGGGGATGGGGGGTGTCCCATCTGCTCTCAAGGCTGGGTTCTGCAGCTTCTGGGGAAGCAAGTTGCCAACTTTGCAAACTCCCATTTTGGCATGTTGGGGAGAGACTGTGTTCCTTTGTGCCTGGTATGGCAATGCCCTTCTTCTGATGGTTCCCCTAAGCTGTTGTTATAATCAGCTTGGTAAAAAAGAATAATTTTAGCATGCTCCAGTGATTTTTCTCCCATCAAAGTTTGCTTTCATTCCCATTTGTTTTGATAGCTATGAGTTTGTCTTCATCCCTAGGGGGTGTGACAAGGTTCTAAGAGCCACCTCACTGCCTTGTTTTATGCTATGTGAAACCTCTTTTTATTGGTGATGTGCCAACCTGTGTTTCAAAAAACAGCCCTGATGTTTTCTATTGGCTTAAAGCAGTAAGATGTGATCTCTCTCACATACTCATATGTGCACATACAAGCCAGCCCCTCTCACTGTCCAAACTGGAGAGATGATTCCTTGCACAGCCAGATGAGTTGACTGGTACACAGAAACAGGTCATGTGAATGGTGTGTTCACCTACCCAGAGACACAGCTCCTGGTTGGCCTTTTTGCTGAGATGTTGTGAGTGAGATACACTGGTTTAGTGTTATTGGTCTCCTTGACCGGGTTCCAAACTGGCTTTGGGCAGAACTCAAGAACAAGGCTCATCTGCATGATTTTTAAGGTATAGCTATAGACCGCAGCCACATTTCCACTAGAGGAGGTGGCAGTACATGACTGCATATACTCATGTACCAGGTGAACTGTTGCTGTTAAATGGGTTTGGTCTGACCGTTAGCATGTTCTTAGTGTGCTTCTTGGGATCATCCAAATACACAGTCACAGTTGGGAGTCAAGAATTAGCAGTATGCAAGCTACTGGTTTATGTATCAAGAGAGGAGTGGGCTTCCCTCCATCTAACCTACCTTTGCATCTTTTTCTTTACTGCTTATTCAGTTCCTGGCTTGCGATTCTATGCTCCTTCCCGTCTGCTGGTTCTAGGGTTTTTAAGCAATCTTGGTAATTGACAGTCTAAATTTTACTGCTCATAAAACCCCAGAGAGCATTGATTATGACTTGAGTTAAGCAAGTGGCATATAAAATCTCACAGCCTTGCAGCCGTAGGGGAATGTTATGATGAATGTATTTCTTGGGAGCAGCAAAAGATTTGGAGTATTCTGCCAGCTCTGTTCTGGGCATCAAATGTTACTAGTGACTTGCAGCCACTAATAGCATTTCATTTGGGACATTTGCCTAAAAGTTTGAAAGCTGATCATTCATTTGGTGAAGTGGGTGTGAGGTGTTCTGAGAGGCATTTCTCCTCATTAATTACTTTTCTTCTTCAGTCAGAATCAGGAAGCGTAACGGCATCCACTGGGCTGAAAAAGATACTTCTTAGAAACTACATGACATTTTGTGGATAAAATGCACATAGATTTTATTGAAAATCTTTCCTTGACTGTGTTCCAAAGCTGCTGTTAACCTTTTCCCTTTCCTTTTTCCTTTTTCCTTTTTCCTTTTATCTAACCTCCTTTTAATCTCTGATCACTGTCTATTTTATGCACTTAAACCAGAGTGGACAAAAAGACCGGGTTGCTCAGGTTCACTTCTTGGTTCTTAGGCACTAACAGGAGATGTTTGTGTTTGAAAACAGTGAAATATAATATCTTCTCATTAATGTTTTCTACATGATAGTAAAATAAAATCAGAACTACCTTCCAAGGAGAGTGTGTTCTCTCATTCAGCTGACTGCTTCTTGCCGAAAGATTTTGAGAAATGTTCTTTTTCTGTCTCTCCAGTTCCAGAAACCCAATGACTTCTCACCCCCTTTCCGCTTTGGGACGGTTCCCAATGGCAGCACAGAAAGGAACATTCGCAACAACTACCCTGAAATGCACAGCTACATGGTGAAGTTCAATCAGAGGGGGGTGGATGATGCACTGTTCTCACTGAAGACTGGGTGAGGCTTTCTTCTTCTGTGCTTACTCACCACAGAAACCTGTTTTCTTTTCATGTTTATCTGGAAATTTGTTTGTGGGGCTTGGAAAATGAGCGTCCATTATCATTCTGTGGTTAAAAGTATAGCAAGACCACATACAGCACAGGAGAATAGTTCTGTGGTTTGCTTAGCCAGGTTTTTCTATTGACATCTGTATAAGAGTTTCTGGTTTTGCTGTGTTTATAAGACTATTTTTTTTTTAAAAAAGAGGATCTTCTGTGTCCTTGTATATGTTAGCCTTGTGTATATTTGTCCCGAAGACCTTGTTTCATCACGATGTTTCATGCCGATGGGTCCCTATGCAAACACAGGAAAAGCTCACAGACCTCTGTGGACAAAGGGTTTTTTTCAGAACATTTATATTGTCATCTGGAGAATCTTTGTTTTCCCTTCTTCTGTGTATAAAAGATTACATTAATCAGGAAGCTGAAACAGTCCTTGTCAAACTAATCCCACCCCAGTGTATCACTAGCTAATATAATGTAATGGAAGGTGTGCTTGAAGCAAATAGTTTAGAAGTAGCCCTTCTCTCTGGAATATTCCAGTGTCAAGGGCTGAACAAAATGTTGTTTGAATAATGAGGAAGTATATAAATTGGGAGCATTTCCTTGGATAGTTTGGGAAACATGGGAAATCTCATTAGCAAAAAATATGTTTGAACAGCTCATCCTATTTTAATAGCAGTGAATCTGTAAAGGAGGTAACTTTAAAACACCATTTTGCAAGCCTTTGTCCTTTATAATTAAAGACCTCCTCCCAGAGCTGACCATTTTGTCAGAGCCCAGCCCCAGTGAAAAAAAACCATTCTTGCTTACACTTGTGTTGCACTCTTATGAGAAAGTTCATTCCAAAGCACGAATGAAGATGTTCAGCCAATTTAATTACTAGATTGACTGAATATTCCTAAACCTGTTTGCCAGGTTCAGAGGCGCACAGCCCATTATAAATGATTGTACCATTGTTGGATGCCATCCTGGGAAGGTAGGTTTGCCAGGATAGTCATCATCCAGGAAATAAATATGCTCTGTCCTGGAAATATATGGATGAAATAGAGCTCATCACTTGTAGTAGATGTCATCCTGGCTTCATATCCACCCTTGGACAGACTTCCCCACAGATACGCACTTGAACTGTGATGATCACCATACTGGAAATATATGTACAGGATTGAAAAGATAGTGTGGGTGTGAGAATGTGCAACGTGGAAGGTCTTTGGTCTTTTATCAGAAAGTGCTTCATTTCAGATCTAGTGGGAGGATTTACTCATTGGCAGTCTTGGCTTATGTGGAAGACGCAGCTCCTGAGACTGCCCCCCACACCCAAATCAATTTGTTGCAGTGAGAGGAAGGCTCTCATCAGTCTGTTGTGCGGTCTATCTGTCCCAGCCCACAATCAGGATTTCTCTGTGTTGAAATAGAATTTTTCTTGTCGTTTTCAGCTAAGCACTCTTTACCAAAGAGCTACTCAGCATGGTAAACCATAAAGCTGCTATCGTGGCCACTTGACATTGGTAAAGATCCAGTAGAGCTTTTCACAGTAACTGAGGAGTTGAACGCGATGGCCTGACTGTAATAAATTTGAAAAAAATTACATTTCACTCAGCTAAGTCATGCCAGCAGTTTGAATTGGAGAAAATCTTTTCCTTACTCCAACTGCTACTTTGCTATCTAATATTGATTCATTTTATAAAGCATTTTAGGTTCCTTTGAGATGAAAGGCAGTACAGAAATATAAGCTTTTCTTAGGACTATAGGTCCCCTTGACTTCCTTTTCATTCATCTTTATCTTGCAGTATGTTTTTATTCCAAATTTGCTTTCGGATCAGAAATGATGATTATCAAAGAGTCAGAAAGAAATAGACAGTCCTCATTTATAATCTAGCTTCACCCATAAACAGGTTCTAGGCTCAGTTTTTAGTTAACTGTGATGAAAGTGAAGATGAACCTATTGTGAACCTAAGTGAAGATGAAGATGCAACCTATTGTAGTCTATTTGAAAGAGGGTTTTTTCTGCCTTAATTACCTGAGAACACCTTTAAAGTCCTACAGATTCTATCTTTTCTGTACTATACCCCTCTTGTTTCTTGCACCTGTGCAGGAAGTTGGATGCTTTCATTTATGATGCAGCAGTGCTAAACTACATGGCTGGAAGAGATGAAGGCTGCAAGCTGGTGACAATTGGGAGTGGGAAAGTGTTTGCCTCCACCGGCTACGGCATTGCCATCCAAAAGGACTCAGGCTGGAAGCGCCAGGTTGATCTTGCCATTCTACAGCTTTTTGGAGATGGTAAGTAACAAGAAAAAGAGGAGTTGGAGTTTTCCTAAGAAATAACAAGTTTTACATGTAAGAAATAGAACTTCCTAGCACTGGTGCTTCAGATTAGAGTTGAAAACAGAAATCAGTAATGAAATTTTGTTAGAGGCATTACACCAAAAATGTGAGGATGTCACTTGGTTTATATTGTTGATGCAGGGTAACAGTATCATCAAAAGCAATGACAAAAGCAGTAAAGGTTTCATAGGACCACCTCAGATGTATGTTTGAAAAATATCCTGTGCGAAGACTGTCTTGTAAAACAAGACTTCTGTTGTGAACTTTTCACTGCCTTTCTGGTTCTGCCATGAGCAAGCCCACTAATGATACTGGACTTTCTGTGCTCAGCCCATGCTTTATAGTTCTAGACAGGATCAAGCCATGCAGAGTTTACAAAATTAAAGGATAAGTATTTCTAGATGAAAAAGTTAACTGAGATTTTCCAAAACCTAAAAAAAATCAAGGAAGACCTTGAGACTCAGAAGCATATTTTGGTGTGAGTTTTTAATCAGAATATTATAGTTACCTAGTTTATCTCATCATTTACAAAGAAATTGCTATTATTTAAAAAAAATATTTGTGGGATGAAGAATTCCCTGTGACAAAAAAAAATTTTATTGGCTTTCCCTTTCCATTCCATATTACATCTTGTTGTGTCCTTCTTTTGAATAAATAAAATTCACAGGTTATTTTATTTATAATTATTTATTTTTTCCTGAAATCTGAAACTAACATATGGTATAATAAATATGGAAAGAATATAGCTGTGATATGCTGCAGCAGAAAGTTGGCCACCTGAAGGACAGGGTGTTCAGTCTCCTAAACAACCTAATATCTATTATTTCAGAAAAAGATGTGCTTTAAAGACTGTACTATGGTGCCACATAAATATACAGATTTTTTTCCCCCCTGTCACTGGACTGGAGGTTAAAAATGTGAAAAATTAACTTTCCTAACAGAATGAAAAGAATTGCCGACCTGCAAAATTAGTTTATTTCTGAATGTCTCAGTATGTGTATGTGTGAGTGTTTATCTCTCTCTCCCTCCCCTCATGAAAATACCATAATAGGAGTAAGTGGGGTATGAAATTAGACTACAGAACATTTGTTCCTAGCTGATACAAATTAGTAATATTTTTGATCAAAGGACTTGGAAGTGTTGAATTTGGACAAAAGTAAAGGGAATAAAAACAGGTAAAAATGCACAAATATCTTTGAGAACATTGCACCTAGTTTTAATGAACTATGGATATGATGGAGACAAATTCAAAATCAGACATTTTGATTTTAAAAAATCAACATTTTGAGTTTTGATCTGGAAATGTACAATGTTTTCATTTAGAAGTGACTCATTTTTCCTACCAGTATCAGTCGCTGATTTTTCCCTTCATTGACCTAATATGAAAGTGGAAGTTTGTGAGGCCAGGTCTTCAGTCATCTGGTGGACAACTTTTTCAGGATCTCACTGTAGACATTTGGCAAGTGTGATAGCTGTGTCCTGTGGAACAGCTTTTTGTGGCTAATATCTGGCTGTGGAAAAATCCTGTTTTCTTCCCTGTGACAAGTTGCACCTGCCCCTGTCAGAAGGGCAGTCAGGATATTCCATGGACATAACAGAATTGGAAAAAGAGCATGGCTACTGGAAATGACCTTAGATTGGCTTCTTGCTTTTAGTCTGCCCCAGCTTAAGCTCTTTAGCCATTGCAGGGCTATCTAACCTGTTTCTTTCCTTCTCTCTTTCTAGGGGAGATGGAGGAGCTGGAAGCTCTGTGGCTCACTGGTATTTGTCACAATGAGAAGAATGAGGTTATGAGCAGCCAGCTGGATATAGATAACATGGCAGGTGTCTTCTACATGCTGGGAGCAGCCATGGCCCTCAGTCTAATCACCTTCATCTGTGAGCATCTCTTCTACTGGCAATTCCGCCACTGCTTCATGGGTGTCTGCTCTGGCAAGCCCGGTGTGGTCTTCTCCATCAGCAGGGTAAGTGTAATTAGCTGGCAGGGAGGAACACAGGATTTATTCAGACAGTCCTAGGTAGTGGAGATGGGGAAATCCATCTGTCTAACATACAGGTGGGATAGAGATACAGATATACGTGGTCTACAGGATAAAGGCCGGCATCTTTTCACTATTAACGTTGCAAGAGCATCTAATGTTTTTCTGTGACATCTCTGGTCTCTGCTGGATTATGGTCATGGAAATTTCACATGGAAATGAAAATGCATTATAAAGGGAGTTTAACTGTAACTCTCTGCTCCTCCAAAGTGAGTTGTGAGGAGGCCAGATTTGGGGACAATAAGTCAAGTAATGGTGGGTAATATGATTAGAAATTCAGGAGTTTTTCATTGTCTTCTATATTACAGCTGTTCAGCTCGCTTTATGTCAACTAAAGTGTGCTGTCATGGAGAGTAGGTAGTCTCTAACCAAAAACCATGCACTAAACCTTGCAGAAATTCTTCCAGAGAGGGTGACCAAATGAACTTAGCAATCACTTTATGCAAATCTGTCTTAGGGTATAATACTTACATTTAAAGTAGATTTTAGTACTTTCTGAGTCATCTTTCTGCTACTAGTGTAGCTAGCAGTGTCCCATTTGGAGCTTTTTTTTTCTTCCTTCAAGCCACTGGTTCCTTCTCCCCCTCCATTCTGATGTGAGGTCAAATGTCAGCATTTTTGACCTCAGTGTTCAATGTAACAGAATTAACTTTGATTGTGCAAGGAGTATATAATTGCAACGTAACATATTGTTGAGGAAAATGACAAAGCTTTTTGAATGCAGGGGTACAGGCTCTCTTCTAACCTGGTTTAGTCTGGAGATGATATGGGAGGTTGTGTGTGGTGATCCTTAGCTAAGTACAGATTCTTTCATTCTGGGGTTATCTGTTAGACCTGGGCCAAGTTGGTGAAAAGTCGGAAAAGTGTTAATCACCTGCTAGCTGCTGAGAAGCCATGATAACATGATGTGATGGTGTCCATTTCACAACTGACATTAATCAGCAGGTGCCGTTCACAGGCCAGGGAATAAATGAGCCCCTTTACTCCTAGGGGTAGCTCTTGCAAACAGTTTCTGTCATGGATGAAATGAGCTAGTGGGAATGTGGAGGAATCAGGGATGTCTGCTGTCTGATTTGAGGATGAATAGAGGACTTCTGCTTTCAGGGATGTCAATTTGGAGCCTGTTATCAGTGTTAAATTTAACAGAATGCAATTAAAAATTCTATTGTACCTCACTCAACCAGATGCAAAAGATCTAAATACCTATTCGGCAGTCCTGCTCTTTCTCTGTTTCCTTTTCTAATCTGTACTGGTGATTAATGTTGCTGAGTTTATGACAAATGAAGCTGTTCCCTTTTTAAGATAGCTCCTGTCTCATTGATTCACTGATGTCCAGATGGATTTCAAGGGCCAAAACAGACTTTCTTTCTCTCATCCACACAGAATCATTTGTCTTGATGCTTTTGTTCCCAAGCATATTATTTTCCCCATTTGCAATTCTGTGTTACACCTACTAGACTTGAGTAACTCTTACAGATGCAAGCAGGTATTCCTGCATCCTACAGATAGAACATAAAGCAAAACAGAGGAAGAGGAATGGAGAGGAAGGAAAAAATGTAAGGGACAAGAAAGAGAGTCAGAACAGCAAGTGTTGGTAGAACTGATCTGGTTTCATTTGATTAGGTTGTGCTTCATGATGGAAGGCTGAGAGGCCTTGCTGTCCTGCAGGAACATGCTGTTGCTGTGCAAGGTGATTCCCACTCCAGGTTCTCTTTCATGTATTCTTTGCAGGACCACTCACCTTCCTTTTTTCTCTCATTTCAGGGCATCTACAGCTGCATCCATGGCGTGGCCATCGAAGAACGCCAGTCAGCAATGAACTCCCCCACGGCGACTATGAACAACACCCATTCCAACATCCTCCGCCTGCTTCGGACAGCCAAGAACATGGCCAATCTATCAGGGGTCAATGGCTCACCACAGAGTGCCCTGGACTTCATCCGCCGTGAGTCGTCAGTCTACGACATCTCCGAGCACCGCCGCAGCTTCACTCACTCAGACTGCAAGTCCTACAACAACCCCCCCTGCGAGGAGAACCTCTTTAGTGACTATATTAGTGAGGTGGAAAGGACCTTTGGCAACCTCCAGCTGAAGGACAGCAATGTGTATCAGGACCACTACCACCACCACCACCGCCCCCACAGCATTGGCAGCACCAGTTCCATCGATGGGCTCTATGACTGTGACAACCCACCCTTCAATGCCCAGTCGCGGTCCATTGGGAAGAAGCCCTTGGATCTGGGATTACCCCCTGCAAAGCACAGCCAGCTGGGTGACCTTTATGGCAAGTTCTCCTTCAAGAGTGACCGCTATGGGGGCAGCGGGGCCCATGACGACCTGATCCGCTCGGATGTCTCTGACATTTCCACTCACACGGTCACCTATGGCAACATCGAGGGCAATGCCGCCAAGCGGCGGAAGCAGCAGTACAAGGACAGCCTGAAGAAGCGGCCGGCCTCTGCCAAGTCCCGACGGGAGTTTGATGAGATAGAGCTGGCCTACCGCCGGCGCCCGCCCCGCTCACCTGACCACAAGCGCTACTTCAGGGACAAGGAAGGGCTACGGGACTTCTACCTGGACCAGTTTCGGGCTAAGGAGAACTCGCCACACTGGGAACATGTGGACCTGACAGATATCTACAAAGAGCGGGGAGATGAGTTCAAGCGCGACACAGGAGGAGGAGGGGGTGGCTCCTGCACCAACAGGGCCCACCACAAACATGGCTCGGGTGAGTTTGGCGGAGGCAACGAGCACAAGCATGGCGTTGTGAGTGGAGTCCCGGCGCCGTGGGAGAAGAACCTGACCAACCTAGACTGGGAGGACCGGCCTGGGGCTAATTTCTGCCGCGGTTGCCCTTCTAAGCTGCACAACTACACGCCATCGGTGGTGGGGCAGAACTCCACCCGCCAGGCCTGCATCCGCTGCGAGGCCTGCAAGAAAGCAGGCAACTTGTATGACATCAGTGAGGACAACTCGCTCCAAGAGCTGGACCAGCCACCTGCCCCCGTGCCCGTGGCCACCAGTGCCACCTCCTCCTCCAAATATCCTCAGAGCCCTTCCAATTCTGCCTCCAAGGCGCAGAAGAAGAACCGCAACAAGCTCCGCCGGCAGCACTCCTATGACACCTTTGTGGACCTGCAGAAGGATGACTCGGCCCTGGCCCCCCGCAGCGTCAGCCTCAAGGACAAGGGCCGCTTTTTGGAAGGGAGCCCCTATGCCCACATGTTTGAGATGCCAGCCAGTGAGACCACGTTTGCCAACAACAAGTCCTCAGTGCCCGCCACCAGCTACCACCACCACAACAACCCCGGCAGCAGCGGGGGCTACATGCTCAGCAAGTCGCTCTACCCCGACCGGGTCACCCAAAACCCTTTCATCCCCACTTTTGGGGATGACCAATGCTTGCTCCACGGCAGCAAATCTTATTTCTTCAGGCAGCCTGTGGTGGCAGGAGGGCCCAAAGCCAGGCCAGACTTCCGAGCCATCGTCACCACCAACAAGCCGGTGGTCTCAGCCCTTCATGGGGCTGTGCCAGCCCGTTTCCAGAAGGACATCTGTATAGGGAACCAGTCCAACCCCTGTGTGCCTAACAACAAAAACCCCAGGGCTTTCAATGGCTCCAGCAACGGGCATGTTTATGAGAAACTCTCCAGTATTGAGTCTGACGTTTGAGTGAGAGGGGAAGAGCGCGGGGAGGGACTGGGGGTGTATGTGGAGTGTGGGAGGGTGGGGTGGGATCAATCCCATCAGTTACTCTCCAGGGTCATCCTTAGTTTGTGGGATACTGGAGTTCTGAGTAGTGCAGCACTGGTGACAAGTGCCACCTCTTTGGTTTCCCCTCTTCCTCCTCCTCTTTCCTACCCCTCCCCTTTTATCTCTTTTTCCATGTTCTCGCTCCTCCCATTCTCCTCCATTCCTGGCCATTGCACTTTACAGTGACGTCGGAGTTGGATATCCTCGCTCGTGATTTCAGGAAGGGGAGAAAAAGGCAGGGAAGGGGTGGGCTGAGGGGAAGTGGCAGTGACTCTAGCGTTTCACTCTTGCTGGCTTCCAGCAGAGAAAGGCATGTGCACGCACATGAGTGTGTGTGGCAGGAGGAGACAGCAGAAGCAGTGTAACAGAGGCAACTCTTCCTAAGACTGCCTAGAAAAGAGTAGTGTTCGAAGATGTGGAGAAAGTGAAGGGTGAATAACACGACTAACTTGATGATGCACTTATATGTTAGCTATACTGAGGTTCTCGCTACATTATTTTGTGAAGATTATGGGGGTTTAGGGCTGAAATATATATATATATTTGCGTATATGCTGAGAAATTTTATGCTAAAATTTTGAATTGTCTGCTGGGAGGTGTGGGGGGAGGGAGAGAAGGCTTGTCTGCAGGTCTGGTTAGTTGTTTCACTATGGCTATTACAGCCATTGAATCTGTGGCAGACCAGTGAGAGAGATGGAAAGGAAGTGGGGTCTGAGTTTGGGAAAGCAACCCTGGAGTCAGGGAGGCTGCTGGGATCTCTAACAGAGGATGCTGCTTTGCACTGAAATGAGAGGAGTTTGGGGAAGGGGGCACAGGGTTGGTTCATTAGCTGTGAATTGCTCACTAGTTGTGACATACTTCAAGGGTGGGACCAGTGTATAGTATGGGTTAGCCTATACGCGAGTATATACGATAACTTTATACTTGAAATGTCTGTGGAGAAAGCAAGATAAACCCATGATCCTATAAGGCATCTGGATAACAAACACAGTGGAACAGAGCTAAAGAGTAGGGAAAGGTGGGGAGTTTAGTCACTGTCACTTCAGGGGACACCAAGCCTGTTCTGGCATGTCCTTTCAGTGAGGAGGGCAGGGAAAAAAAGAGGGTTTGTCCTTCTGCTCTCCCTATCCTTGGTCAGCAAGTTGGAACAAAAGGAATAGGGTGCCCTCTGCCAATGCTGGCATGGTGCTGGAGAGGAAAAGAAAAAAAATGCCCTGAAAGGGTGCGTGTGGTGGCAGTGGTGCCAGCGGACTGTTTCAATGCCTCCTTGCACATGTGGAAATGAGATGAGGGTGTGTGCACTCATGGGAAATACATATGTATATTTACTATTGAATGTACAGGGGAAGTACGTGACTTGTCTTCCTGGGAAGGGGTGTGCTTGAATAAATGCCAGAGAGCAAGGAAACTTGTGCCGAGGGCTGAAGACAAGACATGCAAGGCTGAGATGCGTGTGTACGTGTACGTGTGCCTCTGTGTGCAAGAGAGAGAGATACTAGCACAAGTGCAAAGCTGGAATAGCCTAGGGTTTCCCATCCCTGCAGTTGTAGTGACAGCTTTCCTGGTGCACCTAGTATCGATAAGAATGTTTTTTTCTTTCCATTGTATCATTTTAGATGCAAGTTAAACTAAAGAAAGGGAGCAATGGTAGGAGTGAGAAGCTAAACTCCCCTTTCATATGTCTTCTTTCTCCTGAGGTGGGGGTGTGGGCTGACCTCTCCTGTCCTGAGAGATATGGCAAAGTCTCTCCTGCTTATCCTGGGTCTGTCCCCGTGTCTTGAAGACAGTGGCTCACCTGGGGAGGGGTTGAGAGAGCCCTGTGCTGAGGGCATGCAGACACTGCTGGGGACTGACTCTGAAAGGAGATGGCAGCCCTGTCTTTATGAGCCACATTTCTTGGAGCTGAAAGCCACCTCTCTCACATCCCTCACCACACCCTGGTTGATTTTATCTTATCTTTCTCTTTTTAAGCCAACGGAAGGCCTTTTATTTATTTACCTATTTATTTTATTTATTTTTTAAAGCTGGGGTGGGGGGAGGGTGGGATTTGCCTGTAAAGACAAAGAGTGCGAGGAGAGGGTGGGCAGGGATGGTGAAGGGAATATTTTCTTATATTTCAGTGAGGAAATTAAAGAGGGAAGAGGGGGAGAGTCTTTGTAATGCCACCCCTTAGTCTTCAGGGTAAGGGAACTTCTTATTCTTTCCCTCTTCTCTCATTACAAAGACAAAAAGGAAAGGAAAAAAGGAAAAAAAAGAAACCAAACGAATTAACAGAGCGATCTGCAATCCAGAACACACGGCAGCTTGTCAGATGCCTCTGACAGCGGCCACCGAGAAGGCGTTCCTTTCATTTGTAAATATTTCTTTTTTATTGCGTTTTTGTATAAATTGGTGTTTCTCTTCTCGTGAATATTCAGGTCGTGGGGTGGGAGGGAGGGGAAGTTTGTTTCCGCTCTGTTTGTTTTCTACAACTTTTCAGGCTACGTTTTTGGAAGCGGTTTACGCGGGTCGAGGCCGTATGAATGAGAAAAAAAAAAAAAGAGAGAGAGAGAGAAACCCATGTGTGTTGTGTTCCCCTGAGGCCCCCCGTATTGCCCTGTCACCTTTATCTTCATGAATGGAAGACGCCGGAACGTCACTTCAAGCCTTGCCAGCAGGGTTTCATGTTTTGATGGGAACACCCCCAATTCCTTTTTGCATATAAACTCTCTGTACCAGCATCTCTCTGTGGAGTTTGGGCCTCAAGGCACTACGCTGTCTTGATAGTGGTGGGGTGAACCATCAAGTTGGCCGCTCAGGTTGGACCATCACTTTGACATTAAGAGACTTCTCCAATGCTACTTTGGTTTAGAAATCTTGGACCTGGGAAAGCTCGTGATAATTTCTGGTATTTCCTAAGGGCTTGGGGGGGAGCTTGACAGCTGGCAAGGGCAGCTAATCTCTTTGGTGGTTATCTCGGTACTTTTCCGTCCCTCCCCACCTGGAACGAGGAAACCTGGAGGTGTCTCTGCAGGGAAATTAAGCCGAAAACAAACCAAAAAGAAGTTAATGGAACTTTTTTCAAATCTCTTCTTAAAGGTTCTGATTTTTGTGTTCTGGGGTGAAAGTTGGTTCGTATTTTCTCCGAACTGATCTGTCCCTTGTTCCACTGATTGGCAAATGATAGTTTGCCAAAATCATTATCTAGTGTTGATACTGTTGTAGCACTGTTAACACTCCGAGTGCTCTGCAAATATTAACTGTGCCACAAACCACTCAAATGAATGCTCTAGGGCAACCAGAAAAGAACTGGAAATTCTGGACTGAACCATTGGTCTAACTACAGGAGTCTGGTATTTTGCCTTCTCCCATAATAGATTAGGCCACGTGTCTGTCAGGTTAATCCTTTCTCCTATAAGAGATCTTTTCTGGTTGCTTTGTTTATTTTAGTTCTGACAGGTCAACAAGTTTTGGGACAGAGATGAAGGGGAGGGGGTGGGAGGGGGGAGGGTGTAATTCATAATCCAGAAAATAAATCGATGATGTTACTAAACTCTGATTATATATTTAGAATTTTAGATTTGGTGTATTTTCATTCTAAGTATTCAAGTGAATATCAATCAGGTAATATTAGCAGCAGGTGTTGTCTATACTAGAAAACCACCCATGTGCTGTTTATTACCTGTCCAGAAAAGAATGTGATTTCATACCAGAGCCTGACAAACTCCATATCCCCTCCCTTGCCATTTCTCTCTCTCTCCTATAGAAACACCAGTGTTTTCTGGGGCAGTGGCTGGGAATATTTTCGCTCTCTGAAGGTTTCTGCACACAAGACTACCAAGCAAAAACCATTGCGTCCTCTACAGTTTGGTGACCTCTACTCTATATTCGCAGCCAGCCTCCTGGGAAAGATTAGGCGCCTTTGGCAATGCTTCTGACATTTGCCTCCTCACTCTAGCCCCAGGCATGGCTCTCTGAGAGGGATTTTTATGAGCCATGTTCTTCTGAAGTGGTACTGGAGTATTTGTACTCAGCTGAAGGAGGATGCCTATGAAGGAGACAGAGGAAATATTCAAAAAATATCAGAAATGTGCCATACAGGGTGGAAAGCATCTGGCAGGTAGAACTTGCAGCCATGGATCTCCACATCATAAACCTTCATGGAGTATTCACACTAGCTTTTTACAGTAGTGCAACACAACACAGGCTGGCATAGTAGTTCTCTGCCTCCCATCACACCTCCCAGTGAGGGCAATATCAGAACTTGCCGTGTCACATCATAAGTAGGAAAGAAAAGCTGCAGTCAGGACTTGTTGTCAGTTGAGACAATGAAGCACACTGGCCCCACCTTCTCAGCAAAAAAACATCCCATTCTCTCTGAAATCCAGCATGTATTGTCAGAACTCTCCAGGCGAGAACTCTAGTGGGTTCAAAATGCTCAGCAATATGCAAGTATGAACTTTGCCCGTAGGGAATTGATATTTCAATTTCCAGCACAGGGGGAGAGGAAGGTTCCTTTGTGATGTCCTGAAGGATTTGGTGGAGGAGTTAAGAGTTGCCAAGAAGGGCCTCTTTGCTTCTGACTTCTTCAGCAATGCATGCTGATGTTGAGCTCCTCACTCCAAGAAGACACTAGCATCTATCTTGAATAAAGCCCCTTTGTACCTTCAAATCAGGGTTGTTTCTCACAGCAACATTGCCAGCAAAAGAAAGAGGGGGGAGATAGAGGATGAGTATGATGGTAGTGACAGGTTAGAGTGACCAGAGATACCTCAGGGATCTTTATAGGCAAGTCTTTGCTTTAGAGCTTTCTATCAAATGTGGCATATCCTCCCACCTCCATTGCTTATCAACAGATGGAAGCAAGCCTGGGAACACAGCCAATGATCAGACTTAGGCCTTTCACACATCCTCCACTCCAGTCAAGCAACCTTTGATGAGCCCTTCCCTTGGAGAAGGGTGGGAGGTTGCACTTCCCCACGTATTTTTGGTTGCCAAAAAGAAAAGAAAAAGGGGAGGGGATAAAGATGAGGAGTGTTGCTGAAGGGACTTTGTGCTGACTCTCTGCACCATTGCTCTAAGGAATTATACTTCACCCTTCCTGCTCAATCCAAGCTGGCAAAGGGTAGGGTCCAATTATGCTGCCTCTCCGTGGCATATGCCTGGCTCACCACAGGAGCCCCTGGGAGCTGTGTGCAAGAAAGGAACTGGATTGCTGGCAAAAAATGGGGACGAACTCCAAGCCACGATCCCCATCTGCACCCACTCTTTCCCATAAGTGCTTCCCTGCTGCTGAACACACCTGGCGTGTCCACCTGGAACACACCTACCATGCTGCTGGATGCTGCAGGGCACATTGAGATAGTAACTAGTGGGACCCGATTGTTGTCCCCACAAGGGCTTATTTTCAATTTGCAGCCAAATAGATTTCCAAGCCATAGACCCTTGCTGCATTCACCCACCTACACTTCCCTGTTGCTCTCTCCCTCTCCCTCACCCCTCCTCCAAAGGCAAACTGGGGCGCTGACTGTCTCACTGGCAATATGAATGCTATTGCTTCATCTTCATCACGGGCTCTCTGGACCTCGCTGGGGCTGACTGGAGACAGACCTGGGTGTCTGCCATTAGGACGGCAACAACGGCAACAACAAAAAACCACTTTGCAATTGGCTTTGAGCTCTTTCTTAATCTCTTGAGCATCCCCAAACTCCTCTCCTAGCCATACCATTTGAGTGAATTCTGGCACCCTTCTCTCATTCCTGACAACAAAACTGACACAGCATGAATGTGCTTGTGTATAGAAAAAGGCAGTGAAATCCTGTCGCAGAGAGCAGGACTCATGTCTCCAACACCAAGGGTACAGTCCCCTAGGTGCTTAGGTAAAAGAGGATCTCTGTGATGTATTAGTAGTTACAGGTCTCTCAACCTGCTGGCCTCCTGCCATTAAAGGTTCACAGCAAGCACCAGTGTACACCCCACGTCAGAAAAAAATTCCACGCTGTGGGACAGGGGTTCCTCTGGGCACATGCACACATACGAGGCATACTGGGGAAGTGAAACACACATGAACAAACTTGACGCAGCAGGAAGCTGTGAGGCTCACGTGCCTGTACGCGTGCGCACACACACACACATAGACATACAGACACATGCACGGTACATTGCAGTACGCTTAATGACTCTGTCCCACAATGCATTTTTGCCAAGTAGGAACAACGTGACCTTTCCTAATGTTCTGCTGGTAGTTACTTAATTTATGTATTCATTTTGTGACTTTTACATCATCTGCTTTCTTGACTGCAGCATTACTCTGTAAATATGTGTGTATATATGTACAGAAACTAACTCAAGCAATTATATTCAGGTTGGGAAAAGGGTGGGTTTTATATTTGTACAGTATTTCCTTATTAAATAATGGCATGGTGGGGGGTTGGGAAAGTTAACTTCTAAATTGTGGTTTTATTGGTCTGTGGTGTTTGAAGTTGTTTCAGTGATTGCTTTTGCTGGTTCGGAAAGTTTATCTGGATGTTATATGTGTGTGCCAAGAAAGGGTCCCCAAACAGGGGAGGTTTGGGATTGGTGAGGGGTGGTGGGTAGCAGAGGGTGTTAATAATTTCCTGTAATAAAAGCTGTGTTGATTGCTAGGGACTGTTTGTGTGAGGCACAGGGCTGTTTCCTTCTCTATGTGCTTTGCTCTTTGATTACTTTCTCTTCCCTGGTCCCCATTGTCTTCTCCCTGGGATGTCAGCAGAGTACATTCGTTACTGTGGATTAGAGGGATCTCTCTCTGGGCCTTCATTTCCTGACCAGCTCTTCCATATCCCTCTTTTTGTGGCCTTCCCAGTACCAACGGGAGGGGAAGTGGTGTGGTCTCAGACCTTCTGTGCCATTCTTGCCCACTTTGCTTCCTCTCCTTTAGACTCTTCCTGTCCTTCCTCTAAGCAGAACCTCATTTTCAGGTGTTTTGATCTCTCCAGCAGTTTACTGCCTCATCTCCCTAGCTTCTTATCTACTTATTTCCCATCTTACTCACACCGATTCTTGAATTTCATCTCTATGCCTCTTCCCTCAGAATGACTTATGCTGGCTGCTTGCCCACTCTGCTCCTTTTATTACTGTCTTGTTGCTCCGTTGTCTTCATCAGACTGTGCAATGCTGTGCAGAAAATGAGTGAAGGGCCGGACTCTACTTCTCCTCTCCTGGAAAATTCTAGCCCTGACCAGATTTTTAAAAGATGGTATTTGGTAGCTATTCTCTGTTACTTTCACTGAGGTGGTCTGTTCTTTCCCACTCAAGAAATAAGAAACGATTGGTCTGGCAAATTAGCCAATGCAAGGAAGCAGTGAAATTGTCTCTTCTGAGAAAGGCAAGAGAAAGGACATAATTTCTGTCCATGATGGCTGACTGGTGAATTTAGTGCAGGGGCAGATACAGTTTTTATTCACTCCAGGTTGACCCACATCAGGGTCAGTAGAGTATCTTTGCTTTTATGCTATGTGAATAAAGCAAGGCTACTGCGGAGAAGAATGCTATCTTTTGGAAGCACAGGACTACGTTCCATTACTGCCTAGAGGCCAGTGGCTTGTAAACACCAACATGATGTTCTGCTGTGTTGCAAACCTGGGAGTGAATGTCTGGTAGTATTTGGTTCCTTTCTGTCTGACAAGTCAACACAAGCTTGTGCTTGGCATGACCTGCCTAGGGTTTGTGGTCTAGTGTCATGTCATTAAGAGAGAAGAGTGACAGGGTGTGACATGGTGAATAAACAGAGACAGAACCGATGTAAAACTTTCAGGGGCTCTAGGCTGATGCCAAGACACCTCCCTCCCTTCCTTTTGGACAACTTGCATTGTTCCTTAATGGACGTCCACCAATCCACCACCCTCCACATCCATGGCACCGGCTGCTCATCCTTGAAGACACCTGCGTCTGATGGTCACAGTCTGAGAAAGGGCCAGTCAGCCTCTTGTGTGTGCATGTGTGTTGCCATGTGCCGTGATCTCTGAGGGTTTGAGGTGTACTGTATGAAAGCATATGGGGAGAGCAGGGAGCAATGGAAAGGGTCAGCATGACCAGAGGTTATCCAGAGCAGCAGTATTCCCCCAGCTGCAGCTAACTCTTGCTCAACCTGCCATTGCAGACCTGCATCTCTGATTTCTGTGTGGGAGAAACCACTACAGCCACATGGGAATATGGGAATGGAGCTCTGCTCAAAGGCGTGACCAGGATAGACATCCCTTTCATGTACCCTTACTGTGACCTTGGCATGCCTGTCCCAGCATGGTCCACAGTGGCCTGTGTACTTGTGAATACATGGCTGCAAATATGTGCCAGTCTGGGAGGAGGCGTATGTTAGTGCATTCAAGTGACTCCTTGCAGAACTCTAAACATAAGTGAAGCTGGAAATCCCTGCCCCATTTGGTGCTACCCCAACGATGTGGGCAGGCATCTCCTTGGGAGTACATCCCAGAGATTAGCTTTTGGCTGAAGTAGTGAGTTACCTTTCTGAGTGTCACCAGGTTCCTTGCTGTGTTTTCTTTGCTTGTTCAATATGCCATAAGCATGACATACCTGCAACATTTGCAGGCCGTCCAGAGAGAATGTATCCGTCACATGAGACTTCTGTCTAGGCCCATGGGCAGTGAGTGGCAGCTAAGTCCCATGTCAGCTGGAGAAAGATTACACCTGCCCCTGAACTGACGAAAATCAGTCAAGGGGACAGATGAAAGTTTTGTGCTTTCTTCCTCTGCTTTCCTTTCAGGCCTTGAAACCAGATCCATTGACACAGGCAGCTAAACTCCTGTGAAATTCAAGGAGCTTTTGGAACAGCTCCTTAGGGGTTTAGATGCCTTGAATGCCTTTTGTGGATTCTCTTGCTTGTGTGGGCCGCTTCCTGCAATGCATTTTGCCAGGATTCATCTCCCAGGAGCTCACCATGCTTGAACATAACTTAGAGGGGTTCCCTCTGCTTGGGATCACCATATGTATGTTGCATGCTTGTTGCTACTTGTCTGTATTTCTTGCACGTGTCTACTTGTGGGGGGCAGGGGTGGGTTCATGGTATGTGTATTTATGCAGCCTGCACACATTTGTATGTGTGGTGCCACAGTCTGTATGTGTGCTTAGGTGTTTGTACGCATGTGTTTGAGATGAGAGAAAAGTGTTTGAAGCTGTATGCCGCTAACGTCAGGTGATGAGTACCCGCAGGTATGTTGGCAACCCTGTTGGTGCTCTTGCTTACCTGGTAGGCCCTGGCACAGCTGCTTTGTTTGTACTCTGGGGGACCAGCTCTGAATCAGTGACAAGGCTGGGGCACAAACTCCTCCTGGAGATGGTTTGAATACAGCACCAGAAACCCATTCCATGCGTTCATTCACTTCTGTGCTGAATCTGCTGTGCCACATTTTCAAAACCATTGTGCCATACTCATCACCTACTTTGCCTTAACTGGTGGGTGGAGCAGGATGACAATCATGCACTGACTGGTAAGGTCTTTTGGGAGAGATCTGGTCAATCTGTCCTGCGACTGAAACACAAGGCTCCCTTGCTATTCCTTTTACTGCCTCCTAGTGCAATGCAAGCACTGAAATTCCACTTGCAAGCATGCACTAGCCTGTCCTTTCTTGCTCTTGTGTTAGATGGACACAGGCAAAAGCTGAGCTGTGGTGGATTGATCTCCCGTTCCTGCTATTTGGAAGAACCTCACCATTGCTGTTTGGAGCCGGGTAGGGAGCTTGCAAATCCAAAGCTCTGGAGGGATTCAGTTTCTTCAGAGGGGACGGTAAATAGGGAGGATGGGAGGTAGTGAACTTTCTGCAGCCATTCTCCATCCCATTAATTTCCAGGAGAGATTGCTACACCGCTAGCACCAGAGAGGATGACTTGCTGGGAGGGCCCTACAGTGCCAACCAGCACAGCACTTTAACTGGCCAAACTGCTGAACAAGACACTGCTGTCCTCTGTCAGCAGCCAGAAAAGACAATCAGGACTTGTTGAAGAGATGCCATAACTAGTCAGATAAGGAAGGAGCAACATTCAGGGCTAGGGTGCACATCATCTACACTGTCTTAAGTCTGCTTAACCAGCCCTTTAGTGCTGGTGTCACTGGGCCTCTTTGATGCTTTCTTTTTATTTATGTATTTAAAATGTAAGCGAGTAATCTGTGGCCTCCAGTGACTCCTTCTATCAGACCACATCCATCCATCTGCTCTGCTTTCTTCCACGTTCAGCCACTCTTTCCACTCCATCAAATTGTATCCTGTGCTCTGCCAGGCTTGTCTTTTATGGAAGAGAAGATATATGTGTGTGAGTGTGTGTACACATGTGTGTGTGTGTATTTTAAGTATTATTACTATTATCAACATGCTATACACCTAAAAGCTCCTAGCAAGCTGGAGCCTTCAAGAGGTGCTGTAGGAAATGACCTTCCCACTAGACAGCAGTTAGTGTGGAGGTTAGCACAGAAAGCTGCTAGCTTTGGAGGCCTCTTTGCCTGTCTGGTTTCTTTTCTCGTCTTTGGAGCAGGCTATCTCTCACATGTGGTCAGAAATTCAGCAAACTGCTCTTTTTAGCTTTGCATTTTCAAAATTTCTAACATGGGAAAAAAAAGAAGTTTGTTGATTAGCTGTTGATTTTGTTTGTTTGTTTGTTTGTTTGTTTATGCAGTCCTTTTAGTGGGAGCAGGGAGGTGTTTTCAGCAATACAACTTTCCGAGACCTCAGTTCTGTGCAGTTATTGTTTGTATGGTTCAGCTGTGTTTGGGGTCTTTCCTTTGTACGTGTTTTTCCTGAATGGCAGGGCTATCTTGAAATGTCTCTTTGCCAGTGACAAAAACATTGGAGGCAAGGGCTGGTATATAGAGGAGGCAGCAGCCTTTCGGGAAGTAGCTTTTCACCGACTTCCCTGCAGAGTCACAGAAGGCAAATTATTTAGCCGTTGCGCAGGTGGGTTTTGGGGCTGTTTGTTGGGGTTTTTTTGGTACTCCCTCTCTTTTCCTTCCTTTTTTCTTTTTCTCTTTTTTCTCTTTGAAAAAAAAAGGTTTCTCCAGTGAGCTTTGGCCGTTGCCCCAAAGGCTGCTGCGAGGCGAGTAGCAGACAGGGAGGGTGTCTGACCCCCAGGCCCTGGCCTCCTCAAGCCACGTGGGATTGCCTGGGTGAGGGGGGAGAAAGGCCCTTTTTGGCTGTTTCCGTGGCCATTCCTGGGACAAGGACCCTGTGGCTGCTGAGGGGCCTGACCCAAAGGAACGAGCATCCATAGGAGATCGCCCTCTGACTTGTGTGGGTCGTGGGTCAGGCTGGATGGCAGGCAGGGGAAGATAGCTCACCAACCCCTGCACACCCCTTCCCACACCAGAGCAGGGGCGTAGGTCTGCAACAGGGACAAATCAATGACCCTAAGCGGGCCAGAGGGGTTCAGCTTTGCCTCTCCTGAGCTATTTGCAAGGGAGCAGGGCTGACCTTCGACTCGGACAATGTCATTCAAGGCTGAGCGCAGTCTCACAGACCATGAAGTAGGGGTTATAGGTGGTGCATGGGTATCTGGCCAGCTCTCGATGTCATGACAGCTAAGGGAAAGCCCAGCACCTTCATCCTTTGGCATCTGAAGTGGCTGAGAGCAGTAGTGGAGGACTGTCATGTCTACTAGAGTTGGGGCAGGTAGCATCTCTAGAGCTGGCATAGGTCAGCTTCAGCTGTATTTGCTTTCTAACTAATGTACATTTACTTGGGAGAGCACGTTTGATGAGCTCAGTCTATCAACCAAAAGAAAAAGAAATACTCACCTCTAGTGTAAGTCTTCTACTGCCCAACACTGCTACCTCCTCTTCTCTTGAGCTGTTGGTATCTTGTGGTGAACCTGGCCACCCATCAGGCTGTTGCACACAGCAGATATATCCTATCCGCTTCTGAGACCATCTTTGCCTAAATTTTGCCTCCTCCTCATCAACTTTATGCACACCCATGCGTGTGCACACACACACACATGCACGCCCACCTCCAGCCACTCCACTGGTGAAAATCAGAGCCACAGAGACATGAGTGCCAAATGACTTTTTGTTTCTCAAGTAAATGATAAAAAAAGTTTTGTTCTTTTTCTTTTCTTTTTTTTTTTACATATGCAAATGTAAAAGGGAACTGACAGTGAATTGGTGGTGGCGAGAGGAAATGGGATGTTTTGTAACCCTAGCTGCAGTAAAAAAAAAAAAGAAATAAAATACATAAAAAATATTTAAAAAACACAAAAAGGAAAAAAAAACTTGAACTATTTTGGAAATATTGTGAATAATTTTTTGATATAAAAACTAATTTTTATGTAGCATGAAAACCACCAAAATAAAATGATCAAGAATAAAAGTTGTGCAGAGGCTGTTTTTGTTTAGCTGTTGAGGGAAAAGAAGGAAGAGAAAAGCAGTCGTGTATGAGAGAGATGCTACTGCCATGGCTTTTACTGTTTCACAATACATGATGTTTTTCTTCAATCTTGATAACTGGAGTCTTGTGATCATGTAAAAAAAGAAAAAGGGAAAAAACACAACTCATATTTTATATGAAAAGATGTTTTTATCTCTGATTGCTGTGGAGAAAATCTTGAAAATAAGAACCCAAAGACTCAAAAAAACCAAAAGGCAAATTGAAAATGCCCATGAGTTGCTTTTAAGTGTTAACAGTGATCATGAATCTTTTCTGCTTGATTTATGATTTTTGAGTAGTTGAGGCTGTGGTACTGTGGTACTGTGTGAGACTGTGGGGAGGCAGGTGTGAAGGAGGTAAGACATTAACAAAGGGCTGACAAAGTTTTGATTTTTGTTATGTGAGGTGCAGCAGTTAAACCAGGGTCTCCTCAAGTTTCCTCCTGAGTAAGGGAACGAGGTAGTGTCCTTTTGCAGGACTTACTGACATAACTCTTAATTCCTTTAAAAAAACCACCAAAATTGTAGGTTTCTTTGAGGAAGCAGACTGCTTTTCCCAATTCCAGACAGAACAGTATGTTGTCTCAGCACTCCAGCCCCTCTTAGGGGATTGATGATAGTGATTCTCCGCTCCACTGATGGAGTGCTCTTTGCCTCCTTTTGGGGCTCTGATGCTAGGTGCTGGAGCACTAGATTGCCTTCGAGGAGGTGGCAGCACCCATCCCATCCTGCCGTGGATCAAGGTGTTGCTCCTTTGAATTGTCAGAGGACAGGAGATGCTGGTTTCTGGACTGTCCCAGGGAAGTTGGTAGGTTGCTCTGTCTGTTCTGTCTTGAAAATATTCCTTGTGCCTGAGTGAATCAGATCTCCTGCATATTAATCTCATCTTCCCTCCCTCACGCTATCATCTCCCACACAATCATTAAAACACTGCCCCATCAGCTCACAGGGGACCTTCTCTGTTGCTCCTGTCCTTGCTGTCTGAGCATCTTCTGCAGAGGGAGGAGGCAGATAGCATACCATATAGCTTAAAATATGGGTTCAGCACTGACCAAGAGAATAAAAATCAGTGAAGATTCAAGATCAGCCTAGACTACTCCTCTGGCAGTATGCAGAAAAAGAACGCTGGGTCAAAATCTTGTCTTCTGCTCAATTAGGTGGAGTGGACACAAAGGACCTGGAGGCACTGGTGGTATAGACCAACTTGACTGGTGGATTCTTCAATTCTGAGCCCCAGGTACAGGTGTGAAAGAGGATCCACGTGAACATCACCTCTTGGTGGAGGAAAGAGAGGAAGAATCCTTTTAGCATAAGAGAGACCAAATCCTGAAGCAATTTCTTGGCTTATATAGGTCTGAGTTAGCCCGTCTCTGCCTGTAGCCATCCCATGCATTATCCGTTTTTGCTTTTTGACTCCTACAGGGAAGAAGATAGTGGCTTTCCTCTACCTTGTGAAGATTTTGTCATTATTAGTTATATATGTAGGTTGTTCCTCCAGTGAGTATCTGGCTGTTTACCCTTCTTCCCGCTTGTTCTGTCTCCTAGTCCTGTCCTCTCACCATCAAATTGTGCCAGCAAGATTGTCTTGCTGTGAAGAACAGTATGCCCCTGTGGCATCCTGTCCTTGCATGTTAAGGAAAGGGGCCCTTGCTCCCTTATGGGAGAAAAGCTAGCACTGTTCTATGTCCTTCAATGAACCATGAGGGCTGAGAAGTCATTACACACAGCTTAAGGGTATTGCTTACCTTAATTTCCTCCAGTGCTTGGATATTCCAGTTGTTTTCCTTACAAAGAACATAGTATCTTACATCTGTGATGAGTGGACTAGCCCTGTGTTTGCTCCCTCAAAGAGAATAAGGAGAATCACAAGGAGCCTCTTGTCTTTAGCCTGGACAATCACCCTGTGACTGGTGCTCTACCAGCAGCCTCCTATTTATACGTGTCCCCTTAGCAGAGTCAGGGCAGAGGCAGCAGCAGCAGGGAAGGGTAGGAGAAGGGGAATCAGGGCGAGGGTGATGTGTGGGTGACCATGTAATGCTATGCTGGTGTGTGGCCTTTGCTCACCAGCTAGAGAAAGTGGCATGGAGCGAGAGCAGCACTGTGACTTTATGACCCCCAGGTCTTCTTGCCTCCTCCATCTGAGACATGGTCTTGCTTTCTCTTCTTTGGGCAGCAGAATGCCCCATGGAGGACGTGAAGCAGGGGATAGGGCAAAGGACTGAGCACCTACAGAGACCTCAGCTTCAGTGCTGAAAGTGCACATTCACCTCAGAGCCCAGGCTGCTGACCTGATAGCACAAGTGCTGCCTCCGGCAGTGGGCAAGGAAAAGTCACAATGAAAACCTCAGCTCTGGGGCTTTGCCTCTCTTCAGGAAATGTCTGCAGAGAAATAGGTGCAGTGGAGAAGAATAGATACCTTTGCCACACAGGGTGTTAGGAGGAGGAAAAACATGGCCTGGAAATATGGGTCTGGGTGGAATACATTTTGAAAGCAACTCCCTGGAAGTAGAGGGCAACAGAGCTGAAGCAGAAACTTGGCAAATGCTCTGAAATTTCAGACTTCCAAGCATAACGTCTTAGCATCTGGACCTGGGGCTTTGGCCATGCATTATGCTAGCTGGAAGTTCAGCCAGAGGCCATTCTTCTACTCCAGCCTCTGCGCTCATTCACCTTCCCTTCCCTGGAGTGAAGCGGCAGGCTCATCTCTTCCCTTAGACTCAGAGGGCCTAATGACAAAGTGGAACAGCTTGCTTTTTGCCCACCTTGTCTCTGCACCTCACTGCTCAGGTCTCAGGTCTTTCAGGGTAGACAATTAACCAGGCCAGAGGAAGACCAAAAGTCTTTCCAGTACACATGTACAGCAAGGGCAGGAGTCTGGAGGTTTTGAGCACGCAAGCCCTAGATGCTCTTCTTGGAACACCTCTGTGTCTTTGATAACGTGAGCTCTGCAGGGTTTGTTTGCCCTCACAGCTGATTTGCATGGTCCATCAGGAAGCCAAGATTCTGTCAGTGAAGAAGAGCTATTTGATGTGGCTTTTTGACATTTGAACAAGGGACTAGGATTGTAGTTACTGAAAAGGCATCTGCAAAGATGCATATCCCATACTGGGGGGATATTAGCTGATGTTGTTCACTTCTTAGAGTAAACAATTTCAGGTCTCCTCTTCAGCCTCCCACATGCAGGGAATTTTCCAAGTGATAAACGCACTTCTACTGGCTCTGGTGGCCCTTTTCTGCACACAGATGCTCCTTTTTCAGCTCTGGGAGCTGAACCTTGCTGTGCTAACATGCAGGTGAAAGCATCCCATTTGGGACCAAAGAGAGCTAGGTGTAATGAACCAGCCACTCCTCCCAGCTCTGCAGCTTCATATTGTTTAGGGACTAATGGGTCAGATGTTCTCCTTCCTCCCCAAGCCACTTCAGGGCTCTCTCTGTGCTGCAGTGGCAGCTCGGTTTGCTGTCCCTGCTGACCTTCCCCTTCTTTATGTGCTGAGAGTAAGGACTTCACGGCCGCTTTCTTATCTGAGACGTTAGATTAAAATTGGAGAAGCATGACGTTTTGGACCTGTCTCTGTGGCTCTCTGATTAGTTATCCTCGCTGAGGAGGCAAGAGACCGAGGCCTGCCAGCCGCAAGGTTAAGCTTTGGGTAAGCGACCGCCCTTCGACTGCGGGTTGCTGCTGTGCTGTTAGCAGAGGGGACGCGCACTGGAATGCTAAGTGACTTACACCACGCGCTCACCACTCTTTCAAGATTGGTGTGTAGACTCGCATCTAAGCAGAAAATAAGGGATTGGTTCTCTCCTTGCCTATTTCCCCTGCTCCCAAGGGAAAAATTACTGAAAAAGGGGAAAGGGAAGGTTCTTCCCTCACTTGAAACTCAGCCTATTGCCTCTCTGCATAGAGTATTGTTTTGCAGTGGCAGAATAAGACAGATCTCTGGCTGATGGCCATACACAGGCTCTGGGTGTGTTTCTACATCCTTTTTCTGAGGGGAATAGCATAGCTTCTGCTACAAAAGCAGGGCCACTTTCTCTACCACCTTGGTCTCAAGGGATGAGCCATGAGTCCCACGTCTCAGGCACTTGCTGCTTGCATGGCTGTGTTCAAGTCACCTTACTACACATCCTGGATAGCTGGAGGTGCCTGGGGGCCAGCAGCCCTGAGTGTTGGGAAGAAATAATTAGTTAATGCTTGTGCCATGTTTGCATCAATTAGGGAAGGATTTTTAGAAGCACCTGAGAGATTTATTAAAACAAACCACATCTCATTGAAAGCCAATAGTGCTTAGCTGCACAGGTGCTTTCACAAATTTCCACTACAAAAGCTGAGAATGTTTATTCTTTTTAAAGAATAATGAATTCTTGCTTTATGAAGTGGATGAAGTATTTAATGGTGAGGTAAACTAGTTGAGCTCTGCTGAGCCTAAAATATAGTGACAGTAAGCTCAGCTAGCAACTGCTCCTGGAGGATGCCCTGGGTTGAGCTGAGGAGGTGAAGCTATCTTCAGAAGGTACAGCAGCTGCCTCCTCGATAGCACCTGCCACAGAGGGGGAAGTAGGTAGCACATTTGACAGGACTCCATCAGAAAGGGATGCACATAGAATGTAAGTAGTGACCGATCGCTTCAGGAGTAATTTTGTGCTGGTCAGAATGATTCCATCTCTCCTAACACCACCACTGTTGCTGTGGAGTTGGGCAGTGTCAGTATCAGTCATTAGTCTGGGAGGCAGTGAGTATAGTGAAATGCTTTGCCAACAGGGCGAAACCCTGACATAAAATTGATCAAAAACTTTTAGGTCCTGTTTTCAAACAAGATTTGTCCATTTGATGCTTTGCACCGCCGTAGTCCTTAGTTCAAAGAGTTTGCAATTTTGATGCTAAACTGAAATACGTTAATATTAGCATTTACATTAACAAGTAAATTGACAGATGCCATAGTTTACATATATTATGCAAATATCCTGAAATTTCGCATGCATTTGCATCTAATTTTCTTGAGATTAAATGAGATGTACACTTCATTGGGGAAATAATTGAGGCATCCAGACATATGATAAGCTAGGTGACTTGATGTGACTTGTTGTATGAACTATGGTAATGCCAAGGGGCAGAGGAAAAGGACATCTGGCATTTTCATGCGCAAAAATATTGTATTCGTGGTTGCTATTTAGAGAAAGAGTGCAGGAATCTCTCCAGGATGTGGTCAGAAGCAGTGCAGGAAGCTTGTGCTGGGAGACACGATTTGGGGTCTTGGAACCTCAACCTGAAGGGCCAGTCAGTGTCTCAGCCTGTTGTTTTTTTTGAGATTTGAGAAACAAACACTGACATCTTTGTAGTACTGTGCAAACATCACCCATTTGAGCTCCCACTACCCGGTAAGGGGATGAGAATTTCCTACAAAGGCAGAGGAATAGTGAAGAGACGAGTCTGTGATCCATACAGGAGCAGGCCACCAGACCCCACCCAGACTTGCCTGTCACCACTTCAGTACCTCGCAGGATGTCTTCTTCTTCTTCTTACCCCTCTGGAGATCATGAAGGGATGACAGCTATTTACAAAGCTATGCCCAAGGCAATTGGCTTCTGCTTCAGTTGAATTTGGTGAGAAATTTTACTATTCCAACAGTGCTCTGGTTTGCCAGCTTCACTTCACTTCTTCAATTGGGCAGAGCCTTGAGGGTGCTGTCCCTCATCCCAGCTTTGGACAAAGAGAACCTGAACCACAAATTGTGGTAGTTTTCTCTGTGCATTCTTAATTAGCTCTGCTTTTACAGGTGGCATGAGAAGGTGCCTGTATGGGCCCAATCGAGAGAGGTGCTGGATTGTACAGGCTCTCAGAATGCGTGCAGTGTGTGGGGCTCAGCTTCTGCTGCCACCCTGACCTGAATTCTCTGAGCTGATCATGGAGGTTTTACTAGGATTCAAAATACAACTCATTTCCCTTCCTTGGAAACTTGCACAACAAGGTCTTAGTGTACTCCTCACAAGTAGTCTTGAGCATCCCTCTGCTGCTTTTGTCAGGCTGCTACAAACTTTAAGCTTTTACAGGGAGGCTGTCAAAAGATTGTACAGAAAATAATTTCCTTTTTTCAGTTCCACCAGTGTGCAATAACACCTCAGGCTGTCACGTCGGAGAGGCTTCAAGAGCCTCTTTGTACCCTGCAAAGTGTTCATCCAACTTGGCATCTCTTGATGAAGTTCATCCAAGACATCCTGGTCTGTTTGAATAGTGACTGAACTTCCTGGCCAGCTTCTTCTTGGGGTTTGCTTCCAAACCGTGCAGGATGCTTTGAAGTGCAAACAAACATGCAACTGGACAGAGGCTGACCTATCTTCCTTTTGTTTTCAAAAGTCTGGGATGATAAAACAAATTTTCCTTGTATTACACTTCAGCGTAGTTCAAGATCCAGCCTCATAATCGCTCCAAAGTTTTAGGTCTGTCTTGCCAGTGCCCCTTTAAATTATGCATACTCCTGCATACAGAGTTACTGCCACTCTTCAAATATTCAAGGGTTCCTTACATTTAATTTTGAATGGTTTACTCTCTCCAGGGAGGAGGCAGTGTTTTAAAAAGAAATTGCTGACGGAAAAAGTAGAGCTTACATGACTTGCAGCAAACAGCAATTTGAGTTCTCAAGAACACGCATGTCTAGTGCGTGTAAATTTTCCTCATTTGCATTTCAAGGGCACATGTGACATACAACACTGCTTTCTCATCCAGTAACATTATCTAAACTTAATGGCTAATGTCAAGTTTTTATTAACATTTACAAGTGCATTGGGAGATTAATTTGTTTACTTGCATTATGCAAAACTGATTTAAGATCGTGGTTTGCATTTACACACATTTACATAGCGTTTCCTGATTAATACATTATAATACACACAAATCATGCGTAAATTGCAGGCTCACATCTGCAACATAAACTTCATTTTGCTCAATGTAATATTTGACGTGTTTGGCAGAACTTTTCCAGCAGGTTGCACTTGAAGTCAGGATATGGCAGGGAGGGAAGGAGGAACAGGGATCAAAGGCGGATTTTCTGTGGAGAAGTCTTTCCTTAGCACCTGTTACTTGCCGATACCCTGCAGTCATGAAACAGAGGAAGAGGGTGCCAAGGATAGCTGGCAACAGGATGAGTTTCATGTAATGCTTTGGCCCTGGGGTCAGGTTTCTGTGAACACGCAGTTTAGTTGTGTGCTCAGCAACTTTAGGCTTGGGGTGAAATGGGTGAGCAGCCAAAGGAGCCAGTGGGAGGGGAAGGGCCAGCAACCATTGCTGCCAGCCATGGCCTGGTTGCCTTGGCGCTGATTCTCATGAAGGGGCTCAGCTGGGTGCCGCGGAGACCCTCGAGGCTCTCGGCTCTGCTCCCTGTGGTACCACCTTTGCTGGGGATTGTTCAGGGCCGGCTGGCTGGCATGGGGAGGACCAGAGGAGAGTGCGGGTAGAAGGGCAGCGATGACCACCAAGCACCTGGTCTGGGGCTGAGATGGGGACCCAGAAAGGCAGCACCCTTGCAATGAACACGGGGGCAAGGGGACACTGTGGATACTTCCCCAGTGTAGCGTCTTCCTAAGGGAAAGCGCAGTCCAACTCAGGCTTGCCTCATCTCTCCGAGGCCCTAATCCTACTATCTTTCCTCCACCAGTCACGACCTCATCCTCCTCTTCCCTACACCCTCACCCCCCTCCGGTTCTTCTTTCTGTAAATAACTCTTTCTGATTTTGGACAAGCAGGGATCAACAGATTCTGGAGGGGGGCGGGGAAGACACTTGTTTTGTTTTGGTTTTTTTCCTTTCTCTCTTGAATTTTGGTGTTTGAACTTGAAAAAAATAATATATATAAATAT